>BSBK01004470.1:600000-1077987 GCA_027943335.1 Chamaecyparis obtusa
CCATTAATATCTTGGCTCAAATTTTCTCTTCTTTTCAACAAAAAAAGGCCTCCATGACCCAATCCAAGTTTCACATTCCTACTTGTGATATTGCTGGTCCTTTGTCTTTGGATATCATCTGTATTGTTATCCTGCAAAACATTGAGATTCCTCACCTAGAGACCTATAATGGTAGGGGTGATATGCTCAAAATTTCCAACCTTGTGTAGTGATTTCTCTCATGACCATAGGTTCATGGCAAAGTTGTTTACTAGAACCTTTTGAGACAAAGGTTTGCAATGGTATTTTTCGTTGCCTCCTTATTACATTGAATCCTTTCACAAGCTTTCTAATTCTACCATTCAACATTTTCAAAACAACATTGGTCCTCAATTTCTTTAACTGATTTGATGCATTGTAAACAAGGAGTTAAACAAAAAATTAGTGACTTCATTGGTATATTTAAGCATTTGCATGCCTAGATTTCTTATCTTGTTCCTGATGTTGGTGTGAATGCATTTTTATTGCTAATTTATAATAAGACATTAGAGATAATATTCTTCTTTATGAATTGTCTTCCTTTTCTCAATTGTGTGTAGTGCTTCATCATTATCAACTACAAGTGAGTCAATTTGAGATCGCCACTCCAATGGCTCCTGTTCTCATTGATAAGAGTGACGTCGCATCTAATTTCAACAAGTTTCAAAAATTGAAAACCTCCATCAAAATCAACAGCTCATCCAACACTGTTGATGAACAAGTGGAAGGAGCATCCAAAGGTGTGGCTCCTTTGTCATCCATTTTAAAACTTTCTTGTAATTTTACTCAACTTTCTAAATCTTCGTAGAATGTGATGTTGAAATTAATTAATGCTAATGTGTTAACACTTCCTCTTGTCAAACCCATTGATCCTTCTAAAGCTAAATCCAAATACTTTGATCCCAAATATTTCTTTCAATACCATCGTTAACGTGGTCATGATACCAAGAGGTTTTATCAATTGAAAATGGGTATTCAAGACCTTATTGATTCCAATGTTATATTTGTGAAAGGTGACAAAAACAATGGGAATAAATTTATAGCACCTCCTAACGAAAACTTGCAAATTTATACTAATTCTTTTCCTTCCTGTTCAACCAATACCACTTACCAAACCCAACCTTCTTCTTCTTCTCCTTGCATTGATTACAATGAAAAAATTGATGAAGCTAATCATGTGGTCAATCAAGTTGAGAAACCCAAACCTAGACCTTCACCTCACCTTTGCATTACTTTTGACTCTTCTAAGACAATTAAAGAACCTGATGGTCCCCTATACATTGTCACAAGGATTGATGGTCTTCCTTCCCGTGGTGTCCTTATTGATCCCACTTGCATGGTGAATGTGATAACTGAAGAATATCTTTATAGTAAAGGATTGCAACATGACATCTATGATAAATCTGAAGTTATGATCCAAACTTGTAATGGTTTCCTTTATCCATCCCATGGTTTCATTTCATTTCCTATTGAAGAGATGCTACCTTCACTGTCATCTCGACTTCTGATTAATTCCAAGTAAAACTTGCTCTTCCTTGTCTTACCTTCATGAAAGTCGTGGCTTCTCCTATTCATAAATGCCTTCAATTTCCTCACAATGGATAACTCATGACTGGTAGCCATAGTCTTTATCATCCCATTTGGTAGCGGACCATTTCTAGCATTTGCTTGGAATTGGCATTTGTTATTGCCCATTTCGTCAAATCCTCAGTTTGGCAGTGCAATATGAAAATGGAATAGGAATATGTAAATGCTCATTTTGCCAAAAATGAGCATTTACATCTTCCATCTGAAAAGGTGGAATTGGAATTTGAATGGAGGGAAAGCAAATTTTTAAATTTCTCATGTCTACACTTAGTTTTTTCATTTTTTTATTTGTGTGGGGAGGGATTTAATTTTTTTTTTTATTGGGTGGTTTGTAACTCTTTTTAATTCGATTTTTTTCGAAAAAAATTTAAATTTTTGTCAAATTTTTTTTCAAAGTTTTTTTCCAATTTTTTTTTCGAATTTTTTGACAAATTTTTTTGTCCATTTTTTTTTAAAAAAAATTGATTTTTTATTTTTTTGAATTTTTTCTCAAAATTTTTTTTTTCAAATTTTTTGTCGAATTTTGGTTGCAGTGACTGTAACTTGGTTGCTTGCCACCAACTTTGGCTGCCTAAAACAGTCTGCAATTCCATTTTAAATTTAATTCAATTAATAAAAATGAGTTATTAAATTCAAAAATATTAAAACAATTCAAAAAAAAAAAAAAAAATCATACTCAAATTCCAATTCCAGTTTCAAAAAGTGGAACCAAACGGTCCAAACATAATCCCAAAATGAAAAACTGGATTATCAAATCCATGATTTGACCATTTCTAGCATTTGATCAAATCCATCATTTCCTAATTCCCGCTACCAAACGGGCCCTTAGTGCCTCGAGACTTATTTGACCTTGATTTCTTTTGGCCTTCCATGCCTCAACCAACTCAAACTCGCTTTGATCATCTCTTTCGCTCATACCAAGCCTATAAGACCTGCAATATTTGTGAACATAGAAAACCTAAGGATGACTTTAGATGTCGACTTCTTCCTACACCACCTATACCTCCTCTTCATATTGCTTATACACATACTTATCAATTGTATTGTCGAAAATGGAAGCACTTCCATTTAGGACTGGTTAGGTCCTCCGAGTAAGTGGTTTGGGGTCATGTCAAATGCCTTGAATGGGTCTTTGACTTGGATATGGTTTTTTCCCCTGTCCTACCCTATTTTCCACTTCTTTCCTATTGATTTCTTGCATCTTGCTCTAAGATTTTGAGGTTCTTGATCTCAGGGTCAAGGTCGACCTTGACCCTGACTCGGGGTCCAAATTTCAAATTCTAAAGATTTCTGGATGTTGAGGTTCAAAAAGAATTATTTCCCGCCTCTGGGTCAGCTATTTCAGACTTTGAAATGGTAAACTCTCAAAAGATATTTAATCTAGGTCTAGTCCTAGGGGTATAGGCCTATTGAGAATTTATTTTTTATATGTCGACCTCTCTAGAAGTTTGTGCCCTAGACTAGTATATAAGGAAGCCTTTTCCTCTCATTTTGTAAGCATGAAAATCAAGAAAAGAAGCAAGCAAGAAGAGAGAAAGAAAAGGGAAACAATCATCTATTTTCAAGCATTCAAGCATTCAAGTATTCAAGAATTCAAGATTCAATTCATCAAGGAGATCCATTGGTAGCCATTGAAGGACTCAAGCTCTATGGAGCCCTCTTGTTGAAGATTTCTCCACCCATATCCATTCAAGCTTCTTCCTATTCCAAGATTCATTCAAGATTGGTGTTTAAGATATAAATGCAATTGATTTGAGACATCCTACATCCTACAATTCTACATCCATTTGGAGCATCCATACTTGTGGATTCAAGGATTCAAATCCTCCACAAGAGTTTCAACATAAGCAAGGTGAATTGTTCTATTTACTTTGTTTATTACTGCAATTTCAATTATATTTCAAGGTTAATTCCAAAACTGGGGTTTGACCAAGGCAAACCCCCCATCCAAATAAAAAACCATTTTTCTTGCAGGTGCAGGTGCGGAACATCGAATGACAGAGCATATTTGAATACCCTTTTCGACAAACTTTTAGGATCTGCAAATAGAATTTCTGTCGGAGCAGCACAGGTCAAGGTCGACATAAAGGGGTCAAGGTCGACCTGTATTTGGATCAAGGTCGACTTGGTTCAGAAAAGAAAAAGATTTATGGGTTTTCTCTGTCTCTTTGTTTTTGTTCCAAATCCGATTTTAGAATTTCTAGAAACTCAGTACAGACACCAGAAAAATAGCAATTTCCAGATTTGCTATACTTTGAGGTTAGTATTTGTCTTCAATTCATTTCAATTAAGGTTTTAACACTCTATTCCAAAATGGAATGTAAGGTTTTCCTCTTTCTTCTTATTACTAATCGATTGATTCATTTATGCATTGACCATTTTCTTGTGGTTAATCAATTTGGATCTTTCCTTTGGGAATTTGGGATTAAGAAGAGAATCTTACCTTCCCCAACTCCTCTATTACATCAAAGATCATTTTATTTTCTTTACATTTTGGTGAACCCGCTTACGACAACTCTTTCTTTTGTGGTGTTAGATTTACATTTTATGTTAGATCTTACATGTATATTAGATTAGCCTTCTTTTATGTGCTTGCATTTACATTTCAAAAATAAAACAAAAAAAATCATATAAAGCAAAAATAAAAAAATCATATTTGTTCATACCTTGTGTTTTCCTAATTTAGTTCATTTGCATTGCATTGGTATATGAGCTTTACTACCTCTAGTCCTACTTATAATATCTCAGTTAGAAGAAGTCATAGACTTATGGGTTCCTTTGATCCCGAGTCTTCCTCTCCTTTCCGTAGGATCCCAGATGACAATTTGATCACTCATGATTCCAATCCTACTATGGAGCATAACTATTCTCACTCATCTCATGATGAGGATGACACTTTAAGAGTTCCTCCTGAACAAGTCCAAAAACTTTCCACTGAACTTGATAAAATGGGAAATTGGCTTATTCAAGAAAACCATAATCAAGATTCTATCCAATCTATAGAGGCTCTTAAGAAAGTTTTTTGGGATAGTGATCAAGGTGTTAATGTCTTGCGTGGTATCACTCATCTTGTGCATTTAAATGTCAAACCTTTAGCTCAAGAAGCTCAAGATCTAGGGTTCACTCCTCCTGTCACTAGTGTGGAACCTTCTTCCATTCCTTTACCTAGCATTCCTACTTATACTCCTCCGTTAGTGACTACATCTATTCCATCTCTTCTTATGAGTGTTCCACTGGTGTCTCTACCTATCTCACAACCTTCTTACCATAGTGTTCCTTTTGCCAATTCCAACCCTCTTTCAAATGTGGTTCCAAGTGTTCCACCGGTTGTGTCTTTCATTCTTGTTGTTTCCTATACTTTCCCTAGTGTTTCTAATGTTTCTATGCCTTTTATTTCTTCTAATGATTCCACAATCATTAGTCTGGCTCAAACCATGTCCTCTTTACAACAACAACTTGCATCCTTAACTCAATCCAAGTTTAGTATTCATACATGTGACATGGCTAGTCCTTTATCCCTAGACATTATTCATGCTTCCATTCCTCAGTAAGCCGATATGCCTCATCTTGAGAATTACAATGGTAAGGGAGACCCTGTCACTCATGTTAAAACATTTCAAATCCTTTACATAGTGACTATGCTCATGACCATAGGATTTTAGCCAAGTTGTTTTTTAGAACGTTTCGTGATAAGGCCTTGCAATGATATTGTTCCTTGCCTCCTTTTTCTATTGATTCTTTTCCAAAACTTGTTAATGCCTTTATCCAATAGTTCCAAAATAACATTGGTTCGCAAGTGTCCTTAACTGATTTGATGCATTGTAAACAAAATACTAAAGAAAAAATGATTGAATTTATTGGTAGATTTAAGCATTTGTATGCTCAAATTTCTTATCTTGTTCCTAATATTGATATTCAACGTATGTTTATTTCAAATTTACAAAAGGATATTAGAGATAAGAGTCTGTTTACTGAACTTACCTCTTTTCAACAACTTTGTGTAGCGCTTCATCATTATCAATTACAAGTGAGTCAATTTGAGAGCAACACTCCAATGGCTCCTATTCCAGTTGATAAGAGTGATGCTGCTCCTAATCCCAACAAGTTTCAAAAACCTAACAACTATGTCAAGATAAATAAGAAAGCAAATGCAGTTGTTGATCAAGTTGTTGTTGCATCCAAAAATTCCACTTTTGCATCCACTTCTTTTCATTTGAATCGTACGTTTACTCCTCTTATTGAATCTTTACATTCTATTATGAGTAAGTTGTTGAATGCTAATATGATTACTTTGCCTCCTATTCGACCTCTTTTACCTACTATGATGGAATCCAAATCCTTTGATCCCAAAGCCTTTTGTCAATACCATCGTCAGAATGGTCATGATACTGAGAAGTGTTATTCTCTAAAACATAAGGTTCAAGACTTAATTGATTCTAATGCTTTATTTGTTAATAATTTTGATGGTAGTAGGAACAAATCTATCTCTCCTCCTAATCAAAACCTCCAAATCTATACAAAACCTTTGCCTACACATGATACTAATACCATTATTCAACCATCTTCTGTGGATACTATTTATGATTCAAAGATGGATGATCTCAATCATATTGTTAACCATGTGGAGCATGTTGTTTTGTCTCAACCTGTATCTTCACCCCAACCTCAATCTCAACCTCAACTTCAAGTTCCACCTCAACCTAAGCCTAAACCTCAACCTCAACCTAAACCTCAAAAACAACCTAAGAATAAAAGACATAGGGAACTCTTGATCACCTTTGATGATTCTGAGACTATTAAAGCTCCAGATGGTCCCCTCTACATTTATGCTAGGATTTATAAGATACTTACGCATGGTTGTCTTGTTGATCCTACATCCTTAGTCAATGTCATTACTGAAGAAAACCTTTTTATGAAGAACTTACAACGTGATTGTTATGATACATCTAATGTGTGGATCCAAACTTGTAATGGTTTTCTCTATCCATCATTTAGTTCTATTAAGTTGCATGTTGAACTTTGTGGTAAGATTGTGGACACTACCTTCATTGTTGTCCCTAATTCTGATCAATTTCAAGTTAAGCTTGGTTTTCCTTGGTTGAATTCCATACATGTCGTTGCTTCTCCTATCCATAAGTGTATTAAATTCATTCATGATGAGGAAGTGAAGATGATAAATCATAGTTTATATCAACTTTCTAGGCCCAGGGATTGTGCTACCCTTGACTTCTTTTGGCCTTCATTACCTAATTCATGTCCTTCTCGACCTGATAACCTTTTTCAATCATATCAAGCCTATAAGCATCACATGATTATTGAGTTAAGCATGCCTCAGATGGATCTTAACCATGGTCTTTTGCCTACACCTTACATACCTCCTTTATCCATTGCTTCTAGTTCTGTTAATCAAGCTCCTAGTGTTTCTTTTCAACCTATTAAGAATCCTACTAATCCTCCTATAGAACTTGTGAAGGAACCAGTGGTTGTTCCTCCTAATTCTCAACATATTTCAAACAAGACAAAACATAACTGATCTGCCAATGAATGTCGTAAGAAGCATTGGGCTCAAGCTAAGGCCCATGCCTCTATTCTTCAAAGTTCTTTACCTTCTTTTGACTAGCCTATGCTTTATGTGTTGGAAGAAGTTAATGTTAATAATGATGTTAAGATGAATGATTATGATGATTCTATTCATATATTAGATTCCATTTCGATTAATCTTGATGAAGAAGATACTCTTGATGATCCTAATGATGCTAATGATGAATATGATACTATTGACATTGATATTGATTTACCTAATATGCTTTCAACACAATTGATAATTACACCTAGTCTCGAACATCACGATTCTCAAGAGGATCCTTGTTTGGAACTTGCTATTATTCCTACTGTGTTGGATATAGTCCCTCTTGTGAGTTTCCCACCTTCCCTAAATGATATAGACTAATATGGGGAGAGTAGGCAATGCGCTTGATTGGCTTGTCCTTCCATGGTAGCTTTTTGTGTGTTTTCCCATTGTATTGTTCTTCTCTCGTAATGTGTTTGCTAAATGTTTGTTAGATTATTTTATACGACCCTTGTTACTTTGTTGGTATAAGGTGATAAAGGAATCAAACCTATTGTACTATTCCTCTATATGTATCTCTATTCTTTTATATGTTGTTTTCATGTTATGTTCTACCTGTGCTATTGTTTGTAAATGTTTTTTTTGTGTAGTCCGCTTGGATTTGCGACTTGGTAGTATTGATTCTTTTTGGTCTCCATGTTGTGGTCCGAAAAGATTCTTCTTTGTAACTCTTGCATTTTATTTCCTCCATTGTGATTGTAGTTCTACTTTCTTTGGGGAATGATGTCAATTCATTTGCAATATATATATATATATATATATATATATATATATATATATATATATATATATATATATATATATATGATCATACTGACCCCATGGTAGGTAGATCCCTTCTGTGTTCTCTGTATGTTTATGTGGTATTTCCCTTGATTTGTCTTCACTTGGGGCATCTCATAGTGGAAACATAATCAATGGAGTTGTTTATGTTTATGTTCAAGCCATTGCTCCTGTTAAAGTGTTAGCAATGAATTTAACATGGGGGCATACGCTCTGATCACTTTTTGCACACACACACTTTCAAAATATTTTTCAAAACTATTTTCCCTTTATGGATTAGAGACTAATCCTTAAAGCATGGATTTTTACCTTATAGGATCTCTTGATCCTTCCAATTTCAATTTTCAAAGTTTTGATCCCTTAAGGTCGGAGGTGTCCTTAAGACTAGATCTCTCTTGTTTTGGCTTTTCTCTTTTGGAATAGAATATTCTTGAGGGTGAATCCTTGATGGGTTGACTAGTGAGTAGCCACATTCACTAGGCGGTTCAAATCCATCTTCCCAGTTGCATTGTTTTCTTATGTGATTCACAATGAGACATAAGTTCTCATTGGGCGAGATAATCACACTCTCTTCTCTCTTTTTTCTAGTGATTTCTCTCTTATTGTAATCTTGGGGTTGACAAAGACTTGAGTCCCTGGGGGCTTGAGGATTGCTTTGTCCCTTTGACTTCAATAAGATTTTCTTTTTCTTTGTGATCTCCTTTACCAAGAGTTTGCATCGAGTCCATACTCTTGCTAAAGTGGGGGCTAAATGTATCATAATAAAATAGAAGCACTTCCATTTAGGACTAGTTTAGCCCTCTGAGTAAGTGGTTTGGGGTCATGTTAAACACCTTGAATGGGTCTTTGACTTGAATCTAGCTTTTTCCCCTGTCCTGCCCTATTTTCCACTTCTTTCCTACCAATTTATGGCATCTTGCTTTGAGATTTTGAGGTTCTTGATCTCATGGTCAAGGTCAAACTTCTAGGTCAAGGTCAACCTTGACCCTGACCCGGGGTCCAAATTTCAAATTTTGAAGATTTTCAGATGTTAGGGTTCGGAAAGAATTATTTCCCGCTTACAGGTCGACTGTTTCAGACTTCAAAATGGTAAATTCTCAAAATATATTTAATTTAGGTCCACTCCTAGGGGTATAGGCCTAATGAGAATTTATTTCTCATATGTTGGCCTCTCTAGAAGTTTGTGCCCTAGAATAGTATATAAGGAAGCCTTTTCCTCTCAATTTGTAAGCATGAAAAGCAAGAAAAGAAGCAAGCAAGAAGAGAGAAAGAAAAGGGAAGAAATCATCTATTTTCATGCATTCAAGCATTCAAGATTCAATTCATCAAGGAGATCCATTGGTAGCCATTGAAGGAATCAAGCTCTATGGAGCCCTCTTGTTGAAGATTTCTCCACCCATATCCATTCAACCTTCTTCCTATTCCAAGATCCATTCAATATTGGTGTTGAAGATCTAAATGCAATTGATTTGAGACATCCTACATCCTACAATTCTACATCCATTTGGAGCATCCATACTTGTGGATTCAAGGATTTGAATCCTCCACTAAAGTTTCAACATAAGCAAGGTGAATTGTTCTATTTAATTTGTTTATTACTGCAATTTCAATTATATTTCAAGGTTAATTCCAAAACCAAGGTTTGACTTGGTCAAACCCACCATCCAAACAAAAAAACCATTTTTCTTGTAGGTGCAGGTGCGGAACAGAAAATTACAGAGCAGATTCAAATACCCTTTTTGACAAACTTTCAGGATTCGTGAACATAATTTTCATCGGAGCAACGCAGGTCAAGGTCGACATAAAGGGGTCAAGGTCAACATAAAGGGGTCAAGGTTGACCTAGTTCAGAAATGAAAAAGATTTCTGGGTTTTGTCCATCTCTGTGTTTCTGTTCTAGATCCAGTTGCATAATTTCTAGAAACTCAGTACAGACACCAGAAAACAACAATTTCTAGATATACTATACTTTGAGGTTAGTATTTGTCTTCAATTCATTTCAATTAATATTTTAATACTCTATTCCAAAATGAAATGTAAGGTTTTCCTCTTTCTTCTTATTACTAATCGAATGATTCATTTACATTGACCATTTTCTTGTGGTTAATCAATTTCGACCTTTCCTTTGGGAATTTGGGATTAAGAAGAGAATATTATCTTCCCCAACTCCTCTATTACATCAAAGATCATATTATTCCCTTTACATCAAACAATCTCTCAACCTAGTGCGGTTCCTTTTGTTCTCCCTTCTTAGGAAGAAAATGACCAAATGTTGATTGATCCTACCCCAAATCAAATTTATAGCAACACCAAATGCAATCGTCATGCTCATGATCATCGTGCTAGAGCTCATCAATATGCTTCTCAAAACATTGCTTCACCTCATACACCTGCTCATGTTTCTCTTCCCTTTGAGTAACCCATCCTTGAGCCCACAAAGGAAGAATATTTAAACAATATTAAAATGAACAAACATGATAATGCTATTCATAACTTAATTCTATTGCAATTAATTTGGATGAAGAAGATACTCTTGATGATGATGTTCTTGATGCTAACAATGATATTCATGCTAGTGATTATGATGACTATGATACTATTGATATTGATCATGATTTACCAGCTATTCTTTCACAACAGTTATCTATCACTCCTAGTGACAAACAAAGCGACCTTTCTTCACAACAAGGTCCTTGTTTAGAACTGGTTATTGTTCCATCTGTTGTGCTTGACGTTACTCCTCTTGTGAGTTGCCTACCTTTCCAAAACATTATAGAATGAGATGGGAGGGGGCCGATGATACACTTGACTAGATCCTTTTATGTGGTGGGTTCTGTGTGTTTTCCTATTGTAATGTCTCCCCCCCATGATGTGTTACTTATTACATAGACCCTTGTTGCTCTGTTGGTGCAAGGTGATAAAGGATTCACAATGTTGTAAACATTCTTCTATTTGTATCTCTTTTCTTCTATATGCAGTTACATGTTATGCTGTGCCTATTCCATTGTTTGTAAATGTGCCTTTGTGTTGTCTGCTTGGGACGATGTAAAATGGTAGATACCTATTCTTTTTGGTCTCTGTAATGCTGGCCCAAAAAGACTCTTTGTAATTCTTACGTGATTTTCTTCCATTGTGTTTGTAGTTCTACTACCTTTGGCGGATGATGAAATTTTATTTTGATATAATATTTCACATATTATCTTATGACCATATTGACCCCAGAGTTGGTAGATCCCTTCCGTGCTCTATTTTATCACACTCTCATTTCCCTTGGTTTGTCCTTTCTTGGGGGCATCTCATAGTGGAAACATTTCTTATGGATTCATGTATGCTCCATTAAAGCAATTGCTCCTATTAAGGTGTTTGCAATCACTTTGACGTGGGGGTATACAGTTTGCTCTATGTTTCACATTTTGCGCGCGCACACACACACACACAGATTCAATGCTAATTTGCATTTGGTCCTTGACTGGCCACCTTTTGGATCCCTTAATGGATACACTTTTGTTAAGGACATATTATCATTCTCCTTTACTTTTTGATCCTAAAGAAAGCTTACCTTCCCTTAAGATAGATCATTCTTTTCCAAATCCCTTATTAGATACACTTTCCAGGTCCTTGATGGATTAAACTAGCATAACACAACTTGCAAGAACTTTCAATTCCATCTTTTGTGATGCTTTCTTGGTGTGGTTCATAGTAAGATAAACAATCTTACTAGTATAAGGTAATGACTCTCTCTCTCTCTCTCTCTCTCTCTCTCTCTCTCTCTCTCTCTCTCTCTCTCTCTCTCTCTCTCTCTCTCTCTCTCTCTCTCTCTCTCTCTCTCTCAGGTTTTGACTTGACGAGGACTTAAGTCACTTGGGGATTGGTGTTTCCTTATCTCCTTGACCTTAATGAGATCATCCTTTGTATTTGATCTACTTTACTATGAGCATGTGCATTTCTCATACTCCTGCTAAAGTGGGGGCTATATGTACCATCCTAAAAAGTTAGCAGACATTGGTGGCTTTAGGACCTCTTAGATCCCATTTTAGTGAATTCAAGATTTGAATGTCTTTATGCTTGATTTCCCCACATCTTTCATTTTCTTGCCCTGAAACTTTTCACTCTTCCCAAGCTCTGAATCTAGTTCAAAATTAACCATGTGGGGACTAGGTCAACCTAAGTTGACCCTATCCTAGACAAGTTGGACCTAGGTCGACCTTGTCCTAGGGTATTGCATTTTAGTGGGCTCTAGGTCCAATGCTGAGGTTTTTTTCTTGATCTTTATTTGTGGTTGGTCTGATAATATTAAGTCCCAAAATGAACATAAAAGGACATCAGGGCTTCTCATTTTGACATCCATTATTATCCATTACATACTATTTATTATGCAACTATTGGTGATTTCAAGAGCATGTGCAATCGAGTTTATTGAAGTGGCGAACTCAAGATTTGAAGGCAAGCCCATTTACACAACCTTTTCCCCTTCTTCTTGTGTGCAAGAATAAATTTTCAGAGTTTCAGATCCAAATATCAGGAATTTTAGAGCAAGTTACAGATCCTTCAAAAATTTCATCAAATTTTGAGTTTCCAGGATTAGGTTGACTTTGTTTGACATAGTCCTTTGGATCCATAATTTTCACTTTTAAAAGTTATAGGTGTCAAAGTGCCAGATCTAGAACTATTTTTTATTTTGACAGCTCTGCAACAATTAAAACCAGATCTGAAGTTTACTTTTCCTCTTCCCTCTTCAAGGTGAGTTCATTATTCCTCTTTTCATCTTGCACTTACTTTCATGCCTTAGATCTAAGATTACATTTGGTTAGTTATCATTTCATTTATCATAGTATCAATTCCTTTCATACATCCACACATCTTATCACACATATTTACATCACACATACATTAACAATAACACACAAAAGGGAGAGTGAACCCGAATTCCTTCACTCTCATTTGAAACTTGCATTAGCACCCTTTTTATCCTATTTGGTTTGTGCTAATCTTATTTGTGTGAGGGTGAATCTTTGGGAGGACATTTCCCATAATGTACAAACAATCCAATTTGATGAGTCTACCTATTCCTAACATCACTTTAGGCTCACCATTTTCCTATTGTACAATAATATATGAATGTGTTAGAATTAATTATCTAATGAACTATATAATCAAAGGTTAATTAAATTACATAGTTGATCAATTTTGATTTGGTTAATCCAATGGCTTGAATTTCATTAATTTTTTCTCTTTTCCCATTTTTAAGTGTATACATTTTTCCCCTCTTTGAATTAATGTGCATAATGCGTTGATTTAAAGAATAATCTAATGTCTTGATCTCAGCTTGATGCTTTGATGAAATGATGCCAACATGATTGACTTGATTGATTTATGTTGCCCCATTGATGATGATGTTTCGATATGACTCCCTGATATGAAATTTTGATTACTTTGATGCCCTGATGTGAAAGTTTAAAAGTTCAACATCTATTGTCCTTGATTTTGAAAAGTGCTCCAATTTCAAAAAAATTGCGTTAATGCAATGATATGCCGCCTCAGGAAATGAATCAAAATGATCTTATGATGTTTAGGATTTTTTGGGGGAATTTTATGATTTTTATGAATTGTTAGAAAATTTTCAAATTTTTATGATTTTTTGGACATTTTGATTGATTTCCTGATAAAAACTTGATGTGAAAAGTGGTCCGTTGAAGAATTTGGAATTAAGTGGCCTCAAATATTTAATTGTTTGGTGAAAATTGTTGGCTAACTATTTTGTAGGTAGTCGTAGACACACTACTTGCAAAATGGAATATTTAGGCACATTGTGTGAGAAATAATCTCTCCTCTCAACTTAGGGGAGGCACCCTTCTTATTGCAACTAATTCACCTAACACTTAACAAGAATATCAAATCTAATCTAAATTGGGTGTTTCACGTATCACTTCCTCTTTCTCTAGGAAAGATTTCACTTTCACGAAGATAAACTTTTATAATTTCACCTTTAAGAACTAGTTGGAGCAATAATACCAATAAACTTAAAATTAACTGAAAGTTGAATTGTTAAGCGTACCAGTAACTATAAAATAAGGAATATATATAAGCTCACAGACTTATACACTATCCTGAAGATATTTTAAACTATAAAGCAACAATATGACAAGCACAAAGACTTAAACACATGAAGCTTCTTTCCTATTCTTAGTAATGGTATGAATCATGGGTCAAAGACTATGAATTCACTCTTATCTAACTCAAATTGACAATTATAGCACAAAGTCTACACAAAATCAGATTTAAGGATCTCTTTATATCAACACAAGTAATCTCACAAGTCTCCTCAACTCAAAGATTGAAAAACACTTGCTTTTTATTCACTCCAAAAATTAGATTGCACAAATTAAAGCAAAGTTTGAACTTGCTCAATTTCTCCAGAGTTTTCTTGCAATGCATAAAGATAAATATTTACAATGAGCCCTCTTGTATTTATAGGAGAGAGGCTATGAGAAAAATATGGAAAACTAACTAACTAAGGTTGACTTATTCAACATTACAGTCCTCTGTAATGTGATTACATGTAGCAAGATATGTAATTGCAAATTTTTACTTTACATGTTTCATTACATATGTAATTGCAAATTTATGCTTTACATGTAATTTTTCAAACTAAAAATAACAATGCATATCTAAAATCCTAGAAAGCAATGAGAAACCTATTTGAGTGCCTACAACACTCTTCTTTTCAATCTTCTTCATTAAGTGCCATGACAACCCAAAACTTATGAATGCTCTCTTGAATTTCATTCGGATTTGGCACAATGGTATTGTCTGCAACCACAGTTGTCTTGAGAATCATATTTGAGCATCTGGAAATTGCGGCATCACTTTCCTCAAGAATAGTTTGGAGAAGATTGAGTGAATTCTGATGATCTGTGAGCTTGTGAATGGAATCCAGTGTAAAATGATCCGCCTCAAGCTCAAGATGAACCATTAACAGGAATTATGAGATTGCATCATCTTCCGTCATCACCTTTTGATCATTATTTACCAATGTGAATGAAATCTTCATAAATTGAGTAGCAATTTCTTGCTCTTTTTCAGCACGTCTTTATGGCTACCTCTAGATCTTCTACAATGTTTTTGATGACTTGGCCTCTATTCACCAATAAATCTTTAGATCTAATGTAGTTCTCATGAGAAGGTATTACCCCATTCTCGTATAGCATCTCCAGTTTCAGATCTAAAAACTTATTCCAAATTTCCAAATCTTTTCCAAGTGACTCCAAGTTTTGACTGAAATTTCTTAAAACTTCATTCAACTGAGATGTCACCATTCTGGCATAAGTAATCATTTGGAGTGCTCTTTTTATCAACTTTGTTCCTTCTTCCATCATTTGGTTCACCCCTGTATTAATGGCTATAGCCATTTCTCCAGCTCTATCAACCTATTTAACAGATTCTTCTGCAATAGAAGACGCTAGTGGATCAACCTGCTCTGAAACTCTAGTAACCTTTTGAATTACTACCATGAGTAATTCATTCTATTCCTTGAGATGATTTTTCTTCCTTTTAAGCTCATCACACTCCTGTGCTAGCAATGCTATAGACTCTTGAGCATCATTGATCAATCCAGCATGTGTCTGTTTGCCCAAATCCACCCTCGTGATCTTAAAATCAGCCAACTGCATCTCATCACGGGGTTTTTCTATAAGAGGTTCCACAATCTCCACATATTTAGTTTTATTCTTGTTCATTCTAACCCTTGAAATTGTTTTGGCTCTCTTAACACCCTTGGCCTTAACTTGTTTCAGTTTCTCAAAGTCAAAAATATCTGGTAAAACTTCCTGCTTCTTTCTCTTTGGAACAGCAACACTGAGCCATGAAGGAAGATCAGATAAAATAGCAGAACTTTCTTCAGACATAACTTGTGATATGTTAGATTGAGTACATGTTGTGATGCTTACAATGGCTGGTGCCTTAGTTTGTATAGTAGCAGGAGTAGGTCTTGTAGTGACATGTGACATTGATTCTGACATGAACCTGTCAAAGTCACTAAGAGAAGAATATCCTTCCATTAAAGGAATCATGGGTGTATTTGAGCGAGAAACATAAGAGAAAACATTGACCATGTTGTCATGTGGCATATTCAAAACATGAGGAGTTAATACTATTGAAAATGAATCAACATCAGAATCAATCATGAAACTAGGTGCATCTGCAAGAATGAACTCCTGTGTAGTCTCCGCAAGGGTAGATCATGTATCCGGTATTTCTAGAAGTACTTTTACTTCATCTTGTTGTTGATCATCTTCAACTTCAGGATTTTCTTGTATTACCACCTTTTCTTTACCTGAACTTTCTCGGGGTTTCTCCTTTGATTTCAATTTCAATTTTACTGTGGTCCCTGAAGAAGATGCATTATCTTTATTCTTACCTTTCACTTCTAATTTCCAGCCCACAGGTCCAATTGTATCATCATCTGATACTGATTTAAATCTTTTCATCTTAATACCATAACACTTGAGCCAAGCATGAGTATTAGCCATGATTGACTGAAATCTATTAGTTATGGAGAAATTTTCTTTTAACAACCATTGGATTGAAGGGAGGTCCTGGGATGCAACCTTTGCTAGTTGGTATTCTGGATCTAATATGTCTCCATCATCTTCCATTCCTTTTGGAATGTCAGCAAGATCCATATCAATGATTTGTTCTAAGGGTAACCTGCTATAGTCCATCCTTCTGATATCCTTATCTGTACGAAGATCTATCCAAACATCTTCAATACGATGAACATGAGTAAAAGATCTTCTGATTTTATCCCTCATGCCCCAATAATCAAAGTTAGCTCTGATCTTGAACCTTTTCAGTTTGATCTCCTACAATTCAGTTTCCATTGCTTTAGCCTTTACTGTGGAAGTAAGTGAATACCTACCAATTACCAAGGGATGCTGAGTAGAAATTGCAAATCTGGCTTTATGAGATGCAGATTGTTTAGCATGTACATACATTAGCTGTCTTCCCGACTCCATTAGATTAATCTTACCACTTGGATACCTTGGCAACATATAAGGATGATCATCAAAATATTCTACTCTCATGTAGGTGAAAGTCAGAAACTGGAAGAACATACATCCATATTGATTTACTTTCCTCCACGTTGTCTCTAAAACCCTTCTATTCTCAAGTGTTTTATCAAACAAACACATGAAATTTCTGAAGAAAGCATCCTGAAGTCTATGATAATTATGTCTAACTGTAACCATGGGTAATTGACTATAGTACCCCCATACTGGCAACCTGCTTTTGTCTCCTTCATAGGATAACCTTGGTAATGCTTGGAAGGATGCAACAATGTACACAAGATATGAGTTCATATAAAATGTATGAGTGGTAGGTACCTCTTTCAATTGCTCACACAATGAATCACTGATCAATTCTGCCCAGAAAATCTTTTGCTTTCCTTTTTTGATGATGGCAATATACTGAAACATCCAAGGCTCGAAAACATTGGACTTCTTTAACCCCTGCATTCTGCCAAGAAGAGTAATCATATCATTGATATCTTCTTTGAACTCAGTTCTGTACAAAGTTGCAAGCCATTGGGTTGAGATTGATTGCCTCAGTTTAACGAACCAAATAGTATTGATCTCTCTTTTGCAGTCATCTTCCATTTTATTGTAGTACTCTAAATATTTCTCATGGGTAATATCTGCATATACCAGAGTGTAAGGAACATGGAAAACTTTTTCAATGGCTTTTGCATCTAATCTGATAACAACCTGACCTTTAGAATCCTTGATTTTTTGAGTTTCTTTGTCAAAATGTGTTGCACATGCCATAACGAACTCAGGTTCCAATATTGCTACAGGAAAAGTTGAGAGTAGGTGTATATGACTTTTGAGAATCTTCTGTATCTCATCCTTTGGATTTGCAACCTCTGTCCTTTTAACAAATTTAGTCATATCCACATGCCCAACTTCTGTATCTTTGATCTCATCCAAATTTGAGACCACTGAGGTAGGAACAACAGAAGTAGGAACAACAGAAGTCAGATATTTATGAAATTTGAATTTCATTATTTTCCCTGGTGTAGTGGTTGGCTCTTTTGTCATCTGATGAACACCTGTTTTATCAAGATGAAAATATCAAGAAAGTGTTGGTGTTAAGGCTCACTCTGATTTTGAAATTGGATAAAGCAAAAAGTGGAAAACATTGGATTTCGGGGATTTTTGGATAAACTGCAGATTTGACTGCATGTAGTTCAACTTGTAACATTTTATGTAGTTGGTCCAAAAAGTTCCTACTACAAGGGAAAAATATAGGACTTTAAGTGAAATCGAGGTTTTTGGACCCAACTGCACTTAGGATTGCATGTGTAATTACATATGTAGTTCATTTTGCAATTGGGTCAAAAATCCTCGATTTGCACTTGGAATTGCTTTTTCAACTTGGGTATTGTAGGAGATTTTAGATGCGATTGCGCATTTGACTACATGTAATAGTACATGCAATTGGTGTAAAAATCTTTGATTTGGGAAAACTTAGGATGGAGATTTTCGGGGTAGTTTCACTTTCGATTACATGTAACAGTACATGTAATGGGTCTTAAAAATCCTGATTTTGGAATTAATGAATTTGGGGCAAGAATGTAATCAGGGATTTTTGAGGTGGTTACATATTACATTACATGTAAAATGACATGTAATGAAATACGTAATGGGAATGAAAAATCCTGAAATGTAAAAATAGAATTCTTGGAGGGATTACATTTTGAACTTCGGGAAATGCTGCATAGTAAATATGAAGGTATACTGAATTTTGAAAGGTATATCTATGCAGGTTCTTCAAATATTGTATTGCAAATTTTATTCCATGGAAATGAAATAAAAGGGAACTTCATGTTTCTCACAATAATGATGTGAATGTGGAATTCCCGGCTATGGTTGCAAACTATGGATATTCTGATTTCTCACACCATATAAAGAAAATTGAAATCTACAGGAACAATTACTCTCCTTTTGTAGATTTAAAATTTTTTAAATGTATGGCCATGACAAAAATTTGGAAAAGAACTTGTATTTTGTCAACACAAATCCAATGTTGATTTTTCAAAAACTAGACTGTGGAGATATGTACAACAAAAACCCCATTTTTTGACAGAGAAATACATATGAAACCCTAAACGTGACTAAAGACAGTAAAAAATGTTTGCAAAAAGAAATAATAACTAATACAAAAATGGAAGAATACCAAATAAAAACCCTAGACATGACTGTAAATAAAAAGAAATGTTAAAATGATTCATATTGAATCACATTTTTATAAAAAAATGGAAAAGAATGCTTTGTTTTCTACAAAAAAATGATCATTGGATTGAAAAATACAGAGCTATGAATACCTAGCTTATGCAAAAATGTGAAGGAAGACTTGTTGTTTGAGGTTGAATGTGAGCCAAATGAAAACCGCAGACAGAAAGACCTTTTTCAAAGCTTTTTAGAATAACAATGAGGATGAACTAGTAATGTTTTAAAGGCTCACGAATTGGAAATCTCTTGCCAATATGATTATGAAATCTTAGAGTCCTGACATGACACTTAAATTGAACTATCAGTTCCTCCATTCGGCGCGCTCCTTAGTATTTCTGCAATGATACAATGAAAGTCCAAAAGACCTCACAATACGCGATGCAAGTAAGAAGACCCGATAGTTTTAGGAAGATTTTGGGCTTTCTAATGTTCTTAACATTTTATTTAACATGTTTACAAAACATGCAAAGGTGCGAGTAAAGTGTGACCTTTTAATAATATTTCAGGAGTTTGGGAGTCTCGTGCACTTTTAAGTATTACATGTAAAATGACGTGTAATACTTAATAAAATTTCTAATAGCTTTTTACATAACGAGACTTTTGGAAACCTTCACATACATGCATTATGACATTCATGATGCCATTAAAAACTCTGATTTGGTAATTTTGAAATTTCTCTTAGTCTTACAAATAATATGTAATGAAATATATAAATAAATAAAAATTCGATTTGAGATATAAGTCAAAAATTTTATTTTAAGATTTCAAAATAACATTACATATTATTTAAATTATGTATGAAGCCCGACCACAGGTGACTTGAGAATTTTTAATAATATATTATTAAAAATTAAACAACAATAAAATAAAATAAAACTAAAGCAAAAACTAAACATTAAAATTTAATGACTCAAAACTTTTATTAAATAAATAAAATTATTTATTTAATAAAAATACTTAGAATTTTAATACCAAATTAATTCAATTGAAAATATGATTAAATTTATGTGTAGTTGTCTAAATTTAAACAAAATAAAATTTACGACAACAGCTGGCTCTGACTGGGGAACGTCTCTTGTGCATCCTTGGAAATGACAAGAGATGTAGAATCCAGTTCTCTAAGTGCCTTCTTGCATTCCATTGGGCTATAGAGTGAGTCGACCAAAATGACAAAAGACTCAAAAACAAAAAAAACAAAAAAAAACTCAAAGACTTGGACTTTGTATGTACAATAGTACTTATCTGGAGCTTATTCAAAATAGTGCTTCAGATGCTGTCCACTATAGGGCAGCGCAAATGGTGTTCCATCTCGGTAAGCCAACAAGAAACTATTCTTGCCAGAGATTTGATGGATTGTGAAAGGACCACACCAAAGAGTATCAAACTTCCTGTGCATGCCTTTGGGTTCTCTTTGTTTATCCCAAAGTAGTACATGATCACCAACTTGAAACTCTCTTTGCTTTTCTTTCTTATCAAAGAGTACCTTCACCTTCTTCTGATGTTCCACAATGCAATCCACCACTTGGGTACGTTGTTCCTCTAATGCTGACAGGAACATGATTCTTTTGTCCAAGCCACCTTCAAAAGTATCATCTTCAATGGCCTTGGCTAATTTCAGAGTAGGGAGCTCCAAAGTAATGGGGATTTCAGCATTCACACCATACAACAATTGGAAAGGCGACATACCAATTGCTCATTTAGGTGTAATTTGATCAGCCCACAATGCATCATACAATGCCTTGTGCCATGATCTTTGATTTTCATCTACCAGCTTCCTAATAATTGCAACCAGGTTCCTGTTACTGGATTCTGCTTAACCATTACCTTGGGGATAATAGTCGGATGAATGTGTATGCACCCTAAAATGGTCGCCTAGACTTTGGGCCCCATTTATTCAATTTATCAATCCCGAATCATTTTTATCAATAATCAATATTTTCAACATTATCAATTTCTTGATTAAGTCTTAAATTTGATCATATATTGGATTTTTATCCTTGGGCTAACCATTTATCCTAAGTTTTTATTTGATTAAAAGGAATATTTCCTCCCCTTTTAATTAAATAAAAAGCCCCCACTTTCCTCTTATCCTAAGTTGCACAAATAAAGCATTATTCCTATTTTATAAAAAAGAGAAAAGCACTTTTTGTCTCATATGGACATAAAGTCAACTCTTATTTTCCTATTGGAGGATATGTGTGCACATGGATTGCTCCTCTTTCAAGCTCCACCGCTGATTAAGACTTTTTGCCTCTTAATCTCCATGGTCCATTTCACTTCATTTCTTATAAAAGGAGAGCTCTCTCCTTCATTTGCATATCCATCTCTTTCATGCTATTGTTATGCTGCAGGTTTTAGGTGCATTTGGAGTTTGAAGACATTGAAGACTTGCTTCATTGCATCATTTAGTTGCATATTTGCTTTCTTAGTTGCATGATAATGGCATTCATAGTATAGATTTTCTTTTATGCAATAAAATAAGCTCACATAGTCTAAATAGGAGGCATTGTAATCCATTGCTATTACCCTTCATAGATTAGTTGCATTGTACTTTCCTTTCATAGCTTAGATTGCATCCTCATTTTAGTTGCATTGCATTGCATATTGGATTCTTGGAGATATTGGCATTGTTGCCTTTGTCTTCATTGTGAATCTCTCATTGTATGGTTGACTAGCAAGGTCACAAGCTTGTAGCTCTAGCTGAGAGCAAACACATCATAGTCCCTTGCAACTCCATGCATAGAGAGCTATGAGCCGCTTTGTGAGGCCTCATTCTTGAGCAACCTTGCATGTAATGGTTCATAGAAGTGCACCATTTTAGTGTGTACATTTCTGGCGCCCACTGTGGGGCAGAGTAGATTAGCTTTGTCCCTTTAATTTTGCATTTTCCGTCAAATTTTCATCAATTTTCGGTTTGGTTTTCAGTCTCTAATTTTTTATCTCAGAGTATCGCGCGATACTTCTCAGAAATATCACGCGATATACCTTTATATAGCGGTGCGATACTTCACGCTTGCTACAAATATCACCTGCCTTGAAGAGAAATATCGCGCGATAGTTCGCCCTTTACGGACTATCGCCCGACCTGCCTGGAGTATATCGCCCACCAGTACTGAGGTATATCGCCTGGCATAAGGTGAAATATCGCGCAGACTAAAAAGTATCGCCCCAGTATAGTGCGAAGTATCGCGCGATACTGGTGTTTGGACTGTGTCTGTACCTGACAGTGAGCTATTTTTGAGCTATTTTATCTATCTTGCAAGTTTCGGGTTGCTAGCTATCTTTTTGAAATTTTTTGAAATTTCCAGCATTTTCAAATTCGTACCACTGGAAAATAGGTGCCCATTTTTTTTTTTGAAATTTTGCAAATGGTATCAAAATTTTAAGTGTGATATATCGTTGGAAAGGTCTTTCCGAGCCTAATCCAACCATGATGGTTTTATTTTTATATTTTATCATTTGATTAGTTATTTTTGCAGATTATCTAATTTTTCATGTACTAATCATTGGTAGACTTTGGATTTTGATTCTCCTAACTCTTGTTTGTCTAACAAGTTGTGGTTGTAGGTGCTCTCATTACTTGAAATTTGTCAAAAGAACGCATGTCAAAGAAGGCTACTAACAGTTTTTGTAGGGCTGCCCAAGCATAAAAACAAAAATAAAATAAAAATCTTGCTTGTTCATTTGCTTTCCTTTTAAGTGTGGCAAAAACTAGTTGTTTCATTTATTAGGCACTTAAGATCTTGTTGTAGGAATTCTTGGGTGGTAGGAGAAGTATGCTCTTCACCATTTTGGTGAACTAGAAAATCTTGACCCATCTTTGAATTTTGAAAACAAGAGGGTAAATGAACTTTGTTTGGTGTGTTTGGGAGAGATTTTTGAGATAGGGGAGTATGCTCTTCACCCTTGTGGTGAACCAAAAACCTTGAACTTCAAGAATTGATCCACTTTTTGTTTAGATTTAGAATCCTTTAGTGGGCCTGCTCTTGAGCAATCAAGAGGAACAACCCAAGTGGGGACAAGCCTTTTGCCGGCTATTCCAACTCACTATAATCTTAAGGTTATCAAGGACACCAAAAACCTTGGTAGACATAACACTTGTCTTCGCTTGATGTGAGTAGCTCATGGGATTGCGACCATGGGGAAAACATTGAGCAAGAATGCTTAAGGTACTCTTGAGGCCGCGAGGTCCTAGTCCTTTATGAGGAGCAAGAGGGGTGTTATGAATGGAAGCCCTTACTAAGAACCATAGGATTAGAGGCCACCTATTTTAGCCGCTTATCTTCTTAGTGCAAGGATTGATCCAAGTGGACTAACCCAGATCACCCCAAGATACTCACCATATGTGCCCCTTTGGTTGTGTTGTTTGACACTTCCATGACAAAGCCAATATCTCTTGTGGGCAACCACTTGGTGTGAGGCAAGGGGGTATCAAGTTGTGGGCTAAGTTGGTAAGTATTGAGCCTTGTCTTGTAGGAAGGTATTGCTTGAAGTGTTCTCGAATGTGTTAAACCAGTGTAAACGTTCTCACATACAAACAATTGGTAGCTTCCATAGGGTGCAATTTTATTTTTGATATCACAAGTGCTTGTCTTGGCAAGGTTGCTTTTGCCCTTGTTTCAAGTGTTTGAAGACATGTTTGATCCCTTACTGTTTGCAAACCTATCCAATTGCTGTTGAATTTGTGATCGAAATCAGACATTTTCACCCTCACATTTGGAAACTTGAAATTAGACCTTAAAAACTCAAAATTTTGCACAAATTGGTCAAGATCAACATTAGTATCACATTAGCCAAAGAGAAATATCGCATTAGAAGGTTGTTCTTGGTGAGAAAGTTTATCTCTAGAATTGTGAGCTACATTCTTGGGAAATTCTCGTACTCTTATTGTCCAAATAATTTTCATTTAATCTCAATTTCAATTATCTTTTGGCCTAGCCCAACCTCCTGGTTCAAAAGTGCAAGGGTAGTCACCCTTTGATTTGAAGCACCTCTTTGACAGTGTTGGTAAAGCCCCTTCTTCTATCTTTTCATTTCTCTTTGGACAACAGAGAACTTTGATTATCCTAGTTTGGTGTTGACATTTTGTGAGGTCATCTTATTACCAAGGGTCTTCTATTTTTAGTCTTCTTTGGTCAGTCCAGATCTTAGATCCTAGGTGTTGTCATGTTGCTCAACATCTCAATGAATGTTATGGTATCAATTGCACAAGATGGCTCTTAGTCTTCTTCTTTCTTCTCCATTTCCCATGTTCTTCTAAAGTCTTCTATTCCCATGGGAAATTCTTCTTCTTCTTCTTCTTGATTCTTTTCCTCTTATTATCTAGTCTACTTTCTTCTATTCATCTATTCATTTCTTCCATGCTTGATTTCTCCTCTTTTGGAACCATGAATCTTGACTATCTTGTTAAGGAGCCTCTCTTAAGAATAGACGATCTTGAGCTCATTGACATATTTGAAAAGTGTTGTTCCTCCAAAATTCTCATGAGTGATGAATTTATAGCAAAAATAAAAGAAAAGATGTTTAAATCAGATGCCTTTTCTAGAATCATAAACATGATCATATCACAATCTTCTTCTTCCAAACATTCTTCATCATCTAAATCTTCTCATTCTTCTTCACCTTCCAAGTCTTATCATGACTCTTCCAGACATCATTCTCATTCTTCATCTTCTAAGTCTTATCATGATTCTTCTAAACACTATTCACATTCTTCATCTTCCAAATCTTATCATGACTCTTCTAAACATTATTCGAATTCCTCATTATCCAAGTCTTCTTCTTCCACTAAGTTTTCAATTTCCTCTTCTTCACGATCTCATTCTTCTTCTACTTCTCCTAAGAGTCTTACTTCTCTTCAGAAGACATACCATAAAGAGCAACATGATAGTCCTTGTGATGTCTCTTCCACAAAGAGTGACACACCTACCTTTGATGACTATGATGACTATGATGACTATGATGATGGACAATGTAGCAATACTTATGGCAACTCTATTCCTAAGAGTCCTCCTCATCGTGTGCTTAGGCTTACTAAAGGGTCATCTTATTGGATAGATTGTGATGGTGATCCATATGATTCTGATTTTGAGAGAAATTATGATATTTGTTGTGAACAATATGATACATCTACTTCTATTGAGGAAGAGAAAGCTTTCCGTGCTGATTATAAATGAAGATACTATGAGCATGTCTTGTCTAAAAACTCTCATGCTGAAAATAAAGATTACACTCTCCAGCAAGATCATGTTAATGCTGAACCTTTGTCTTGTGATGGTCCCCTTCCATCCACCACTTCCTCCAATACCCACACACTTCCTAAAGCTTTTGAGTCATCCAAATCTTTCACAAATCCTTCATCCAACAAAGATCCTAAGACTTTCCATGCGGTTCCGTATAGTTATCCTCAAGGGCCACCTCTTAAAGATACTCAAGATAACCTTCACTTGGCTGCAAATACTTTCAATAATGTCAAACCTAAAGAGCCTAAGCCTTCATCCGCTATAATGCCTATTTCAGCTAGTCCTTCACCACCTCTTCCAAAGTCTTCCATACAATCCCAACATGCTTCCTTGTCCTTAGAAGTGGCTCCATGTCAAGAGGACTCTAAAAATGATAAAGAAAAGAACATAAAAAAAGATCAAGATCAAGAACCCTCCATGTCATCCAATCCTTTTCATGATGTCTCTGATCCGCTTCATGGTTCTTTTGATCCTCTACACTCTTTCGCATTCATTCCACCATCTCCTAAGCAAGATCAAGCTACTACTTACATCGTTGAGCTTATTGATAATCAAAATAACCTTACTGCACTTGCGCTTTCTAAAGATGATACTTCCATTAAGGTTATTAAAAATGGTGTTGTTACTTCCGATGTTAAGCCTATTGAAAATCAAGAAAAAAATGATGCGTTTATGCTATCCAAAGATCCTTGTCAAGATCAAAGTCTTCCACCTTCTTGTTCTACCGCTCCATGTTCACTTCCACTTTCTACTCTTCCTAAATCTTTGCAAGCTTTGAATGATCCTATCAAAGAAGTTGCTCCTATTCAAGATGTGCAGGATCCTGTTGAAAATCTTAATGCTCATTCTAAAGATGCTAATGTCCTTGGTTGTCATATAGATGTTGATGAACTTAATGATTATCCTTTTGCATTTTCCACATCTATCCTTGGACCTCCTCCACCAATACTAAGGGCTTCATGTCTTCCTTCCATCTTGGGTCCTTATGTCCCTTCACTTTCCCCTCCTAATTCTCCTAATTCATTATCCATCTTGGGTCCTTACATCCCTCCATCTCCTATCTTTCCTCAAGATCAACATAGATGCATACCCTTGAATCCCTTTCATCCACCCACCCATCTAAACCGGTCATATCCTCCTTATTCCACAAGTCCCAAGTCTTTTGGAAGTAAGTTGAATGTTCAATACAAGAAAAAGAAGCAATACAAGAATCCATTAAAAAAAGAAGATTACCATGTCTCCTCTAATCGACATGGGGGAATAAATTCAAAAGAGATATCTAAGAAGAAAACTACAAGACAAGTATGGGTTCCAAAACCCATCATTGAAGATATTCTCTCTAAATCATCAAAAAGAAATGAAAAGCCTAAGGCTATATGGATTCCCAAATCTCTCTTGAAAGAGTCTCATGTTGAACAAAAAGTGAAATTGACATTCAAGCTTTCAAAGACTTCCACTTCATCTTCTTCCAAAAACATTCTTCCATTCCATGAGCCTGAACCACAACCTCTACTAAACATTTTCCATATTCCTTTTCATATTCCTCCATTCACATTTGAGAATTATAACAAGCACACCAATCCTCTTTTCGAAGAGTCAGATAGCAATAATGAACTAGAATATGGTTCGCACTTGGACTAGAATATGGTTTATGTTTCCTCCATTTTTTCTCGTCACCCTTCAAGGTGTGTATTGACATTGATCTTACCTTTCTTTCCATCTACCTTTTCACATTCCTTCCATTCATTATCCTTCTACCTTCTATCATTTTTCCTCATTTGCCTATTCCTCATGCGTTTTCCTTTCCCTATCAGCATCTTTGAGCATATCATTTTGGATCCTTGGTATATCAATGATTTATCCTTTCAAGGAGCATTACCTAAAAGGCTTGCTTTCTTCCGAAAAAGATAAAATAAAAATAAAAATAAAAAAATTCAAAAAGAAAGATAAAAATTAAAAAAAATTGAAAATGTGCCATGGTGAAAACTTGAAAACAGGTGCCTTGGTAGCAAAAGTAAAGAGAAATAAATTCGTCCTATGGTGAAAACCACTCTCTTGTGGTGCCTTGGATAAGTACCATGATGAAAACCTGGCAATCAGGTGTTATGCGTAGTTCTTCTACATATTTCATCCATTCCATCTTCTCTCTTTGATCTTGACAATGTTGATCTATACACGAACATTTGACTATTTTGTGAGCTATCTTACGATGATCTTGCTTTCATTCAATTCATGTTTAGCCTTCATATTCATTTTCCTCCATTCATTCTAGCCTTTCGCTATCCTTTTCCTCTTGGTCTTGATCTTAAAAAAAAGAAGAAGTAAAACATGATGCTATGAAGCCTCTTGACATGTCTACTCCTTTGGACTGCATCCTCCCTTCTTTTGCAGTGCATTTTTGTGAATTATCCTATGCTAGCCTTTCATTACTTATCCAAATGTGCTTTACATGATAATTTTTCCCTAGCTTGGGTACTCTTGTGGAGTTTGACCTTGAGGATTTCTTCCCTTCACTCTCCTTCATTCTCATGTCCTCCATCTCTTCCACCAGCTTGCTTATCCATCTTGTCCTCCACATTGCTAGATATTGGGAATACACAATGTGATCTTGCTTGGAAGTTTGATGCCCATTCTGTCTGGGGGCATCCTTTGTACATATTTTATGATCCTGAAAAAATATCAAAAAAATTGATATATGATACTAAAAAAATCCTAAAAAGTATAAAAAGTCTTGAAAAAATACAAAAAAATCAAAAAAATTTAAAAATCCAACAAAATAAAAAAATGAAAAAAGAATCCAAGTGGTGAAAACCTGGCAACAGGCGCTACTTGAGGCCTTTGCACCCCTATTTGTTAGCATGCGTCCTCGACATTGAGCCTTTCCCTCATGCCTTGACCTTATTTGGCTTAGTCTGGAATTGGTCTTTGTCTTTGTCTAGGGGGCATAACTGTTAGCATTGGTCTTTTAGGTGCGTTTGTCTCTTGGGGCATTTCACAATAGGTGTTTTTCAACACCACCCCGAACAGTGTTTTTCAACACTACCCTTGCGTCAAGTGTTTCTTAACACTCATCAGATGTCTTACCCTATAGTCTAAGTTTGATGCGATATTTCTCATTTGCAGATATGATACTCAGAATTTGACTCTATGACCAACACACACACACTTAAACAATCAACTCGCTGATGATATGATGACTTTATTTTCTCTTTGTGTGCTGTCTATGAGGATTTCTTTGATGAGTGGTCTCTTCCTGAGAAGTTTTCGATGATGCATAGCTAGAAGACTGAGGGAATGAGAACATGTTTTCTTTCTTTATCTGCTTGTGGGTATATTTTGTTGATCCTAACTGTCATGAGCATTTATGCTGGTCCTACTTGACACTATGGATTGACAAGGTATTATCCTTGACTATTTTGCGAGTGCATGCTTTTAGCTATCCTGACTTTCATGTGTCTTGATACAAGCATAATCTTGCCATATCAAACTTAGGTGATCCCACTGCATTAGTCATCTCGACCTATACGTCTTTGATGCCTAGGTGAGATTTTCACATTTCTATCTGATAAAGATCATATTCATATCCACATAGTTATGCTAGTGTGCATTGTATGATCTTACGACGCTACCAATAATGCTTGATGATGATATTTAGATGTCTATAAGCGTTGTGACCTTGCAAGTCAACCACTTTCATAGTAGCTTGCATTCTTAGGTTCATCATAGTTTAGTTTTTGCATCTTGCATATGGAGAGAGCTCTCCTTTTTATCATCTATGGACTAGTTGGTCAACTGTGCTTATTTTCTGATTCTTCTTGATCATATCTTTCATTTTTGGTCTTTCATATCACATCATTTTCTATCCATTTTCGGACTCGAAATCAAAATCTGAGTCGCGTTTCCAAATTTTCCCTTTCTTCCGAGCAGTTGATTGACCTTTTGAGGCATAATTTGATTTCCGGTGGAATTTCTTCCTTCCATGTCTTTCAAATTTTCTAGTCTTTCATTCGCGCTATTTCTAGTCTTCTATTTCTATTCTTCTGCTTCATCACTGGGGCATGTTTTCATTTCCTGATGGTTAACCTCTTGACCTTTACATTCGATTATGACTTCCTTCTGATTTGATCAAATCTTTATCGATTTGCTGTTTCTCCTCTACCTAATTTCGATTTCGATTCCGAGGGGGCAGTATTTATGGGATTCTCATCCCCGATTCCTTGATTTTCCTGATTCAGACATCTTTTGTGAGCTTTTGCTCAAATTTGAGATTCTTATCTCTTACTTTGAATGTGATCCCAAATCGACCTCATGTTCAAAGACCTTTGTCTATGTTTGTCCGGATATGATCCCGAATCGACCTCATATTTGAGTTGTTTTGTGATCCCAGATCGATCTCACATTTCAACTTCATTCTTTGACTACATGTGTTCCCAAATCGATCACACATTAGTCAAAGAGGGGCAAATGTATGCACACTAAAATGGTCGCCTAGACTTTGGGCCCCATTTATTCAATTTATCAATCTTGAATCATTTTTATCAATAATCAATATTTTCAACATTATCAATTTCTTGATTAAGTCTTAAATTTGATCATATATTGGATTTTTATCCTTGGGCTAACCATTTATCCTAAGTTTTTATTTGATTAAAAGGAATATTTCCTCCCCTTTTAATTAAATAAAAAGCCCCCACTTTCCTCTTATCCTAAGTTGCACAAATAAAGCATTATTCCTATTTTATAAAAAGGAGAAAAGCACTTTTTGTCTCATATGGACATAAAGTCAACTCTTATTTTCCTATTGGAGGATATGTGTGCACATGGATTGCTCCTCTTTCAAGCTCCACCACTGATTAAGACTTTTTGCCTCTTAATCTCCATGGTCCATTTCACTTCATTTCTTATAAAAGGAGAGCTCTCTCCTTCATTTGCATATCCATCTCTTTCATGCTATTGTTATGCTGCAGGTTTTAGGTGCATTTGGAGTTTGAAGACATTGAAGACTTGCTTCATTGCATCATTTAGTTGCATATTTGCTTTCTTAGTTGCATGATAATGGCATTCATAGTATAGATTTCCTTTTATGCAATAGAATAAGCTCACATAGTCTAAATAGGAGGCATTGTAATCCATTGCTATTACCCTTCATAGATTAGTTGCATTGTACTTTCCTTTCATAGCTTAGATTGCATCCTCATTTTAGTTGCATTGCATTGCATATTGGATTCTTGGAGATATTGGCATTGTTGCCTTTGTCTTCATTGTGAATCTCTCATTGTATGGTTGACTAGCAAGGTCACAAGCTTGTAGCTCTAGCTGAGAGCAAACACATCATAGTCCCTTGCAACTCCATGCATAAAGAGCTATGAGCCGCTTTGTGAGGCCTCATTCTTGAGCAACCTTGCATGTAATGGTTCATAGAAGTGCACCATTTTAGTGTGTACAGAATGTGCCAAAGTGATCCCAAAATCATAACAAAAACTTGTTATGTTATGTGATGAAAATGCCGCTGCATTATCTGTGACAATCTTATGAGGAACACCAAAACATGAGATAATGTTCTCCTTCAAGAAATCACACACCACTTCAGATGTAGCATTCTTTGTTGATATTGCCTCCACCCATTTGGTGAAGTAGTCCGTTGCAGTAAGAAAATATGTATGTCCCTTGCTTGAGGATGAATTGATTACGTCAATGAAATCAAGTCCCCACTGTTGAAATGGTTCCTCAATTACTACCGGCTTTAATGGTAGAGCAGCAATTTTTTGCTTACCTACGAATTGTTGACACGACTCGCATTTTTGCACCCAATGGTACGCATCTTGAAACATAGTGGGCCAATAATACTTTGCCCTCAAGATTTTATGTGTTGTGACTGGTGTAGAGAAATGACCACCACATGCAAGGTTGTGGAAAGATTCAAGCAATCATACCTATTGCGCTTTATCCACACAAAGAAGAAATGTCCCATCTAAGCTTTGCTTATACAAACCATTATTCCAAAGAATAAAATTTGCAGCCTTCAATTTAATACTTCTTCTTTCTTTATATGACAAATGTGGAGGACACTCGCCATATGTAAGAAAATGAGTGATATTAGAATACCATTCATCTATTGTGTTAACGAACAAAACAGTTGGAAGAGATTGCAGAATTTCCACTTTCACTTCAGCTGGTCTATTTTCAGCCATAAGCTGACATAAACCTTTGCCACGAATGAGTTTTGTGGGCTTAATTTCTGTGTCATATTCTTGGATCTTAGCTATCCAATTTCCTCTTTTGGTACCAAAATCCTGTTGTGTTAAAATGGTCTTGACAGTCGTATCTGGCACCAAAGCAATGACATGTGAATTTAGAATGTAGAACCTAAAATGCTTTACTACCTTGACAACAACAAATGCATGCTTTTCCATTTGAGTGTACTTCATCTCATGAGCTTTTAATGGACAACTCATGAACGAGATGGGAGACTCAACTCCTTCATCATTCCTTTGCATTAAAATTGCTGACATAGTATGCTCGGAAGCATAACTATACATGATGAAATCCTTTGTGTAATCTGGGCAAACTAACACTAGAGCTTGCATGATTGCTTCTTTGATTTCACCAAAAGCCGCTTTTCCTTCTAGACTCCATCGAAAGATATTTTTACCTTTCATCATATCAATGATATGACGAGTTTTCTCAGCAAAGTCAGGAAGAAATATTTGCAAGAAATTTACCTTTCTGAAGAAAGAATGAATTTCTATTTTACTTGAGGGTAGTGTAAGACCTTGGATTGATTTTACCCTTTCAGGATCAATCTTTATACCTTCCTTTGACACAATGTGTCCCAGAAGCTTTCCTTCAGTCACACCAAAAACTAATTTCTTGGTATTAAGAGAAACATCATGTCACCTACATCTTTCAAGAGCTTGTTGAAGGTGATAAAAATTATCTTCCTATTTTTTGGAAAACACAGTCAAGTCATATAAATAAGCAACAATGAATTTATCAATAATTTCTCAAAAGGCAAGGTTCATTGCTCACTGAAATGTAGCTCCAGCATTGATAAGACCAAAAGGCATCATGCAATAAGCAAAAGTACCCCATGGCATTGTAAATGCGGTCTTGTGTTGATCCTCTTCACTAACTTCAATCTGATTGTAGCTAGAAAAACCATCGAGCATGGACAACATTTTAGAGCCTGTCACCATCTGCAAAACTTGGTCCATTACTGGAAGTGGGTAATTATCCTTTAGTGACAACTAGTTGAGATTCCTGAAATCCACACAAATGCAAATTTCTCCATTCTTTTTACGCACTGGAACTATATTTGCTATCCATGTTGAATGATGAATAGGAAAGATAATCTGAGCATCCAACATCTTCTAAATTTTAGAGAGAATTGTCCCTGAGATTTTTGGATTATATTGCCTTTGCTTTTGTTGAAATGGAACAACACCAAGCTTGAGAGGAATTTCATGTTGTACCTCCTTTGGATGAAAAGATTTGAGGTCATCATATGAATATGCCAAGACATCAATGTATTGACGCAATAATGAAATGAATTTCTCCCTTTCTACCGGAGTGCAACATTTTCCAATGTTCACCATTTTTGGATCAGCCTCTGACCCGAGGTTGTATTTCTCATATTCCATGGTAAAATTGGCCCTTGATTGTTGTTGTTCTTTGACATATCTATCATGCTTGTCAAATAACTTCTCTAAAGAAACTAAGCCTTTAGGAATTTTATTTCCCTTCAATTGAATGAATTCTTCTCCAGTTTCAGGATCAATATCTAGGACTGATTCTCTAGATGATGACTAGCTGCCCTCAAAGTAGAGCTCATAAAAATTATCCTTTGTTTCTTGTCATCATTGAAGACTTGCCAATGATCTAAATTATCTGGAACACTTGGTCGAAAAATTATCCCAATTTGATAAAGATGATTAACAAAATCTTTATGAGGAATTAACAACGTTGCTGATGCGATAAGAGAATCAGCTCTATCATTGTACTCTCTTGGGACTATAGAAATGTTGAAAGCATCAAATGGCTCAATACAATCCCACACCAAGTTGTGATAGTGTCTTAACCTCTCATTTCTTGTTTGATATTGATTACGAACTTGACAGACAACCAACTCGGCATCACCTTGAGCATGTAAATTCCTGATTCCCTTTTTATGTGCCATTTCAATACCCAAAAACAAGGCCTCATATTCAGCTGTATTGTTGGTATTGTTGAACTGCAATTTGAAGGAAAAGGGAAAGAATTCACTTTTTGGAGATATCAAAACTATTCCTGCACCGGACCCCAAAGATGCACAACTACCATCAAATTCCAACATCCAAACATCATTGGAATTGCTAGTACTTGAACCTGTAGGGCTTTGAGTAGGACTTATAACTTTTTCAACCATGGTAGAAGATTCACCTTCAACCATGGCGAAGGATTCATTAGAAATAAGATCAATCTCTTGATCTTCACTTGCATCAGCAAATCTGTCAGTATCAGAAAGACAAGAAGAACCTTCTGATCCATCAGTCTAGTCTTGTGAAAATTTTGAAATTTCATCAGCATGAAAGTAATAATTTCCCATCCCTGCTGACTCAAACAAAATCTAAGCATGAGGGTCATCAGACTTAACCACTGTGTACTTGGTTTCCCTTTCAGGATGCAATTTTTGCATAACACCCTTAACGGGAATTCTCAACTCTGACATATCCATGTTGAGCTCTCCACCTACATCCTTATAGAAATTACAACCAAGTAACATTCCATAGGAAGCAGGAACATCCGCCACCAAGACGGTCATCTTAATTTTCTTTTCTAGGAAGGACGCGAATGCAAATTGTGCATCCTTGATTTGCCCCTGAAGAGGCACTTGCTTATTCTCCACTGAAAAGCAATTTCCAAAGGTCTTTGTCAAGGTAAGACCCAATGCATTAGCTGGCATGACATTATCGGAGGCTCTGGAATCTATAACGCAGTTACTAAGCTTAAAACCATTAATGAGCAAGGAAATATAGAAAGGTTCTATCTTTCCGGGAATAGATGATGGGATAGTAACTATGTTATTAGGAAAACTCTTGGGCTCTGGGGCAGCGGTTTGAATTTGGGTAGGTTGAGATTCCTTGACAAATTTGGTAAGCCTTTCCAGTTGATCTAGATATGCTTGTAAGTATTCTACCTCAAACATCTGGACTTTGGTCTTCCTCGCATGATCAATAATATCAAAAGCTTGAAAGGAACTTGCTATGGAGGAAAAATTTTCAGCTTGAGGCTTAGGATTAGACATACTGGATTTAGGTACACTAGATGAAATAGGAGGAGGAGTAGGTGTACTTACTTGATTATTAGCTACGTCCTTGGGTAGAGTTGGTAGCGGCATTCCTCTTTTTGTAAGAGTGATAAGCGTTTGCACATCAACCTTTTCTTTCGAAGCTTCATCTTTTTGACGTGCCAATTGTGTTTGAGAACGTGTCATAACAACATATGCATGACCAAAACTCTCCTCTGGATCATTGTCCTCATAGTGTATGTAACCAATGCTAGAGTCACCAGCTACTCCATCATTTTCATGATATAGAGCAGCAATGTCCTCCATTTGATTATCATTTTGTATAGTACCAGATTGATCATTCTCATAATATCCCATGGCTTGGTTGCCTGGTGGGGCTTCAAGTGCAAGCCTCTCTGGAGGAGGGGGAAGCTTTGCTTGATTCTTTGCTACATAATTGTGAGTAGCATTGGGATATGTCCTCCGTGGAATGTCCTTGTATGGAGCAGCAAAGGACCCTTGAGATATTTGCTTTTTGAGTGCAAGTAACTCATTTGCCAGCTTCTGGACCATAGGATCTCTACTGTTTGAAGTGGAAGCATAATTGAAAGAGTTCCCTTTTGGATGATCCTTTCAAATCTTACCAGCCATGATAAGATCATCTTCAATTTCTATTGCCAAAGTTTGAGCATTAGAAAGGTTTGTCGGAATAGCTCTTCTCAACAAGAAGCTAACTTCTGGGAGTTGCGTGTTTATGAAGAAACACTTCAGGTTCTCTGGAGTGGGTTGAGAGGAAGTAGGAATCCGCTTTGCCAACTTGTTGAACTTGGCAATGAATTCGTGCATACCCTCTTGCACATCCTTCTTCATTTGTGTAAGTTGAGCAAGTAGCACATGCTCATCCTCTGCAGGCTTGAAACGTTCCTCAAACTTAGTCTTTAGGGAATCCCAGTCAATGATAGCTCTTGTAGCTAAATTATAGAACCAATCAGCTGCAATACCTTGTAAGATCTCAACAAAGAGCCTTACTGAAACATCTTGATGTTCAACACCCAACACACCACATGCAATATAAAAATCTTTAATATGCTCATCTGGGTGTTGCTTTCCATCGCCATAGAACTTGGGAAAGTTCTTACGAGAGCCTTGTGGAAGTGGATGCAAAGGTGGATTAAGATTTAAAGGACCAAAGGCTGTCCCCCATGGACCTGTAGCAACCATCTTTGGAAAAGAAAAAGAAACTAGTGGTTTCTGGAAGAACAGTGAAGTCTCACTTGGAACAGGACTCCTTTTTCTTGAAGGTGGATAACTGGTAGTTCATTCAAGAGTAGTTTTCTTGATAAGGAAATCAAGCTTAAATTTTTGAGACCAACTCAAAGCAGCACCTTTGGAATCTTCTCCTTTAGGATGGCGTTCGTATACATGAAAACCCGCCAGTGTGAATAATTAGAAAAACAATGGGTAAAATAACAACTTCAAACGAAAGCGTGAGGCTCCCGAATGCGTTCGATATCCCCAGTAGAGTTACCAAAAACTATTGGCTAAATATTTTGTAGGTAGTCGTAGACACACTACTTGCAAAATGGAATATTTAGGCAGAGTGTGAGAAATAATCTCTCCTCTCAACTTAGGGGAGGCACCCTTCTTATTGCAACTAATTCAACTAACACTTAACAAGAATCTCAAATCTAATCTAAATTGGGTGTTTCACGTATCACTTCCTCTTTCTTCAGGAAGGATTTCACTTTCATGAAGATAAACTTTTATAATTTCACCTTTAAGAACTAGTTGGAGCAATAATACCAATAACCTTAAAATTAACCGAAAGATTAATTATTAAGCATACTAGTTAACTATAAACTAAGGAATATATATAAGCTCACAGACTTATACACTATCTTGAAGAGATTTTAAACTATAAAGCAGCAATATGACAAGCACAAAGACTTAAACACATGAAGCTTCTTTCCTATTCTTAGTAATGGTATGAATCACGACTCAAAGACTATGAATTCACTCTTATCTAACTCAAATTGACAATTATAGAACAAAGTCTACACAAAATCAGAATTAAGGATCTCTTTATATCAACACAAGTAATCTCACAAGTCTCCTCAACTCAAAGATTGAAAAACACTTGCTTTTTATTCACTCCAAAAAGCAAATTGCACAAATTAAAGCAAAGTTTGAACTTGCACAATTTCTCCAGTGTTTTCTTGCAATGCATAAAGATAAATATTTACAATGAGCCCTCTTGTATTTATAGGAGAGAGGCTATGAGAAAAATATGGAAAACTAACTAACTAAGGTTGACTTATTCAACGTTACAGTCCTCTGTAATGTGATTACATGTAGCAAGATATGTAATTGCAAATTTTTACTTTACATGTTTCATTACATATGTAATTGCAAATTTATGCTTTACATGTAATTTGTCAAACTAAAAATAACAATGCATATCTAAAAGCCTAGAAAGCAATGAGAAACCTATTTGAGTGCCTACAACACTCTTTTTTTCAATCTTCTTCATTAAGTGCCATGGAAACCCAAAACTTGTGAATGCTCTCTTGAATTTCATTTGGATTTGGCACAATGGTATTGTCTGCAACCATAGTTGTCTTGAGAATCATATCTGAGCATCTGGAAATTGCGGCATCACTTTCCTCAAGAATAGTTTGAAGAAGATTGAGTGAATTTTGATGATCTGTGAGCTTGTGAATGGAAGCCAGTGTAAAATGATCTGCCTCAAGCTCAAGATGAGCCATTAGCAAGAATTCTGAGACTGTATCATCTTCTGTCATCACCTTTTGATCATTATTTACCAATGTGAATGAAATCTTCATAAATTGAGTAGCAATTTCTTGCTCTTTTTCAGCACACGTCTTTATGGCTACCTCTAGATCTTCTACAAGGTTTTCAATGACTTGGCCTCTATTCACCAATAAATATTTAGATCTAATGTAGTTCTCACGAGAAGGTATTACCCCATTCTCTCATAGCATCTCCAGTTTTAGATTTGAAAACTTATTCCAAATTTCCAAATCTTTTCCAAGTGACTCCAAGTTTTGACTGAAATTTCTTAAAACTTCATTCAACTGAGATGTCACCATTCTGGCATAAGTAATCATTTGGAGTGCTCTTTTTATCAACTCTGTTCCTTCTGCCATCATTTGGTTCACCCATGTATTAATGGCTATAGCCATTTCTCCAGCTCTCTCAACCTATTTAATAGATTCTTCTGCAATAGAAGACGCTAGTGGATCAACCTGCTCTGAAACTCTAGTAACATTTCGAATTACTGCCATGAGTAATTCATTCTATTCCTTGAGCTGATTTTTCTTCCTTTTAATCTCATCACACTCCTGTGCTAGCAATCCTACAGATTCTTGAGCATCGTTGATCAATCCAGCATGTGTCTATTTGCCCAAATCCACCCTCGTGATCTTAAAATCAGCCAACTGCATCTCATCATGGGGTTTTTCTATAAGAGGTTCTGCAATCTCCACATATTTAGTTTTATTCTTGTCCATTCTAACCCTTGAAACCATTTTGGCTCTCTTAACACCCTTGGCCTTAACCTATTTCAGTTGCTTAAAGTCAAAAATATCTGGTAAAACTTCCTCCTTCTTTCTCTTTGGAACAGCAGCACTGAGCCACGAAGGAAGATCAGATAAAATAGTAGAAGTTTCTTTAGACATAACTTGTGATATGCTAGATTGAGTACATGTTGTGATGCTTACAATGGATGGTGCCTCAGTTTATATAGCAGTAGGAGTAGGTCTTGTAGTGACATGTGACATTGATTCTAACATGAACCTGTCAAAGTCACTAAGAGAAGAATATCCTTCCATTGAAGGAATCATGGGTGTATTTGAGTGAGAAACATAAGAGAAAACATTGACCATGTTGTCATGTGGAATATTCAGAACAGGAGGAGTTAATACTGTTGAAAATGAATCAACATCAGAATCAATCATGAAACTAGGTGCATCTGCAAGAATGAACTCCTGTGTAGTCTCCGCAAGGGTAGATCGTGTATTCGGTATTTCTAGAAGTACTTGTACTTCATCCTATTGTTGATCATCTTCAACTTTAGGATTTTCTTGTATTGCCACCTTTTCTTTACCTGAACTTTCTCGGGTTTTCTCCTTTGATTTCAATTTCAATTTTACTGTGGTCCCTGAAGAAGATACATTATCTTTATTCTTACCTTTCACTTCTGATTTCTGGCCCATAGGTCCAATTGTATCATCATCTGATCTTGATTTAAATCTTTTCATCTTAATACCATAACACTTGAGCCAAGCATGAGTATTAGCCATGATTGACTGAAATCTGTCGGTTATGGAGAAATTTTCTTTTAACAACCATTGGATTGAAGGGAGGTCCTGGGATGCAACCTTTGCTACCTGGTATTCTGGATCTAATATGTCTCCATCATCTTCCATTCCTTCTGGAATGTCAGCAAGATCCATATCAATGATTTGTTCTAAGGATAACCTGCTATAGTCCATCCTTCTGATATCCTTATCTGTACGAAGATCTATCCAAACATCTTCAATACAATGAACATGAGTAAAAGATCTTCTAATTTTATCCCTCATGCCCCGATAATCAAAGTCAGCTCTGATCTTGAACCTTTTCAGTTTGATCTCCTGAAATTTAGTTTCCATTGCTTTAGCCTTTACTATGGAAGTAAATGAATACCTACCAATTACCAAGGGATGCTGGGTAGAAATTGCAAATCCGGCTTTATGAGATGTAGATTGTTTAGCATGTACATAAATTAGTTGTCTTCCCAACTCCATTAGAACAATCTTATTAGTTGGATACCTTGGAAACATATAAGGATGATCATCAAAACATCCAAATCTCATGTAGGTGAAAGTCAAAAACTATCAGAACATACATCCATATTCATTTACTTTCCTCCATGCTACCTTTGAAACCCTTCTATTCTCAAGTGTTTTATCAAACAAACACATGAAATTTCTGAAGAAAGCATCCTGAAGTCTATGATAATGATGTCTACCTGTAACCATGGGTAATTGACTATAGTACCCCCATTCTGGCAACCTGCTTTTGTCTCCTTCATAGGATAAACCTGGTAATGCTCGAAAGGATGCAACAATGTACACAAGATATGAATTCATATAAAATGTATGAGTGGTAGGTACCTTTGTCAATTGCTCACACAATGAATCACTGATCAATTCTACCCAGAAAATCTTTTGCTTTCCTTTTTTGACGATGGCAATATACTGAAACATCCAAGGCTCGAAAACATTGGACTTCTTCAACCCCCACATTCTGCCAAGAAGAGTAATCATATCATTCATATCTTCTTTGAACTCAGTTCTTTACAAAGTTGCAGGCCATCGGGTTGAGATTGATTGCCTCGGTTTAACGAACCAAACAATATTGATCTCTCTTTTGCAGTCATCTTCCATTTTATTGTAGTACTCTAAAGCTTTCTCATGGGTAATATCTACATATACCAGAGCGGAAGGAACATGGAAAACTTTGTCAATGGCTTCTTCATCTAATCTGATAACAACCTGACCTTTAGAATCCTTGATTTTTCAGGTTTCTTTGTGAAAATGTGTTGCACATGTCATAATGAACTTAGGTTCCAATATTGCTATAGGAAAAGTTGAGAGTAGGTGTATATGACTTTTGAGAATCTTCTGTATCTCATCCTTTGGATTTGCAACCTCTGTCCTTTTAAAAAATTCAGTCATATCCACATGCCCAACTTCTGTATCTTTGATCTCATCCAAGTTTGAGACCACTGAGGTAGGAACAACAGAAGTCAGATATTTATGAAATTTGAATTTCATTATTTTCCCTAGTGTAGTGGTTGGCTCTTCTGTCATCTGATGCACACCTATTTTATCAAGATGAAAAGATCAAGAAAGTGTTGGCGTTAAGGCTCACTCCAATTTTGAAACTGGATAAAGCAAAAAATGGAAAACATTGGATTTCGGGGATTTTTGGATAAACTGCAGATTTGACTGCATGTAGTTCAACTTGTAACATTTTATGTAGTTGGTCCAAAAAGTTCCTATTACAAGGGAAAAATATAGGACTTTAAGTGAAATCGGGGTTTTTGGACCCAACTGCACTTAGGATTGCATGTGTAATTACATATGTAGTTCATTTTGCAATCGGTTCAAAAATCCCTGATTTGCACTTGGAATTGCTTTTTCAACTTGGGTATTGTAGGAGATTTTAGATGCGATTGCGCATTTGATTGCATGTAACAGTACATGCAATTGGTGTAAAAATCTTTGATTTGGGAAAACTTAGGATGGAGATTTTCGGGGTAGTTTCACTTTCAATTACATGTAACAGTACATGTAATGGGTCTTAAAAATCCTGATTTTGGAATTAATGAATTTGGGGCAAGAATGTAATCAGGGATTTTTGAGGTGGTTACATATTACATTACATGTAAAATGACATGTAATGGGTATGAAAAATCCTGAAATGTAAAAATAGAATTCTTGGAGGGATTACATTTTGAACTTGAGGAAATGCTGCATAGTAAATATGAAGGTATACTGAATTTTGAAAGGTATATCTATGCAGGTTCTTCAAATATTATATTGCAAATTTTATTCCATGGAAATGAAATAAAAGGGAACTTCATGTTTCTCAAAGTAATGACGTGAATGTGGAATTTCCGGCTATGGTTGCAAACTATGGATATTCTAATTTCTCACACTATATAAAGAAAATTGAAATCTACAGGAACAATTACTCTCCTTTTGCAAATTTAAAATTTTTAAAATGTAAGGCCATGACAAAAATTTGGAAAAGAACTTGTATTTTGTCAACACAAATCCAATGTTGATTTTTCAAAAACTAGACTGTGGAGATATGTACAACAAAACCCCATTTTTTGACAGAGAAATACATATGAAACCCTAAACATGACTAAAGACAGTAAAAAATGTTTGCAAAAAGAAATAATAACAAATACAAAAATGGAAGAATACCAAATAAAAAGCCTAGACGCGACTGTAAATAAAAATAAATGTTAAAATGATTCATATTGAATCACGTTTTTATAAAAAATGGAAAAGAAAGCTTTGTTTTCTAAAAAAAATGATCATTGGATTGAAAAATATAGAGCTGTGAATACCTAGCTTATGCAAAAATGTGAAGGAAGACTTGTTGTTTGAGGTTGAATGCGAGCCAAATGAAAACCGCAGACAGAAAGACCTGTTTCAAAGCTTTTTGGAATAACAATGAGGATGAACTGGTAATGTTTTAAAGGCTCATGAACTGGAAATCTCTTGCCAATATGATGATGAAATCTTAGAGTCCTCACACGACATTTAAACTGAACTATCAGTTCCTCCATTCGGCGCGCTCCTTAGTATTTCTGCAACAATACAATGAAAGTCCGAAAGACCTCACAATACGCGATGCAAGTAAGAAGACCCGATAGTTTTAGGAAGATTTCGGGCTTTCTAATGTTCTTAACATTTTATTTAACATGTTTACAAAACATGCAAAGGTGCGAGTAAAGTCCGACCTTTTAATAATATTTCAGGAGTTTGGAAGTCTCGTGCACTTTTAAGTATTACATGTAAAATGACGTGTAATACTTAATAAAATTTTTGATAGCTTTTTACATAACGAGACTTTTGGAAACCTTCACATACATGCGTTATGACATTCATGATGCCATTAAAAACTCCAATTTGGTAATTTTGAAATTTCTCTTAGTCTTACAAATAATATGTAATGAAATATATAAATAAATAAAAATTCGATTTGAGATATAAGTAAAAAAATTTATTTTGAGATTTCAAAATAACATTACATATTATTTAAATTATGTATGAAGCCCGACCATAGGTGATTGAAGAATTTTTAATAATATATTATTAAAAATTAAACAACAATAAAATAAAATAAAACTAAAGCAAAAACTAAACATTAAAATTTAATGACTCAAAACTTTTATTAAATAAATAAAATTATTTATTTAATAAAAATACTTAGAATTTTAATACCAAATTAATTCAATCGAAAATTCGATTAAATTTATGTGTAGTTGTCTTCGTTAAATTTAAACAAAATAAAATTTACGACAACAAAAATTACCCTCAACTAGGTTAAAAAGTGAAATAAGTAGGGTGAAAAGTCATTTTCACCACTCATTTTAACATTCTAACTTTTGATTTTCACTTTGAGGGCTATTTTTTGCTACCAATGAAAATGGTGATTCCGCATCATGAGCACATATTTGAGAAGGCCAGATGACACCAACGACCTCTGGGATATGGTCTTATAGTATGTCATCAATTTTTTCTTGGTATTTTCTCATTTTTAGATCATTTTAGGTTATTTTTATTTATTGAAAAACCCTTGAAATTCTTCATTTTGTCACTTTTGACCTTTCTTTTTCATTGCTAACGATAAATAAAATGTCTCTATTAAAACCTGATTTGTCATTTTTGAAATAGGCTTTTAACTTGTTTTTGTGTCGCTTCCGAATGATTTTGTGTCACTTTTGAATGAAAAGTGCATTTGATTGATAGTTCATTGCCTTTGTAGATTATTTTGTCACTATTAAAATATTTTATTCCCTTCAACAATTGTTGCATTGCTATTACACAAAAAAATGTCACTTTTGAAGATTGATTGAATTTTTTATGTGAAAAGGGTTTTTTTTAATTTTGATCAAGTTTTTGATGATGTTTTAAGTCAATTTGTAATATGAGTGTGATAAGTGGTCGATATGTTTTGAAGTCAATTATTGATAGGATAGGATATTTGATATCCTTTTGTCCTCAAGATCTAGATGAACAAAACTTTGATGCACTCACTGAGATTGTTGCAAATCTCATCTAAGAAGATAGATGACGTAATGAATTTTATTGACGCTTGATGTTCAATTTAATTAATTGACTAAATGATGTCTTTGAATCTAAAAAGGATTTCCTTTAGGAAACTTAACATGAGGGGTCAATACCCAAAACCTTTTGAGATGATTGATGATTTGAATAAAGCTGAGCGATGTGTTGTGGGTTAGTGTGGGCTCAATTATTTGATTGTGATGCCTTAGTTCCATGTGAACATGGGTCTATTGATGGCATTAGCTAAGTGTTGGCATAGCGACCATAACACTTTCCATCTACCAATGGGAGAGATGACTATGACTCTTGAGGATGTGTACATGATTCTGAGGATTCTTGTGATAGGAGAGTTAGTTTATTACGATCCAGATGATGAGGGTGATGCTTATCAATGAGTGTTCCAGGATGATGAGATTGGTGATGAGATAGTCTTATGGAAGACCAAGAAATAAAGATATGCACCACTTCTCTAATTTTTGGCTACGTTTATTGGAGCGTTCATGATGCTTGATAAGAAAGCACACAGGTTTACAGTTGGATGGGGGAGGATTCTTGAGGATATGATTGTAGAACCACGATGATTCACATGGGGTTCTTGCATCTTAGCACACCTATACCATGAGCTTTAGCAGGTGGTCTATCGACATGATGTGACATTATCTACTGGAGTCATCTTATTATAGATTCAGGCTTGGGAGTACATCCCAATGACTTGACCTATTGTAGATAGAGAGATGTAAGAAGGTTGCCCCTATCTATATGGGTATAGTGGTATCATTGTCTAGCCTAAGCTAGGAAAGCTAGAGAATTGGAGACATCAACTAGATGACATGGACTCAATTATTTGGAGGCCTTATATTGGATGTGAGTCATGGCAGGAGGATCCAGATGAGATTTTCTATAAATTTTAGTCATGATGGTTTATTGGGAGGATATCGTATATCCTTGAGAGATTTATAGTGTTTTGAGTGCTTCGTCTACATGGTTGAATTTGTGGCATACCTCAGGGTCTAATTGTGTATGCTCATGTGCACTTAGAGAAAGCTTTATAGGGATCGACTAAAGATTACATATTGGCTATGGATGAGAATGAGAGACTTGGTGCCATGGATTGGGATTATAGGCCAAATATCATAGATGTTGGGATGACATCGAAGTATATTCAGTGGTTCTTTGTGCATCTATTTCCCAGACTTACGAATCTTGTGAAGCTAGTGCCTTCTATAGGGATGATGATGATAACAATGAATGAAATCGATGACAAAGGGGTGGTTCTAGAGTCATAGGTGGGAGAGGTAGAGGTGGTGTTGCTAGAGTGGTGAGGGGTAGAGGTGGTATTATTATAGCTACAATAGCGGGTGGAGATGGGGGTGGTCAGGGTGGCAGAGATGGTGGATGAGGTGGAGCATCTCCTGCTAGAGGTAGAGCTATTCTGGCATAGGGATGGGTTTCTTGGGGGGTCACATAGGTGCATGACAAGTTTCTCCACAAGTTGTTTAAGGAGGTTTCCTAGTTCATGATATTCATAGATTATGTGAGGATTTGGCCACTACAAAGGCACATATTACTTGTTTACAAGCATAAGTGGGATAAGTACAGGATAGGATCTAGGCCCTATAGATAGAGGTTATACCTTGAGATCTAAGAGAGATTAGGCTTGTATAGAGAGAGATCAAGAGATATAGTGCTAGGGTGCGAAAGAGGATTTAGCTTGCACTACTGAGAAGACAGTAATGGATGGTCTGACTCAAGATCTTATTAGAGAGTTGATACAACCTACTAGATGGGTTGAATATTATTGTGTGACTTATTTTTTAGCGGTACCAACAGATAGGTGGATTATGTCATACTGACAAATGTCTCAAGGGCAGGGTAGCTAGAGAGGTGGTTAGACATAGACCTGAGGAGCTATTATAGGTCCAAACCCTAGACCTCTAGGTGGTATAGATGTAGGGATAGGTGAAATACTCTTGACATGTGTAGGTATTGGTATAGGTGGTCTTTTGATGACTAGACCTACATAGTTGGGAGGTAGCCATGCCCAGATTGTACTTGAATATGATATCAAATTTTGGATGTGATGATGTATACCTTGACTTTGAGCATATTGATGGACATTGATTGATGTATCTTGATGTATACATTGGTGTACCTTGATGCATATTTTGATATGGACATATGATATATTTCCATCCCCCATGATGTATTCTCCTTTATTGATGTCATTAAACATTGGACATTTATGCTTATATATGATGATGCATATGAGCTTATGATGGATGTGTGTCTACATGATTCTTTATGAAGGATATATGGACATATTTGATGCATTTACTTATGATGTAACATTCCTATATGTTATGCAATGCTCCTATATGTTATGCAATGTTTCTATATGTTGTAAAATATTTTTATTTATTTTTTAATGGATGCAATCATATTATGATGTAATCTATATGATGATGATGAGTAATGATACTTAATGTTAATAAATGCTCATGCACTTAATGGATGAATGGAATGAAAATGATTGATGCATGATGAATGTAATTGAATGTAACCTAGATGTAATAATTATTAATAAATAATATAACTTAATAGTTAATGATTAATGATATGTAATGACCTAATTGATGAACCTACATGAGTAATGAAATGATTTGTTTTTGTTAATGTCTAATGTATTCCACCTAAAGGAGAAATTTTGATTTGACTTAATTGTTGACCTTTGAGAAATCCCATACTGCTAATCTATAAAAGATTTAATCTAAGCATGAATAAAAAATGCAAATGTAATGGGGATGTTGTCACTTTTCATTGGATCTTTTATTTTTCTTTTTATCATCACTGAGCTTTTTGCAATGTTAAAATAGGTACAACCACCACTGGTTATATTTGAACCATGATAGTATGAATATCACTTTCATCAAATTTTATGTTGCAAGTTGACACAACCATCATGGTATGAAGAGCCAATATGACCTGAGTATCTATTGTGTAAACATACAAGAAAAAATCCCTTTTGTATGCAAATCTAGGATGTCCTCGATGATAATTTGATGATGATAATTTGATGATCATGTCTTGAGATGAATTTGCACACTCATATGAATTAACTCTACAAGCATAAAACAAAGAAAATATCATGTTTCATCATTGCTTCTCTAGTTGGGAGACATCCTTGAGTTGCTAAAAAGACACGATCTTGAAATCAAGAAACAAACACTTTGAACTTATTTTCCATTGTATTCTAGATGCATTTTCCCAAAATAATTCATGCATTTGTCTCTTTTATCTGGGTTTTAGTTTTGATTTGCTTTTGATTTTGATATCAAGTTTTGTATGTATGGATGTTGATATTTTTGAAAATGTCATAAGTCTTGATCTTGCAGTAAGTGTGTTGATCTAATGTTTGTGTTTGATTCACTAAGCTCACTAAGTCTAGATTTACCCCCTATTTTTACTTAACAATGATGATGGACTGAGACAAATTCAAGGATATGATAAAATCTTTGTAATATAATTGAGCTATGTAAGTATGCCAATGGAAGTTTATTATGACTATGTACAGAGATGGTGAAATGCAAGTGAATATTTACAAGGATGATGGAATTTAAATAGATGCAACACAATGCCCTTGATAGGCAAATGAGCTTAACTTAAAATAAGTAGCGCTTGTTTGCCAGGTTTTCACCACTTGGGTTTATTGCACTTTTTTATTTTTTATTTTTATTTTTATTTCTCTTTTTCAAATTTTTTTCTGGGTTCGCTAGGTTTCCACCAGGATAATGATGTTCTTTAATGAATTTTTCAAATTTTTAGGTTTTCTTCAGGATCATCTTTCCATTGTTTTCAAAATTTCTTAGGATTTCTATCCATTGTACAAACTGATACTATTCAAATTGGTCAAGTGTAGAATCTCTTAAAATGAATACTTTTGATGGGTTCTTGAATTAGATCTCCATCACATGTAGATAACTCGTATGTCCTTGAACCATAAGCTGACACTATGACAAAAGGTCCTAGCCAATTTGCTTCAAACTTGCCTTTATTTTCTCTATCCTGTTGATTTTTTGCTTTTTTATCTTAAAACTAAGTCACCCACTTGAAATTCTCTAGGTGTTACCTTCTTGTTGTAAGTTATTGATAATAATTTATGATAAATCTTCAAGTGATCATAAGCTTATTGTCTATGTTCATTAAGCAACTCTAGTTCTTACAACCTAGAGACTTTATAATCTTCACATGATAATATATCATGTAGTGAGACTCTTAATGAAGGCATCTCCACTTATAATGGTAAAACTACCTCTGATCCATACACTATGGAAAACTATGTAGCTCATGTGGGTGTTATAGTATTAGTTCTATAAGCCCATAGTGTGGGATTCAATTGGATTTGCCAATCTCTTCCTGAGTCATCAACTATTTTCTTTAGGATTTTGAGAATGTTTTTTTTTGAAGCCTATGATTTTCCATTTCCTTGAGGATAATAGATTGATGAGTAATGTTTTATGATGTGGAATTTATCACATAGCTCCGCTACATCCTTATTCTTGAATTTCTTTCCATTTTCAGTTATGATGGAATGAGGAATAACATTTTTACAAATGATGTAATTCAAGATAAACATAGATATTTGTTTCCTAGTTGCACTTGACAAAGGAACAACCTCAACCCATTTTGTAAAATATTTTGTGGCTGTGATGATATATTTATGACCATTGGAAGATGGAGGATAAATCATTCATATCAAGTAAAAACCCCATTGATAGAAAGGCCATGGTATGGTTAGAGGGTGCAACTCTTGTGCTAGTACATGTATCAGGTTTCCATAGACTTGGAACTTTTGGCATGTCTTCATAAACTAAAATGCATCCTTTTCCATGGTCGGCCAATAATATCCCATCCTTAAGAGTTTTTGAGCCAAGGTTAAACCACTTGAATGTGAATCAGAAATACCTTCATGGATTTCTCGCAAGACATTCATGGATTCCTCACTCTCTAGACACCTACGTAACGTCCCACTAAGACCTATTTGATACAATATGTCAAAAATTAAAGTATAGCAAGATGTTTGATGTATAAGGTTTCTCTTTTTATTTTTGGATTGGTTTAAGGGTAAGATGTTATCCTTCAAATATGTATAGATAGGGCCATACCAAGTAGAGTCAGGATCCACTAGTAAGCATATTATTTGGGAATCGAGATGGTCATGTGTAGGTTTAGCCAGTTCCTCCACTAGGAACTCATATCATGCATTTTGATTTGGTTGTTATAGTAATGAAGCCAATGTAGCCATTGTATCTACTGCTCTATTCTCTATTCTTGGGATTTTTTCAAATGTAATCAATACAAAATACTTTTTGAAATCATCAACCATTTTCTCATAAGGCATGATCTTTTCATCATTTGTTTGATAATCATCATTAATTTGGTTGATTATTAACTTTGAGTCTCCATAGATTTCTAGTTCTGTGATTCTCCATTCGAAAGCCATTTTGATCCCAATGGCTAATGCCTCATACTCAACTATATCATTGGTGCAAATAAATAATAGCTTGCATGACTTGGGAATAGTGTATTCTTGAGGTGTGATAAACAAAATTCCTTCCCTTGAGCCATGTTATGTATAAGGGCCATCAAATTATAAGTTCCATGTTTGTGCTACCATTGTGAGAATATTTGCATTTGAAAATCCTATTTGTATCGGTTCATCACTTAACAAGTGCTTCAACCAACTAGTTAGCTATCACTTGACCTTTGATTTCTCTTCTATTCACATATTCTATGTCAAATTCACTTAGGATCATCACCCACTTTTCTAGTCTTCCCGTCAAAGCGGATTTACTAAGAAGATATTTCAAAAGATCAATCTTAGCTATGATTTTTATTGTATGTGCAAGCATGTAATGACTTAAATTCTGAGAAGAAAACACCACTAATAAGTAGACTCTTTCTATGAAAGTTTAGTGAAGTTCATACTTGACCAAGGTTTGGCTGATGTAATAAATGGCTCTTTCTTTTCCTTGCTCGTGTTGTTGTGCCAACAATGCTCCTAATGAATTATTTGTTGTTGAAATGTAGAACAATAATGGTTTTCCTGGTATAGGAGCCATTAAAATTGGTGGGTTCATTAGATATTTATTGAGAAAATGAAATGCTTCCTCACATTGTGTGTCCCACTTGAAATTAGTGTCCCTATGAAGTAACTCTATAAAAGAATGGCACTTTTCCACTAATTGAGATATGAATCTTCTTATTGATTGTAGCCTTCCTTTCAATGACCTTATTTTTCTTATGTTCCTTGGATCTCTCATTTCCATAATGGCCTTAACTTTATATGGGTCTACTTCTATTCCTTTTGTTGAAACAATGTATCTTAGAAGCTTTCCCAATGTCACACCAAATGCACCATTCTTTGGGTTTAGCCTAACTGATGAGACCAAAGTTGGTCTATGTTTTATAATATTTTATGCTTTGTTCTTAAAATATTCCTAAAACATTTGTGTGACCTTTAAGTGTTTTAAGCTTGTAGATACTCCATAAGTACAATTATATCCTTAAACTTTTGGGTAGGAAATAGTATACACACTTTGCAAATATTATATATATATACATAATGCAGTATTTCATATAGCTGTTTTAATGTGTGTTTTAACATTTGGATGAAATTTATTAGTTTGAATATATGAATGTGCATGCATATGCTACTAACCTACTAGGAATGAAGGAGCAGTTGGAGAACAAATTGGTTACATCAATGAAGGAGTGGAGATGTTTCGGTCACGATCGAAAGACCCATCAAGACAACCGTGAAATATGCCTGGAAGGTTGAAGGAATGATGAATGCTTCAAGGAATATAGGGGAGCATGATCATCCTAGATCTTCTTTGTTGATTAATATTATGTTAAGATGGTTATTTGATCTTTATGATCTTCTATTATTGATTGATGTGTTCTCCTTCTTTCATGGATGAATTAGTCAAATATATATGAATTTTTTGAATGTAATTCTCTATATATAGGGAGATGTTTGATGGAGATCTAGTTAGACAAATAATGATGTTACTGTTATATTAAAGCAATTTGTTCTTCAAGTCTATGTTCCAGTTGTAACCCATGTTTCTGAATATATGAAATGAAGGAATAGTTTGAGCTATCTTCTGTGTTAGTAGTTAGTTGAAACCAACCAAGGACGGCCCATGAGGTGGAGTAGATTAGAGTAGAGAGGAGTAGCTTAATTGTTTTTAGCACTTAAGGTAGTATTCACTATTCATTCCTGCAACATTATAACTATGTTAGTTACTGTAGCATATGTAGAGAGAGTCATAGTTCGTGCATTATTATGGAAGAATGAGTTGGAGTTATATTTATGGTTGATTATATTAGTTCATTTGTTTAGTTCTATGTTTTACCTTTCCTGCAGCAATAGTTTGGTTCTTTAAATGCATTTTCCTTTCCTACAATCATTTAAGTGAGATGACTCTATGCGAAACTTAGTGCACAAACTGTGCTATCCCATTTCAAGTATACGTCCCTAGGCTGACAATCTAAATGCAATTTGTGATAGGAAAAATAATACCTAGTTTGAATATATCATTCCTAGGGAAGGCTTTGACATGGTTATTATTACCTATTATGAGGCTATTCATTTTTGGCACCGTTGTCGGGGATGGTGTCAAGATGAGAATCCCATTCAGTCATTCTTGATAGTTTCTTGTTTTCTAAGAGTATTTTGTAAAATATAAACTTGCTTCACAAGTTCATCAAATCACTTAGATGTTTCGAAGGGGAAGAAGAAGAGATGTTAATGGTAGGTTTCTCCCAAGAGAACCACCAAATTTGAATGAAGAATCTGTAGAAACTGAATTACCTTTTGTTGATGTGAGTCCAAATTTTCTTCCAGCAACTTCATTAGTACCAACAAAAACAAATTCAAGTGCAAGTATAAGTGCAAGTACAAGAGCAAGTATCGACAGTAATGGCTCAGCCTACATTTCCACTCCCTAGCCTTATCAACAATGCTAATCTGAAAAATATCCCCACCACTGCGTCACCAAAGTTTTATGGCCTGATAACTGAAGACCCTGATACTTTCTTATTTGAGTTTGACATTCTTTGTCAAAGCTTTGACTATAACATAGATAGTCATAAACTCAAATTATTTCCAGCTACATTAAAGGAGTCAACATTAAGATGGTTTATGGGACTAGGAGAAAATGCAACAACTGATTGGGATAGGATGAGAGATCTATTTCTGCAGAAATATAAAGAATACTACAAAGGAGGTGATTTGAAAGGAGATGATATATTCCGCATGTCACAAAAAGAAGATGAAACTCTGGAAGAATATATCTCATGTTTCTTATACAATTTGCTGAAGAATCCTCAACATGCATTGCAGGAGAATTCACAAAAACTCATTTTTTTGAGAGGAGTGAATGATAACTGTCTGTAAGTTGGAACTTATGGCTGGAGGAGATGTATGCCCGTCTTCTTGGGATGAACTCAAGAAAATTTGTTTGAACTATTCAAGATCAACAGTAAAGAAGGGCATAGGATTCCGTCCAACACTTGCAAAAGGAAGTAGCTCTGGCATATCAAAGATGGAAATCTAAAAGTTGCTATTAGATTTCAAGCATGACATAATCAATGACATTGAAACCCACTTGGATACAATGCAAGCCAAAAAGAAGCATGAAGAAGCTGAGTTGAAGCTGGCAAAGTACTGCCCACATTGTAGACAACAAAAGAAGGACTGTAGATGCAAGCTTGTAGCCAATCTGGAGACACATCATGTTCCAACTGAGTTCAAGTAGATAGAGGGGGAAGATGAGCAAGTTTTATTTGTTTCTCAACGTTGCCCATGGGCTCCATGACAAGGTATGCCTTAGGACCCATTGAAATCTTTCAATAATTATAATATTCAATGGCAGACCTAGAATTCCCAATATCCTTGACAGTCTTTCCAGCCTATGTGGAATAATGCATGGAAAAATACCCACCTGAACCAATGGTATAGCTCCCAACAACCCCAATGGCCACAGTCACAACCTCAAAATCAATGGCAACCACCATAAGGAAATTGGCAGCCATATAACCAATGGAGGGGACGTCAGTAGTGGCCTAATCAGAATCTTGTCTATCAAAAATTACCACCTCCCATACCACAACCAACACTTATGCCACCTCATGTAGCCACAAATTCTCCTCCATGACCAACACAATTACCGGCTCAGCCACAACCAAATCCTAATAATAAGCAATAACAACTAGTCTACAACACTAAAGCCCACTAGTACCCTTCTTATGCATTAGACATCACTGATATCCACCTGAGATCTAGTACTACTCTACCAACACCAAAACCTCTGATTATAACTAAAGTACTAGATACTCTTGCAGCATCAACACAACAACTAGACATTACCTTGCCAAATCCAACCCTACCAACTAAGATTCCCGAATAGGATGATCCTAAAAGTAAAAATAGACCTCCATTCCCTTAGAGGCTTAAAATGGATAAACCTACACTCCAAGAGGAAGCACCATTTGATATCCTAGACCAGTTAAAGAACATGCACATCTAGATTCCACTATTTTAGGCTATCAAAGATGTTCCACTCTATGGAAAAGCCATCAAAGAAGCATGTATTAAGAAACTTGGAAGGAAGAAAAAGGATCCCCAAATAGTGCATGTAATAGGTCAATTGGCTGATATAATGTTGTGCAAGATTGTGGTTCCTAAGTACTCTAATCTAGGAAGTCCATTTGTAGACATAATAATTAATGACCACTCAGTAAAGAATGCTCTGATAGACCTAGGTGCTGCTATAAATGTCATGACCAAGGACACAATGCATAGGTTGAGTATAGAGGTACTAAGGACAACTCCCATAGTTTTACAACTTGTAGATAATTCTATAGTTACTCCAGATGGTATGATTGAAGATATAATAGTCACCCTGGACTCTTGGGAATACCCTGCTGATTTTATGATTCTATCACCTAAAGTAACCCTTGCTGGTTATCTAGTAATCCTTGGAAGGCCTTGGTTAGCAACAAAAGATGCTAATATCAATTGTAGATAAGGAAATATGACCATCTTTGATGGCCAAACTGTCAAGAAATTAGCATTGTATCCTCCAGCATAACCACAAGCAGATCTAAACAATCCTATATGGCCAAACCTAGGAAATGAGGAAGAGGAAATAAACTCTGTTGCTCAACTAATGATGCTACATAGATAATATTTTCTAAAATTACAAGAGGATGATGATATACTCCAAAGTATCCTCACAAATTATTGTGTTACAACAAGAGACATTTCTCAAAGCTCAATTTTGAAATTGACTACCTATGAAAATTGTGTCTTGCTAACAAAGCCTAAAATTATACAAAAATTATTACCTTGTGAAATATCAACCAGCCCTGTATCTGAAGCCTCCATGTTAGAACTAACCACCACTGTACAACTTTCACCTAACCATAACCTTCATGTTAACAATAAATTATCTCAGTAGTAATTAAAATTGTTAACACAAATCTTATGCAAACATGAAAAGGCTTTTGCTTGGAATTATGGGGACATGGAGGGATTAAGTTAAAAACTATGTACTCATAGAATATACATCAATGAAGGGATTCTACCTCTACGACACCCACAAAGAAGGATCAACCCAACCCTTAGGGAGATTGTGAAGACCGAATTACAGAAACTGTTAAATGCTGGTTTCATATATCCAATCTCAGATAGTAAGTGGGTTTCACCTCTTGTGATAGTACCTAAGAAGGGAGGTAAGTGGAGAATATGTGTAGATTATAGAGAGTTTAATAATACAACAAAAAGGGGCCATTTTCCACTACCATTCATTGATCAGGTGCTAGATACATTAGCAGGCAGAAAGTACTTCTCATTTCTTGATGGCTATAGTAGCTATAATCAGATTAGCATTGTAATTAAGGACCAAGAAAAGACAACATTCAAATGTCCTTGGGGAACTTATGCCTACTATGTTTTTCCATTTGGGTTATGTAATGCTCTTGCAACCTTTCAGAGGGCTATGATCAACATTTTTGTTGACATCTCACATGATTGCATGAATATTTATACAGATGACTTCACTACATTCAGAGTCACATTTGAAGAAGCGTTGAAGAATTTGGAGAAAGTTCTAATTAGGTGTAAAGAGCATAACTTGTCACTTAACAGTGAGAAGTGTTTTATGATGATGCAGGAGGGAGTCATTTTAGGACACTTCATTTTAGAAGCCGACATACAAGTGGATCCAACAAAGATAGAGGTAATTCAAACATTGCCCACTCCTACTAAGCAAAAAGAGGTTAGATCATTTCTAGGACATGATGGATACTATAGACATGTTATTCAAAACTTTAGTCAAATAAAAAGTCCACTGTACACTTTGCTTACAAAAGAGGCTGAATTCACATGGACCCTAGCTTGTGAAGAGTCATTCCTGCAAATTAAGAACCTTCTTACAAAAGCACCAATATTAAAAGGCCCTGATTGGACTTTTCCATTTCACATACATACAGATGCATCTGATTATGCACTATGAGCCGTCTTAGGTCAAAAGTCTAGAAACCTTGAAAATGCTATTTACTACATTAGTAAAAGTCTACATGGCCCAAATCTAAACTACATAGTGATAGAAAAATAACTATTAGCAGTAGTCTATGCTCTAAACAAGTTTTGGCACTATGTATCGGGATACTCCATATTTATTCATACTGACCATGCTGCAATAAAATGTCTCATGAACAAAACTATCATTTTAGATAGATTAGCTAGATGGCTACTTTTGTTACATGAATTTGATCTCACAATAATAGATAAACTAGGAAGAGCCAATGTAGTAGAAAACTATTTGTCTAGATTAAAACATGCAGACATAGATACTTCATTGATAGATGACATATTTCTAGATGAGCATATGTTTCACATTGGTATTAAAAATCCATGGTATGTTGATGTAGAAAATTATCTTGTAGCCAACAAGATGCCTGAACACTTCTCTCCAAAGGACAAGAAGTTGCTGGTGGAAAAGAGCTTTCAATACTCATGGATTGACAATACATTATTCTACACAGGTCTAGACCAAGTAATGAGAAGATGTGTTTGAGAAGATGAGACCTATGATATTTTGCATGCATGCCATAATGAACCTTGTGGAGGACACTTCGCATAAAAAAGAATAGCAATGAAGGTGCTAAGAACATGCTACTATTGGCCAACACTTCACAAAGATGCAACCAATTACACTAGAAAATGTGACAAATATCAAAGGATGGGTAGGCCAACCAAATCAGATGAGATGCCACTCAACCCACAAGTAGTTGTCACACCATTTGATAAACTGGGAATGGATTTCATTGGTCCCATAGACCCTCCATCAAATGGAAAATCATATGTCCTAGTATGCACGGATTATGTCACAAAGTGGGTAGAAGTGAAAGCAATGAAGCATGCACGTGACAACAAAGTGGAAGCCTTCCTATATGAATAAATATTTACTCGATATGGAGTACCAAGAGAGCTAGTGATTGATCAAGGGGCACAATTTACATCAAATCTGATAACAGAACTCGTGAATAAATACAAAATCAAACACAAAAAGTCCTGTCCATACCACCCTCAGGCCAATGGTCAAGTGGAAGTCACCAATAGGGAAATTGATGCCATACTTACCAAAATAGTTCAACTCAATATAAGAGATTGGAGCAGCTGGTTAGCCGAAGTAGTATGGGCATACATAATCACATGGAAAACCACAACTAGATTGACTCCATTTGAGCTACTCTACGGAAAAACAACAATGCTACCAATAGAGTTTGAACACAAAACATTGAGGACTGCTCTAAAGCTGAATATGGACCTTCCTGCAGCTTACGTGAATGTTTATTGACTCTCAATTCCTTGGATGAGATGCACAAATCAACCCTTGAGCACACAAAAATAGTACAAAAATAAAGGAAGAAATGACATGACAACCACATCAAGACCAAATAATTCCAAGCCGGTGACTGGGCCATATTGTTTGATTCTAGATATTAAGAGACACAAGGAAAGTTGAAAACAAGATGGCTAGGGCCATATGAAATAACACATGTTTTTGCAAATGAAGTGGTTCAATTGAAAACAATTGATCCAGTGCAATTCAAGTTGCTAGTTAATGGCCATAGACTTCATCTATACCAACAACCACACACCAAGACAGAGTTCCTACAACTCACAAATGATGAGCTAAAGGAAACACAGGTAATCACTTCTGCAACAGAAGGTGACAACCTTCTTCTTGCAGCTTCACCCTAGCATACAAGAGCATACATCCATAATAAAACTTCATTTTCAATGACGTCCAATTCTACATTCACTTTTCTACAATTCTCTTTCCAACTCACCTCATTTCTTTACCTTCCATCCATCCAAATTCCATGTCACCCACATTGCTCAATTTTCTAAGTTTTTAGTAAAATCCATGTTAGCATAAATTCATTAAGGGACAACCAATTCTCATTTTTCAAGTGCACATGAAAACATAATGACAAGTACATATATTCAATTAATTTCCACTTTTAAAACATAGATTTTGGCAATTATATTTAGTACTGCATGTGTCTGTATTATGGCATTATGCCAATTTTCTCTCCCCTGTGAAGGATCACAGGTATGGACACTTGTCATTCTTTTGTATGGGGGTAGAAAGTGTATTAATTTCCAAGTTTCTATATCCTGTACCTATCATTTCAAACCAGATTGCACGTCAGCCAAATCAATACTTATGTGATGTGTCATCAAGCCTTTGTATTTAATTTCCCAAATTATTCTTGATTTCTACCCTAGGTGACGTAATTAAATTTTTGCAAGGCTTAATTGCACTTAAAAGAAATATAATTCCCTGCCTTCAAGTGTCATTGTCATTTTTATTGCCCAATTTTCAAAATTGTACAACACAAAGATTGAAGGGAGATGAAGTGAAGTGCAGTTATGAGCTAAATAAAAGGGGTTTTTTCAAAGGCATTTAGAATATTTGGGGTTTTAGAGCAAGATGACATTGTGAAATTACAGACTAAGGAAGAGCTTGAGAAAGAATTTTGAAGGCAAAATCTAACATAATGGGTGGATAGTTGATGAGGCATGAACTTGTTGTTCATAGTATTTTGTTAATGGATGTTGAAGTTGTTTGTAGATTCCATGACTACGGATGGTTGGGTTACTTCTTGAAATTAACAAAGTTTGATGAAGAAGTGGTAACAGAGTTCATGAATACATTTGACGAGGGGGAAGCTACTAGGTGGGGGGTGACTATTCTAGCAATAGAGGAAAGAATTATGGAGGTGCCGAGCTTACCTGTAGTGGGAGAGCATTACCCAAATGAGCACGATGTCAAGTCTGCATGAGCCCAATTTATCCAACCTAACAACCCTCCATTGGAAGTAAATAAGTAAGGATGCAAGAGAATGTCATTACCAGTTCCATATAACGAGTTGGCTACAAATATCATTAGGTATTTTACATGTGAAGGGAGATTTTCTAATTTGTATGCTTATCATTTCAAGTTACTTAGTTGTATCAGGAATAATCTTCAAATAAATATTCTAAAATTTATGTACAACATGTTAAGTATCAGTGTTGAGGAGACACAAAAGGGTAAAGAAAATTTCATTTCCCATCATGCCCTAATTAAAATGCTAGTTGAGATAGCCCTTAGGGATGTATCTCCCATGGAATGGACAAAATTTGTTCAGAATAAAACCCTGCAGCCCCAGAATGAGCCTACTAAGCAGCCAATTCCTGAAAATGAAATACCCCCTGAACAAGTAGAAGTATCCCAAGAAAAGGAATCAGAGATTCCAAAGGAAAAATCACCTTCTCCTATTCCAGATGATAATGTACCTACCCCATCCTAGAGGAAAGGGAAGCAAAAGGTTGATGAAGAAACTCTAGTTTCAAAAGCAAAATCTCAAAACCCTACAGCTTCAAGAAGTCAAAAAAGAAAACTGGCTCCAGCAGCAACTGATCCTGCAACAGAGAGACCGAAAAAGGTTAGTAAAAGGAAAACTGTAGAAATGAAGGAAACTCCCTTAAGAAGAAGCTCTAGGATGAGAAGTTAGGTTCCCAAGGATTCCCTAGAAAGCTAAAAGGTTCCACCAGAGAAATCTCCTGCGGAGCCTCATATTCATGATGTTGATTCTCTAGTTCCACCAGATATTCTAGTACCCCCTCTCAATGTAGATGATCCATCTCCTGCTAAGTCTCCTGAACAACAAGGAATCCCTAAAGGAAGTGCATAAACAATTCAAGAAGATTGTCATGATAACTTACAGACACCTCAGTCACCTATCTACTTTTATGCCCACAGTGCCATAGTGCCTTTTAGAAGGACTTGGTACACAGACTATTCTGAACAGGATCATATTACAGAAAGACAATAGAGGGCACAATCAGAGGAGCCTGGCCTACCTAGTTTATAGTTAATTTTGTTTAGTTTGTATACCCAATTTGTTTTCAAAAAATTATGTGGGGAGAGGAGAAGAAAAAGTTGAAAAAGGAAATTAATGAACAGAAAGAGGAAATTGAAAGCCTACAAGAACAAATGGAAAAGAAAAAATAGAGAATGGATCATGCCCTCAAGCTGGCTGATCAAATTATAGCCTATAGGCCACCCCCGAGGGTATATGCCATTTGTTTAAAAGAACAGTTCCTTATGTTCCAACTCAAAATGACCATTAATAATAAGGATTATGAGTTCAAAACAACCGAAGACTTCTATGGTCTTTATCAAACACTTCCTACTTGGCAACAGAATCTGCTCTATGTATTATACATTCATAATTTCATTATTCCTAATGAAATTGATTGGAACCCTCCCCTCTATATAGGAGATCTAAATTTAAAAGCACCAATGTCCTGGATGCATAATAAAGCCAATTATGATAGGTAGCTGAATAACTATAGAGATTAGGAAAAATCTGAACCTTTACCCCTAAGAGTTGAATCCAGTAAACTAGATGACCTCTTAAGAGATTGGTTAGCACTCACCTATGGAAATAAGAAACCTGAGGTCAGAGACAAGATCTTTTCTCTTAGAGATAAAGTTTACAGGGAGTATCAGGGACTGCCTTATTTTTCATTTCAAAGGGGCTTGGCTAGGGTAAGAAGTAGGTGGAATAGACTGCCTAAGATTTTTAAGAAATATGAACCACATAGTCCAATTAATTTTGAGGTAGTTGTGAACAGGGCAAGGAAGTACATGGAGCTAGGAAGGCAGATCAGAAGAGAACTCTGGTGTCCTATAACTTTCCAGCCACCTATGCTCTTGTGGCCACTATATGATATTAACACTACCAGATTAGACCAACTGCAAGAAGATCACAAAATGGACTATTGGGAGTGGACGAGAGGATTTTATTACACCTTCAAGAGTAAAAGAAGAGGCAAGATAGAGGTTGGTGAATTCTGAACAGTAGCCAAGAATTTTAATGCTTGAGGACAAGCATTATACTTGTTGGGGGGCAAATGATGAGACCAAAGTTGGTCTATGTTTTATAATATTTTATTCTCTATTCCTAAAACATTCCTAAAACATTTGTGTGACCTTTAAGTGTCTTAAGCTTGTGTATACTCCATAAGTACAATTATATCCTTAAAATTTTGGGTAGGAAATAGTATACACACTTTTCCAATATTATATATACATAATGCAATATTTCATATAGCTGTTTTAATGTGTGTTTTAACATTTGGATGAAATTAATTAGTTTGAATATATGAATGTGCATGCATATGCTACTAACCCGCCAGGAATGAAGGAGTAGCTGGAGAACAAATCAGTTATGTCAATGGAGTGGAGATGTTTCGGTCATGATCGGAAGACCCATCAAGACAACTGTGGAATATGCCTGGAAGGTTGAAGGAATCATGAATGCTTCAGGGAATATAGGGGAGCATGATCATCCTAGATCTTCTCCATTGATTAATGTTCTGTTAAGATGGTTGTTTGATCTTTATGATCTTCTATCATTGATTAACCTATTCTCCTTCTTTCATGGATGAATCAATCAAATGTATCTGAATGTTTTGAATGTAATTCTCTATATATAGGGAGATGTTCGATGGAGATCTAGTTAGACAAATAATGATGTTACTATTATATTGAAGCAAGTTGTTCTTCAAGTCTATGTTCTGATTGTAACCCATGTTTCTGAATATATGAAATGAAGGAATAGTTTGAGTTATCTTTTGTGTTAGTAGTTAGTCGAAACCAACCAAGGAGGGCCCACTTGGGAGGTGGAGTAGATTAGAGTAGAGAGGAGTAGCTTAATTTTTTTCAGCACTTAAGGTAGTATTCATTGTTCATTCCTGGAGCATTGTAACTGTGTTAGTTCCTAGAATATATGCAAAGAGAGTCATAGTTCATGCATTATAATGGCAGAATGAGCCGGAGTTAGATTTATGGTTGATTATATTAGTTCATTTGTTTAGTTGTGTGTTTTACCTTTCCTGCAGCAATAGTTTGGTTCTTTAAATACATTTTCCTTTCCTACACCAGTTTAAGTAAGATGACTCTATGCAAAACTCAGTGCACAAACTGTGCTATCCCATTTCAAGTATACATCCCTGGGTTGACAATCTAAATGCACTTTGTGATAGGAAAAATAATACCTAGTTTGAATATATCATTCCTAGGGAAGGCTTTGGCGTAGTTATTATTACCTATTATGAGGTTGTTCACTAACCATGAAATTTTCAAGCCTTGTAAAGATCTTGTCCAAGATGGGTAGATGTTCTTCTCTTTTGTATGACTTAACCAAAATATCATCTACATAATCCTCCATGAATGTGTGCATCATATCATGGAAAATAGTGTTCATTTCCCTTTGATAAGTTTCTCTAGCATTTTTCAAACCAGAGGGCATGACATTTCCAGAGAAAGTACCCCATGGACATGTGAAGGTTTTTTTATCTTGGACTTCAGGTGTAATCTTAATTTGATTATACCAAAAAAATCCATCCATGAGTGAGAATATTGAGTTTCCAGCTTTCAATTCCACTATTGTATCAATGCTTGGAAGTGGAAAGTCATCTTTGGGACAAGCCTTATTTAAATCTATGAAATCTATGCATACCCTAATACTCTTGTCTGGTTTTGAAACATGTACAATGTTTGAAATCTCTTCAACATAATAAATGGACTGAATGAAACCAATATCCAATAGCTTCTTCAACTCTTCTTTGACTAGTAATGCCACATGGGGGTGTATTTTCCTTAGTTTTTGTTTCACCGCCTTAACCCCTAGAGATATATTGAGATGGTGCATGATTAATTTTGGATCCAATCCCGACATATCAGCTTAAGACCATGCAAAAAAAAAATTCTTTGAAAAATTCTATAATTTGTCACATTTCCTCCTTTGATAGGGATGCTGCTAAATTTATGATCTTGGGTGCCTCCTTCATTCCAATATTTACCTTTTCTATTGGTTCAGTCAATATTAAAGAACTTTCCTTGTAATCCTTAGGAACTATATCAAGTTTCTCATTCTTAAGTGCCCCAATGAGGTTTTCAATTTTGGATACGTCTTTTGTTTTTACTTTTTCATGACCTACCACCACCATATGGTGGTTTTCACCACTAGGTCTTTGTTTTATTTATTTATTTATTTATTTTACTAAGAAACTTGAAATTTTTACGAGTTGATGCATCTTGATAGTGGTCATTGGTGGAAGTTGGATCAAATGTGTTAAGGTAAAGGGCTATAAAATAGTCATTAGAGAAAATATTCATCTCAACAGGTTCATTTTGATCCTAATCAATGAGCTTGGGATGTACCAGTAGGAAAGGGTCATTGGCTTGGCTTAGGTCAACTGGTGTTAGGGTCCTACCATTATTATAGTCTTGGTTGTACATTGTATCATCAAGTTCAATAATGTGAGATTCGTCAAGGTTGTCCATAGAGGTCAAAATTCACTTGTCCTCACTAGAATCCTCTTGGATAGATTGTGATCCATCCTCAAGATGACTAAACCCTAAACTTTCATTCCCTAAGAATGTGGGTATTTGAATGTGTACTTGACTTTAAATTTTTCTAGTTCTTGATATTTGAACATAAGAGGTAGTGGGTGCATATGAATGAATTACATCCAAATATTTATCTATACATGGTTCCTCTTCCTCTCCATAGGATTCATACTCCCATTTGGTGGAGTCTTCATCATCACAAGCTTGCAATTGATGAATTTTTTGATACAAGTTTTGTGTAGCCTCTTCCTTGGTATAACCTATTTCATATTTTTGTTGAATTATTCTAAAATTAGGTACAACTGGATCTATGATACCTTCCTTCCTCTTTCCAATGGGTCCATTTCCTTGATATCCCATTTTCTGCATGACCTTGAATCCCTTCCTATATTGACATGTGGGAATTTCTATGTTTTGAGATCTTTCATTGGATTCAAATTCTTCTTTGTATAACCATTTCAAAACTTCATTAGCTTCTTCTATTCCCGATGAAGTGCTTGCTCTCACAAAGTTGTCATTATAAACTTGAGGAGGTTGTGACTCTTTGACTTGTGAAGTAAAAGGTTTGTCATGAGACCTAAGAGAGATATGCATCCTTGCCATAGATAGAGAATACTCTCCTAAACCTTTATCATTTAATTGAAACCTACTTTCAAAATATTTCATTAGGTTGTCCATGTTTGAGCAATGTAATCCATTATCCTCTTTTTCCTTTCCTTTGTATAGTGTTGATGACCTTGATTCTTTTTCCTTTGAAGTTGATATAGAAACATTAGATGAAATATCCTCTTCCTTTCCTTTTCCCTTTTGTTACACCTCTAAACTAGGAGTCTTTTCTTTTGTTTCTTTATTTGGAACATCTGATGTGGAGGCCTCTCTATTGTGTGGGATCAATGAGTCAGTGATCAGTTTTATATTGTTACAATATTAGAAGGGATTCAAATCACCGCTAATAGTTATCTCCTATCCAAGGTAAGAAAACTTCAAACATTGATGGTACATTGAGAGTACCACTTGAATCTCATGTATCCAAGGCCTTCCCAAAAATATGTTATAAGACAAGTTTAGATCTAGAACTTGGCACACTATTTCTTTTTTAATGGGTCCCACTCTAGCTGGTAGGACAACAAGACCTTTAGATGACCTTTCTTCATCATCATATTCCTTAATGGTGATAATTCTCTTAAGATCCACTACATTTACTAAGTATCCTAAAGTTCAGACCAAATTTAGAGTACAAATATTTAAGCTATCCCCTCCATCTATCAAGACTCGCTATGATTATAGATAAGGACTTAAATATGCAAGGGAAGATTGTGTGGATGGTTTAACAACATGTCATCATATTTAGAAAAGGAAAAAAAGTGAGGTGTTGTAAGATGACCAACCATAGCCTGGAATTAGGCTACATCCAAGTTATTGGGAAAAATCATGACTACAAGGGCCTTTCCCAAAACATCTTAGTGAGATGGCGAGATTTTTAACAACTCCAATATTGAGATGTATGCTAGAGTCTTTTGAAGCTGGTTAACCAAGTTGTATCTTGAAGTAGATTGAAGGCCATTTGTGGTTGTCTTGTTAGGTGTACCTTTGAATGTCACTTTGGCTTGTCCTTGAGTGACCACATTAGCTGGTTCCTTATCTAGCTTATCCTTGATAACTATAACATTGATAGTATTGTCAAAACCTAAAAACACGTTGATAATGTTATTATAGGTATTAAAAAAGTTCACATTTCCTTTCTTGTTGTTGGTTTGTGTTGATTTTGATGCCTCTCATTTTTCATAGTTGGGAAATATAGGTTTAAATGTTGTGTGTTCATTGTTGTTTTTGGGTCCATCTACCTCAATGGTTCCATTTTCAATTAGATCTTTGACCACATGTTTCAACCTCATGCAATCATTAGTCTTGTGGCCCTTGTTTCTATGATACTCATAATGATGTATGTCATTCCACCATGAATTCTTAACTTGGGATTCAAAACCTCTTGATTTGGGGAGTGTAATGATCTTTTTAGCTAAGATATTCTTCAAATCCAACTCAAGAGGTTCTCCCAAGGGCGTGAACTTCCTTCTAAGTGTGAATTGAGCAGTTTTGGGGCTGTCATTGTTTTGATTGTTGTTTTTGGATGAGATGTTACTTTATTGGTTGAAATTGTTTGATTGATTATTGGAGAGATATAAAGGTTTGGGTTTGATGTTTCTAGCATCCACAACTCCATCATTCACTAGGTTTTTTACCATTCCTCAATTGAAATTTGGGTTTGTCATTTTTTTGGTTATTATTGATTAAAGGATTTTTATTGTTAGAAAACCCTTGGGTATCTTTATACAATTTCAATTCACCCTTCCTTATCAAAGAATCCTCTATCTTAACACCATTTTCAATCATTTTATAAAATGATGGAGGACTTTGAAGTTGTAGACAAAAATTCATCTTGCTAGATAAGTTGTTAAAGATATCCATTTTCTCCTTCTCCAGTACATTTCTTGGATACTTAGTGAAGATTATTCTCCATATTTTTATAAATTTCAAGAATGACTCTCTATTTCTTTGTTTGGTGTTGCAAAGGTCTAACATAGAAACCTTGTGTTCTATGTTATAGTCTAGTATTGGGTGACGACCTTTGAGATCAATTCTTCAAAGGTTTTAATACCAAGTGGCAATATGGAAAACCACTCCATAGCTTGTCCTCCCAAACTTCTTGGGAATAGCCTCATTAGATATATTTTCTCATGGCTGAATTCCACACTTAGAGTGCAAAAATCTTTGATGTGATCTTTGGTATCCATTGTACCCATGTATTTTTCATAATTAGGAAATTTCACATTGGGTGGGAAAGCTACCATAACCAAACTCTTATGGAATGGAAAAGGAGAAATGCCCTCTAAAGTATACCTCTTTGTGGAGGTTCCTCTTTGAATATCATTGAGTTATTGTTGAAGGGACTGAATATGTTTGTTTAAATAACCAATAGGGTTACCCTTATTTTTGTCTTGTTTTAGTTTGGAGATATCATAGTCATGGGGTAACTTGACTCCTAATTCTGCTAAGGTCATAAAGTACCTTTCTTTGTATGTTTCAAGCACTTTTTCCACGAGTTTAAAAAATAGAGGGTTTTTTTGAGCTTCTCTTACTTTTTCCTCTATTATTTCTTCATTTTCAACATTATTGTTGTTGTTGTTGTTGTTGGCCCCAAGCCATTCCTTCTCTTTTCCCTCCATACTTGTTCGAATTTCTTGTGTTTGATCTACGTGTTGTATTTGATCAACTTGTTGGCTTTGATTCACATGTGGTTGAGGTTGAGTTTTCTTTTGAAGTTTTATTTCTTCTAGTGTGACCTTACCATTCGGATCTTGAGATGTTTTTAAATGGTAAGACCTTATCCTTGTAGACATGAAACTAACTTTGGGTCACCTCTTGAGTTAAGGTCTTTTTGATGGTATTGGTAAAGTTTAAAATATTAATTGAGTTTATCAAACAAGTGATATGGAAAAGTTTCAATGATGGTTTAACCAAAATGAAGTGTGTCCAAGGATGAAGTCTAATAGAGAAATATCTATCTATGTGATGAAGACTCAAGATTTTAACCTTGATTCCTCTAGTTCTAAGAAAGGAACTTGTAATCCTTAATGATGAACTTTTCAAAATCAAAGATTGGGATGATTGACAACACTTGCAAATTGATGTGGTTTAAATGAAATAATGAGGATTATCAGCTTGTTTGAAAGTATGAAAAATTTGTTGATTTTTAAACTTTTTTTTATTGAAAATAACCCTACTCCAAAAAGGGTATCTAAAAGTAATTTTAATTTTGACTCAAAATATCCAGAAGTTATCTTTGTTTAAAAGAAATGTTTCAAAAGTGATGATAAAAAAAAAAGCAATGACTAGAAATTATGACAACAATGCTCAAAAGTGATGTTCCAAAGGTCAAAAGCGATGATTGTTTCTTCAGAAGTGTTGGAATACTTTCAAAAGTGACCCCGTTTTTCTCAAAAGCAATGTAACTTTATGTAAAAGTGATACAACTTTTCTCATAAGCGATACAAGATGTTTCAAAAGTGACGTTGTACCTAATTTTATAGAATCCATTAAGTTTTACATTTTTGTTTATGTTTGTGGTTTCAAAGGAGTGAATTCTTCTGATTATTAGGATCATGAAAACACACCAAATGTGCTCAAGTACTTATTTTTTCCCTAAAATATACAACATTAAGTGTATGCTCTCAAACCATTTGCACATGCATTATTACAATAAGAAAATTTCAAGAAATCTACCTAAGGAAATTTTTGGTCGCAATAGATAATAAGGTAGGCTTTCTACTTAACTAGGTTGTAGATAGTATTCCATTAGAAAATATTTGAGTTTACCTCCCATTACAGGAGCCTCCCACCATCATATAAACAATGTTTCGCACAATCCTAGAGAACTACTAGAGGAGGGCTATTATCAAAAGTTTTATGTCATTCAACCTATTAAGGATGAATGCATTTTATTTTAGAGTGGGTTGGGTTTCCATGGCTTCTTGGCTATGTCCCACTTGGATTGTTCCCTCTCACCGACCTCATTAAGGAAAATCTTGGGAGGTAGGTCTGATATGGATAAAATACACTAAATGAAATTGAAATTAAGGTTGAGATGGGTATAGTATTGTGATCACCTTAAATAGGTGAGATAATATCCCTACCATCTTTAGCCTTCAAACACATAGAGAACACGGTTCATTTTTTGACCTTATCTAACTAGGTGTGATTATGATAGGTTTGGCATTTTGACCACCCAAGACAGGGGAGAGCATAGGCCTACTATCTCAATCCACAATCATAAAAGGTCTTCTTAAGATTACTCTATGTTTTGAAAATAAATTTATACAAGAGTCAATTTCAATAGAAATAAATGCAACATAAGATTTTAGGATTTTGAGTGTGCACCTTTGATAATTTTTAGCAATACCTCCTTAGCATCCTTAGCAAGAAAGCTTCACAAACATTAGTTCCAACACACACATCCAAGATTAACGAAATAAAAAATGTTAGAAAATAAACCAAATTCATAAAGGACGAGCATTCAAATTGATTTTAGCAGCATACCTAGCTTGATACATTATTAAGATTTTATTAAATCTATCACCAGTTTTGGATTCTTCACTAATTTTAACCATTTCGTTAGCCCATTGTAGCTTTTTTGCATAAGCATTCACCTTCTTGATAGCATTTTGAGAGTAATAATCTAGAAGTCTGTAAGTAATCTTCCTAAATTTCACAATCTTTTCCATCTGCAAGTTATCATCAATCAATGTTAGCTCTTTGTTTTACACATTTTAATTCAATTTCAAAAGCAATATTATAGAGATCAAAAGTGACTTTATTTGAATTAAAAGCGATAATATTTTGTTCAGAAGTGATGTCTGTATATTTAGAAGCAATGTCCTTTTATTTAAAAGTGATGTAAACTGACTTGAAAGGGACACACTTCAGTCCAGAAGTGACATTCTTTACTTTGTCCAAAAGTCTACAACACAAAACATAAAAGATATTCATAGAACAAAAAAAAAGTGAAGCTATTACACTTAAAAATGATGTTTGAAGAATTAAAAGCGATTTAACTTGTATCAAAAAAATTATTATTTAATTTATATGTGATGTAATTTGGATTAGAGGCGATATTATTTGTTGAAAAGATGATGATATTCTAGTCAGAAGTGATCTTCTGCATAATTTTGGCAACCCGCAAGCACAAATATGCAAAAAGAAGCTCAAAACCTTATTAAAATTAGTGAGGCGTGGGCTCCATGATGGATTCCATTTGTGTGTGTATTTTGTACTACAAACCTATATAAGATATTAGTATGAGATTTCAAATCAAATTGATATAACTAGCTAAAAATAATGAAATGAAAGACATCATGAGCATCATATTGCTCTCTATTTCTAAGGACTTGATAATAGCTCTCAACTGTAATTAGATTCAAGTGACAAATTAGAAAATGAGATTTCAATTATGGGAGATGGATCTATGCTAGTATGAGTGTGAATTCTATGCTAAATGATGAAGAAAACTGATGCAATTACAATTCTCCATTATGATGATGCTCAGAATGACAATTCTAAACTAAAATGCCTATAATAACAATGCTCAAATGATGAATCTCAAACTAGCATTATAAACTTGCTAAATGAGAGTGGATATTAATTTCTCTAAGAATGCATCCTATTTATAGGTTTTCTCAAGGTGTAGGGGGTGGGTTTGATTAACCATGATCAAGGCATTGTTTGAGTTAGGGGTTGATGATGTGTCCACAATTTATGGTCAAGATTTCCTTTCAAGAATGAATGATCAATATAGAAAAATATTGAGTGATCCATGTGAGCTTGTTTCTTGTCTCCCATTGGTCAATTTGATTGTCTTGTAGTGGTAGGTGAGACATTTTAGGAGGAATTAATTCAAAAGCATTAATTAAATTATCCATGTGTAATATATGAATGTGTTGGAATTAATTAATTAATTAACTATATAATCAAAGTTTACTCACTTACATAGTTGAGCGATTTTAATTTAATTAATCCAATGACTTGAATTTTATTAATGTTTTCTCTTTGCCCATTTTTAAGTGTATACACTATGCCTATCCATGTTTTTGAATTTTTTAAAGTAGCTTATTAGACGAATTATCATTGATGCCTACATAGAAAATATTCCTACTTCAACCAAAAGAATCTTGTATGGAATTGTTGACTTGACTTTGAGGTTTCTAGTAATTAGATACTTTTGAATTATACTTGCCTCCACTTGTGGCTTGACATGTTGGATCCCAAACCTCACACACATAAAGGACAATTGATGTGACCAATAAACCAAAAAGGGTTTTCTTGATTTTTTAATCCCATACCTCTAATTTATTGCATAGATATTTTATAAAAGGTGATATGATTTCTAACCTCCCTGAATCCTTTTTGTTCTACATGTTTCCCAACTGAGCTTGTTGTGAAAATCAATTCCTAGATACTATTATTCTTCCACTATATCCAAAATATCCCCTCAAAGATGAAACTAACTTGTTGCTTCTTCCTTTTCAGTGAGAAGAACACAACTTTGGTTTTTCATTCTTTACTTGCATCCCAACTTCATGTAAAAAGCACTCTAAATCCTTCAAATGACCTCTCAAATCTTGGAAAGTTTTAGCAATGAAAATAAGATCATTTACATATAAAAGTAAGTTCACCACATAGCCAACAAGGTGAATTAGTATTATTTTTAAACCATTCTTTAAGCTTATCAATATACAAACCAAAACCATTAGTATGGTTTAAAAATTCTTCAAGCTTATCAATATACAAACCAAACAAGGTGGTGGATATATTACAACCATGTTTGACACCAATGTCACTATCAAAACATTCTAACATTCCTTCTTTAGTTTTGATTTTGGCTTTGACTTGCTCATAAAGTTTATGCGCATTGCCCTAATTTCATTAGGAATCCCAATTTAATCCATTCGGATCCAAAGTTTATCCCAATTGATAGTATTAAAGGATTTTTTGAAATCGGTGAAGCAACAAAAAGCTTTTCATCCTTGGGTGTCCCATACCTTTTCGATGAAGTGTCTAAGAGTGATGTAGTGATTAACGGTAGAATGTCTTAGTCTAAAGCCAATCCATCCTTTTTCTTTTTTCCCATCATTTTCAATGTAATAAATAATTTTACATTTTATCATGGCCCCAAAAAGCTTTCTTGGAATAGGATTCACTATGATAGTATGGTAATTATAAGGGTTGTTAATATCTCCACTTTTGTGAGGAGGAATAACCATACTAGTTGTCCACTCATCCAGAAAGCCACTTTGATTAATGTTGTTAAAGATTTATGTGATGTGACAAGACAAGTGTTCATTTCCCCATTTTAAGAATTCAACTTACAACCCATTGATGTCTTGAGATTTTCCACTAGAAAGGTCTTTATTTCCTTTCTTGACATTTTCTATCAAGAAAAGCTTATTTTGATGTACTAATTATGGGAAAGTTTCATTTCTCATATGTCAGCTCATAAATAAGTCTTGCATAATTCAACCATTGATCGTCCATGGTATTATTTTTTATTTATTTTATTCTTTGTTGCAACTCTCTCCAAAAGACTTTGGGATTGTGTTTACCCAAAGGAATTAACTCTTCTCTTCTTAAAGCCATGTAGCTTTCCTTTTTATGTTTTATCAATTTCTTATACTTTATTTTGCATTCTTTATTTTATTTCATTTTCTTTGATAGATCTCTTTGTAGCCTTGCAATCGTCATCGTACCAATGATTGATTGGGAAGGTAGTTAAGGCTTCCTTCCTAGGTCGAGATCTCTTGCACTTCTTTTGTGTCTTATGGATTAAGGGAATCAACATGCTATTGCAAATATATTCATGTTTCCTTCATTATTTTCCTTGTGTGCCATGTTGTTTTTCACCATTTAAAAATAGTGTTGAAGTGCAACAATTAATAGTTTCTAATTTTTGTGATTCATGAGAATCTTGCCTTATGAGTTGAATTTATTATGATTGTGTTAGGTCTAAGCTCCTTGTAAATTTGTAGATAATATGCTAAACTTAACAAGAAGATGTAGATTATCATACTCTAACTAAATAGAGCTAATTTTACTATTAAACTCTAGCAACCTAGAAACATAATTTTGGGAGGAATCACATAATGGACCATAATATTTCCATTATAGGTTTTACAAGTAATACCACTCGATCTTGGTCAAGTCTTCATACTATTGCAGATAGCCAAGTCGTACAAGCTACATAAACCTAGTAATTCTACTCCAAAGTGTGAAACACTTCCCTTAATATCTTGTGACCTATCATTTCCAATAATTTCATTCCATTTATTTCAACTATAGAGGATTGATGTTCCCACCTTCTTCACTACCCAATTATATAGATTGATTATTGGTAGTCCTTACATTAAAATCCCCCATTTGAATATTTTTTCTTGAGGTGTTGGAAATGGAGATGTTCTTGTTTAGTGTCGCATAAGGATGTTCACTATCTAGATTTATCTTCATGTAGAACCTTGAGCTTTTAAGATTGAAGTAACATACAACTAGTCTTATTGTTGCCTCATTGTCTGTTATTTTTAGCCATATAAATTGCTTATTTGGATCCTTCTTTTCCTCTTTTATTATTCCATCCATTGTTTCCCTTATTAAAATAGTAATCCCTCGATGCCCTTTACCTATTTCAATCCCTTCATTCCAAACAAAAAATTTATTGTATCCTTCAAATTTTGGAACTTTGCAACCATCACGTTCACGAGTTTATAGAAAAATAATATTGTGTTTCCCTTCTACTATGGGCCCCAACCCTAGTCTCTCCTCTACATGCAAGATCTACAATTCCAACTTACTTAATTTGTAAAAACTCATGTGGGGTCCCAAACCGTTATTTCTAGCATGTCAGAGGTTTGCTGATATGAGGTTTTTTGTTTTTCAACCATGCTCACTTTCCTACATCTCTTTCTGATTTCACTTTTGTTAGTCTGATGTATTGGGCATATTGATACATAATTTATATTATGTATGTAATTCAATTTCAAGCAATGTAAAAAGGGAAGGGAAGGGGAGGTGGTGGGGGGGGGGGGGGGGGTAGAAAGGGAAAATGACTATGTTGTAATTCAAATTTGTTATGAGAATTTAAGAAAGAAATTGCTTTATCTTGTTATTTGTAAAAGTTAAGATATTTCCATATGCTTTACTAGTTGAAGGTAAAGAAATGAACCTAGGAAGAAAATGTGTTTAGATGTTTATTAAGTATTAATGAATGATTTGAAAGGAAAGGAATATAGATCACTTCCTCCAAGGATTAAATGTAATTGCTATGAGTGGTAGATTAGTAATTGATCATGTAATGCTTATAATCAATGGATAAATGATGGATGAATGTTATGGAAATAATAACTTGATTAGTGATATTAGATACCGATCTATTATTTTTAAGGAAAATAATAAACTAGGAACATTTACTTTGGTGCATTAAAATGAATGTAGACTAAGTAAATTCATAATGTAATGCATATCTTTATCAATTATTAGTAAATTAATATATTATATAATGTTTCTTAAGTAGTAACGTTAGGGAACCCTGTGAGGACATAGGCTAGTTAGTAAACTTTTCTTTCATGTAGCAATTCATGCAATGTAAAATGGATTGTTAACATATGTGTTGAAAACAAGTAAAGTAATGACACATCTCATGTTAGTTAACTTGTTAATTTATTTTTTCCTTGCATCTTTTAGAGGTTAGATGTGTTGTCCTCTTGGGTTCCGTTGCGGGGTGTTATGTTACAACTATTTATCTGTAACTATCAAAAGACTAAGTTCAATCTCAACACTTTATTATCCTATAGACTTGTAAAAAAATAGATATAATTGTGAGGATGCGCTTAAAATTTGTAACTCCACAAACATTTAGAACTTACAAATGGGTATATGCACAAATATGGGGACCAAAAAGGTGCCACTTTGCTTTTTGGTCCCCCATCGACCATAGTGCATATGCACTATGGCTTGGGCAATCTAAAGCATAGCACGTGCACCCTATAGGGCACACGCGATTTGTAAAACACTAAAAAGTGTTTTTACAAAGTGTGTGCATCCTATAGTGTGCACGTGCTTTGAAAAAACACTATTTAGTGTTTGTTGTAGTTGGGAAAGCTCATTTTGCTTTCCACAAACCCATGTTTGCAACAAAAGAAGCCTTCCCAAGCATGCACACAAAATTGTTTTGGCTTGTTGAATCCATATTTTTCATTCATTCATCCATCAAATGGCTCTACGACATCGTCAAGATCGATCTGGAAGAAGAGGTAAGTGTTTTTACAGCCTATGCCTCTTATTTGTTTTAAAATTTTAGTTTTGAAGCAATTTGTTTTGTTAAAATATGTTTTGTTAAAATTTGTGTGTAATTAAGATTTTAAAATCTAGTTTTTTTAATTGCCAGGAAGAAATAATCTTCCTCAACCAAACCCTTTGTCTCCTCATGAAGAAATGAATGAAGAAACAAATGAAGAAAATAACCAAGAAAATAAACCTCAATTGCCTCCACCAATTGAGAAATCTCCTCCTGGAACACAAGAAAATTTGATCAACCAAATTGAAAGAGGGAAAAAAGAATTAGAATGTTTAATTACGAGGTTAAAAGATTCTAGTGGTACAAATCCTAGAAGGGAAAGACTTGCGAAATCATTGGAAGCAATCTTGACCCACGTAAGCTCGGTTAGTGGGCAAATTAATTTATGGTGGGATAAAAGAGAAGAACAAAAACAATATTATGTGAATAAATTATCTTATGTAGACATAAAAAAATAAAAAAATCACAAAAGATGACATTTGCAAGCTATTTAAAAAACCAGGGGACACAGATACTCTTAGAACTACAACGAAGAGGTTCCCAATTCATTGGTGCTTAAATGAAGACATTAAAAACAACTTTTGGGAGAGATGGTGGATGGCCTTTGATTCACCTCCCTGTAACAATCATGAGGTTCCTATATATTTCTTGAGGAAACTCTATTGCAAGTTTGTACTCAAGGAGGTGCCAAATTATTTTGACTATCTAGATTCTCAGGGTAGAGGAGGGGGGTCATCATTTGATAGAGCGGGGGCACATGGTGACCCTAACGCACCTAGAGTTCCTATTGGCAAGCCACAGGTGGATCATGTTACTATTCCTTCCGTTGTGAAGGACCATGTAGAGGCGAACACACTAGGCACAATTAGTGCTCTAACACAGACTCTCATTCAATGTGCCACTCCTTTAGTTGAGGGTGACCATGGTTAATCTTCAAGGGGGCATATTTGTCGGTCATGTGGATGCTTTTTCACATTTGGTACTACCGAGAGAGAGGAAGAGGATCCTAGAATGATGACTGATAGTTTTCTAAATATGACATTTGGCATTGACACACAGGCAAATATTTCCAAGTTCATAAAATTTCTTTGATCATATTTCATTTATAAAAAAATAACTAATTAATTTAGTATCTATTGATTATGATCAAAATTCAGGGCAAGAGTGTCAGTGGCGGTGGTAGTGGCAATGATCCTCATGTCCCCTTCTACACATCATCATCAATTCCACAAGTATGTATCAAATAAAACATTTTAATTAATATATTTGATTATTATATAATTATATGAATAATTGTATCATAACTTATTGTGCATGTGCATTAGACGTTCACTGGTGGACCATCGACGTTCACAACAAACAACGAAGGGCATCGTGCCACTTTCTTTGAGGTATCTTTATTTGCATGTTAATTTGATTTACTTGATTATATTTAATTAATTAATGAATGAATAACTAAATTACTAGATAAATTACGATCAAAATCAAGAGGCACGATGATCACATTCTTTCACCTGGCTTTGTGATGTCACCATTGAGTCCACATGTATATATGTAATAATGCATTATAATTAACATGTCAGTAGTACGTTCTTATATGAATGGTCATCTTATAATTTTCCATGTACATGTGCACTAGTTGAATGTTGGAGCTTCAACATCGACACCGCACACCGAAGGACGCGATGGAACCTTCACGGAGGTATCATTTACTCATTAGTAGGGTTGTAAAAAATATATGTAATCTTGATAACTGCATAATACTTTTTTTGTTTCATTTTCAGTTATTGACATTAGAGACTCCTCCTGTTTGTGATACTTTGGATCATGGAGTAGTTACAGCAGTAGCTAGTTCTGAAGCACTGACTGAGGTATGAAAGAGATCACTTAATTTTAATTGTTATTTTAATAGTTTGTATTGAATTTTATAATGATATTCATGTATGTGTTTTAATTATTATTTTGATCATTTTTGTAGGGACTTATTACTCCAGATCACCATCATGCACCTTCAGTGGATATACATAGTGACTATTTGCTAGTGGTAAGCAAATATTCAATTTTATGTCATTGTATAATTCAATTTTGATGTATATTAGTTATTGATGCTTAATTTTTTTTTATCAGCTCAAGCTATAGAAGAGTCTAGACAGGAGGACGACTGAGCGCACTCAGAAGACTACAACATCCACTGCATCTCCATTGATGCAATGATCGAGGATAGCTCAGGATTTATTTTCTTCCCCTGGTGGGAAAGGACTAGATTAGGGATATAGATTGTATGCATATATGGCATTTGTGGACATATTTTTTGTATATTGTATAAGTGATACATTGTACATCAATTTGGCTTTAAGGAAGCCAGTTTAACTGTATTGAATATATTCAATGTATGAAATTATTGGACATATATATTTGGCTTCATGCCTTACGAATATTTTTTTTAATGTTTTAGGTATGCAATTCATGTGTTTGGTGTATTGATCTATACTAATTTATGTTTATGTGGATGTCTTATGCTTTGTAAATTTCCCATGTCTTATATTTATGCTTGTATGTTTATCGATGTATATTGTTACTGTCACCCTAAGGAGACTAACATTCCTTTTTACTGTAAACTTTGACAACATTCACTATCACCCTAAGGAGACTAACTCAACTCGAGGATTCTACAAACAACTTGGAATCCACTAAAGGAATTAACCTCACTCAAGGATCTAGTTGAGTTCTCTGACTTTTTAAGTCACTCCCACAACCATACTACTCAAAGTCACTTCCTTGTTTCCTTGTTCCAATGCCTTCTAGCATCAACTCTATCCTAGGCCACCTAGTGCCTCCACCACACAAAAACTCAAACCAGACTTCACACCCTGATCCTAACACCTTATATCATCTCAAAATGCTATATTTTCCATTTTATGACTTCCCATTCAATCCAATCAACTCATCTTTCACCCTTCCTCTTCTATAGCCCTTCTAGACCTGCCTAGTAGCCCTTTTGACACTGAAATCAGAAATTTAATCTCAAACTCCCCAAAGAACCTAGAAATGTTTTTACATTTTATAGTACCCTTTTCAAAGTTACAAAATTGATATCAATATCAGACTTTAACTCTTTGACTAGTGAAGATTTCCTTCACCCCCTAACCCTTCAACTAGGCCTAATTAGCCTCACCTAATAAAGCAACTCCTAGAACCACTCACTTCCAGGACTCCAAAACCCAAAAAAGTCTTGATAAAGGATAAAAGATAACCAATTTTTAACTTAGTTTTCCCATAATCATCCATCTACACTCCCATTCAATAAACCCTCACTATTTGGGCTAAAAACCAAGTGTTTTGTAGAAAATACCCTTCCCTGCAACATCCAACCTCAACACTGGTCCCAACACCTTCTAATACATCTAAAAGGACCTTCCCATCCATCATCTACCCTCTCCAATCATCAGGTCACTTCCAGCCATGACTGGTGCTTACCTTCAACTCTTTTCACTGTGATTTCACCAGGCCTATCTCTATCTCTTCTCACCTTCTATTCAACTTCCCTGCATTAAAAGATAGATCTAATACATACAATACATCAATGGTAATCTCCCACCAAACCATAGTTAACATAGAGGTGGGAGTGCCTTACATATTATGGAGGATTCAAACCTTTAACTTGTTGACTGTGCTACAAATGCCAGTCACTTTCCTCAATAACAGTCAATTCCTTGACTGTAATAATAGTTCAAAAGTAATGAAATGAATGCATAAATGTATAAATATCATATAAATAAATATTTCTATGTCACAACCTATCCAAGATCACGGGGAATCAAATATTTATATTCATTGGTGTGCTCCCCGTTCTACGGGATAGTCACAATATAAAGACATGACCTCAAACAGGTGAGGCAGCATATGGCAAGGTTGTCGTCTATTGACCCCAATACCAGGCCTATTTTGATCTGTGGGTACCCTAATGTTGGAAAGAGTTCTTTTATTAATAAGATTACTAGGGAGGATGTGGATGTGCAACCTTGTGCTTTTACTACTAAGTCTTTGTTTGTCAGGCATACTGATTATAAGTACTTGAGGTATTAGGTTATTGATACCCCTGGTATTTTGGACCACCCCTTGGAGGATAGGAACACCAGTGAGATGCTCAGTATTACTACCTTGGCTCATTTGAAGGCGGTTGTTTTGTTTTTCCTTGATGTTTCAGGGTCCCTTAGTTGTTGACTGTACCCCTGTACCAATCACTGTCAATGCACCAGTTAAATCCTTGGTGTTGTCAGTGATGAAGGTAATGAAAATATATTATATCCAAGTCAAAACAAATGCAAATAAACGTTCCTACATCAAACTAAACAAGGATCACATTTAGATCAAGTACAATAGTTCACTGTTGTTGACTGTACTTGTAGGCCAGTGGAATACCAATGTGCAGAGGAATTTTGATTTTATTGATTCAAGCTAATACAAACTCGATCCACTTTAGATCAACAATATTCTTATAGACACGTAAAATTGGACAAATACTTTTAAATTACAAAAATCAATTAAATGGATCAAAATGCATTAAAAGGGACATAATTAAATAAAGTTGAGCAAAATCAATTAAAACAAAAGAATTATTAAATAATGATGTTAAAAGATTAAATTGAAGCTTAAAAGGGTCAAAAACAATATATAATTGATTTTAATAAATTGATTGTATAGTTGTTTAATCAAAAATCAAAATGAACCTATTACCCTTCCATGGCTAAATTTAATTAATTAATTGAATTAATATTCCTTATTTTCCTTCAACAAAGTGATCAACCAATGAAAATTGAGGACAAAAGGACATAAATCACTCAAAACATTTAAATTGTCCAAAGATTTGAAACCATTTAAAGGCTTGTCCCCTCATTTGTCCCCCCATTTATGAACAAAGCAAAGTTTTTGACTTAACCATGGGATAATCATGATTACTTCACTCCACCCCATACCCTTGGAAAATTACTATAATTATGAGGCATTTTGGAGAGCATTTCCATCTTGTAATTTCATTTGCATAGCATTGTTACTATAGGCAATTGAGATCATTTCCAAGAGCAATTTGAGCATTCTTGAGCATTTAGTATCATAATTTCATCATTCTTGAGCTAGAATCATCATAGAAGCATAGCATAAGCATAATAGCATCATCATTTCTCATTTTAGAGGTGTCACTAGTGAGGATTGCAGTTGAGAGCTTCACTTACCACTTCTTTCTAGAGATCCATGGGATAATATAGATCATAATTTCAATTTTAGTTAAATTTGCATTGTATTTGGTTAAATTGATGTTAGTAGATCTTAATTTCATGTAGGTGAGTAACTTCATCACACAATTCTCACCATGTCCACTCACGTGGATCCCTTCCAAAAAGACTCTAATCTTCCAAAAGACCGACTGGAACCTACAAACTAACTTCTAATTGTCCCCTAACTGACCGATTGTTAATGACAAACACTAGAATTAGTTGTCAAGTTGACAACAAAAGTTGTCAACTCGACAACCCAACACCCTTTGCCCACTCTAACTACTTAAAAAAGGTTTAGAGACAACCTTTACAAACCAAACTAACTTAGACTTCCTACTAATCCCTACTAACTCCAATTAAGCCCTATTTGGCTTATATTGCCAATATAGGCAATTTACAAGATTGTTCACATTTAGTGCTTTTAACACTACATAAAGGCTCTAATGGCCTTAGTACATATTTATAGACCCTTATAGGTTATTTCCATCAACCCCTAACCTAGGATCAATACATAACCATTCGTAGTGACCCCTAGGTACCTTTTAGGCTTCTCAGTTCCATTAAGGCTTACATTTAAGATTGGGTTACAATATGATCAATACATGATCCAAATACATGATCAAATTTCAAAATGGACCACAAGCCCTTTTGCATCTAAATACATATTTTCATTTATCCTACTACTCACCCCGGAGTGGTCGTCGGCATTCGAATGATTGTGTGTGCCAAAAAAGGTTGTCAGTAGCATTTAGCTAACCATTCAAAGTTGTTGGAACAGACGGTTCGATGCTACGACCGATGGTTTGAAAGATACGCAATGTTGGTTGTTTGAATTGAGGAACACTATGAGTTTTGACATTGACTGAGAATGTGTTGCCAAATTTAAACGAACTTGAATCTCTGAAAACCGAGATAGGTTTTTGTAGGCCTCGGCAACACAGCCTTGTATCACCTGACATCTTGGTGTTACCTCACACGATCTCCAAGATATGACCTTGTAAAGATTGTCAATTTCATGCTGAAGGGACCTTGAGGTACACTTTAGCCTAGAGTCATCGGCGGCGTTCAAACAACTGTGTGTGGAAAAAGAGGTTTCCCTTAGCGTTTACCTAGCCATTCAGAGCTGTTGGAACAGACGGTTTGATGCTACGACCGACAGTTTGAAAGATACGCAATGTTGGCCGTTTGAACTGAGGAACACTGTGAGTTCTGACATCGACCGAGAATGTGTTGCCAAATTTAAAGGAACTTGAATCTCTAAAAATTGAGACAATTTATTGTAGGCCCTGACAACATGATCCTGTAGCACCTAACTGATTGATGCTACCTCGCATGAGCTCTGAGTTATGACCCCATAAAGATCGCCAATTTCATGTTGAAGGGACCTTGAGGGACACTTCGATTCAGAGTCATCAGCATCATTTGAATGACTGTGTGTGGTGAACGAGGTTTCCCCTAGCATTTACCTGACCATTCAGAGCTGTTGGAACAGACGGTTCAATGCTATGACCAATGGTTGGAAAGATATGCAACATTGGCCATTTGAATTGAGGAACACTTTGAGTTGACATCGACTGAGAATGTGTTACCAAATTTAAATGAAATTGAATCTCTAGAAACTGAGATGGGTTATTGTAGAGCCTAGCAACACAGTCCTGTAGCACCTACGAATCGATGCTACCTTTTACCAGCTCCAAGATATGACCCTATAAAGATAGTTGATTTCATGCTGAAGGGACCTTGAGGGACACTTCGGCCCGAAGTCATCAGCAGCGTTTGAATGACTATGTGTGGTGAATGAGGTTTCCCCTAGTGTTTACTCAGCCATTCAGAGCTGTTGGAATAGACGGTTTGATGCTACGACCGATGGTTGGAAAGATACGCAACATTGGTCATTTGAACTGAGGAACACTTTAAGTTCTGACATCGACCAAGAATGTGTTGCCAAATTTAAACAAAATTGAATCTCTAAAAACTGAGATAGGTTATTGTAGACCCCGGCAACATGGTCCTGTAGCACCTGACAGATCAATGCTACCTCACACGAGATCCGAGATATGACCCTGTAAAGATCACCAATTTCATGTTGAAGGGACCTTGAGGGACACTTCGGCCCGAAGTCTTTGGCAGCGTTCGAATGAATATGTGTGTGGAAAATGAGGTTTCCCCTAGTGTTTACCCAACCATTCAAAGTTGTTGGAATAGACGGTTCAATGCTACGACCGACGGTTGGAAAGATACGCAACGTTGGTCGTTTGAACTAAGGAACATTTTGAGTTCTGACATCGACCAAAAATGTGTTGCCAAATTTAAGCGAAAATGAATCTCTGAAAACTGAGATAGGTTATTGTAGGCCCCAACAACATAGTCCTAGAACACCTAATGAATTGATGCTACCTCACATGAGCTTCGAGATATGACCCCATAAATATCGCCCATTTCATGCTGAAGGGACCTTGAGGGACACTTCGGCCTGGAGTCGTCAGCGGCTTTTGAATGACTATGTTTCGCAAATGAGGTTGCCACTAGCGTTTACCTGGCCATTCGGAGTTGTTGGAATAGATGATTTGATGCTACGACCGATGGTTGGAAAGATACGCAACGTTGGCCGTTTGAACTGAGGAACACTTTGAGTTCTAACATCGACCGAGAATGTGTTGCCAAATTTAAACAAAATTGAATCTCTGCAAACCGAGATAGGTTATTGTAGGCCCCAACAACAAGGTCCTGTAGCACCTAATGGATTGATTCTACCTCACACGAGCTTTGAGATATGACCCTGTAAAGATCATCAATTTCATGCTGAAGGGACCTTGAGGGACACTTCGACCCAGAGTCGTCAACGGTGTTTGAACAACTGTGTGTGGTAAATGAGGTTGCCCCTAGCATTTATCTAGACATTTAGAGCTATTGGAATAGACGGTTCAATGCTACGACCGACAGTTGGAAAGATACGCAATGTTGGCTGTTTGAACTAAGGAACACTTTGAGTTCTGACATCGACTGAGAATGTGTTGCCAAATTTAAACAAAATTGAATCTATGAAAACCAAGATAGGTTATTGTAGGCCCTAGCAACATGGTCCTGTAGAACCTAATGGATCGATGCTGCCTAGCATGAGCTTCGAGATATGACCCCGTAAAGATCATTGATTTCATCTTGAAGGGACCTTGAGGGACACTTTAGGCCAGAGTTGTCGGGGGCGTTTGAATGACTGTGTGTGGTGAATGAGGTTGCCACTAGCATTTACCTAACCTTTTAGAGCTATTGGAATAGACAGTTTGATGCTATGACCGACGGTTGGAAAGATATGCAATGTTGGTTGTTTGAACTGAGGAACAATTTGAGTTCTGACATCGACTGAGAATGTATTGCCAAATTTAAATGAAATTGAATTTTTGAAAACCGAGATAGGTTATTGTAGGCCCCAGAAACAAGGTCTCGTAGCACCTAACAGATCAATGCTACCTTGCACAAGCTCTAAGATATGACCCCGTAAAGATCATTGATTTCATGCTAAAGGGACCTTGAGGGACACTTTGGGCTGGAGTCATCGATGACATTCGAACGACTGTGTGTAGTGAACGAGGTTGCACTTAGCATTTACCCAGCCATTCAGAGCTGTTGGAATAGATGGTTCGATTCTACAACTGACGGTTGGAAAGATACGCAACGTTGGCAGTTTGAACTGAGGAACACTTTGAGTTTTGACATCGACCGAGAATGTGTTGCCAAATTTAAACAAAATTGAATTTTGAAAACTAAGATAGGTTATTGTATCCCCTGGAAACATGGTCTCGTAGCACCTAATAGATCAATGCTACCTTGCACGAGCACCAAGATATGGCCCCATAAAGATCATTGATTTCATGCTGAAGGGACCTTGAGGGACACTTTGGGTTGGAGTCGTTGGTGGCATTTGAACAACTGTGTGTGGTGAATGAGGTTTCCACTAGCATTTACCCAGCCATTCAAAGCTATTGGAATAGACTATTCGATGCTACGACTGACGGTTGGAAAGATACGCAACGTTGGTCGTTTGAATTGAGGAACACTTTGAGTTCTGACATTGACCAAGAATGTGTTGCCAAATTTAAATGAAATTGAATCTCTGAAAACCAAGACAGGTTATTGTAGGCCCCAACAACACGGTCCCATAGCACCTAACATATCGATGCTACATTGCATGAGATTCGAGATATGACCCCGTAAAGATCATCAATTTTATGCTGAAGGGACCTTGAGGGACACTTCGGCCCGAAGTCATCGGTGGCATTCGAATGAATATGTCTATGGTGAATGAGGTTTCCCCTAGTGTTTACCTAACCATTCAGAGTTGTTGGAACAAATGGTTCAATGCTACGACCGACGCTTGGAAAGATACGCAATGTTGACCGTTTGAACTAAGGAACATTTTGAGTTTTGACATCGACTGAGAATGTGTTGCCAAATTTAAATGAAATTGAATCTTTGAAAATTGAGACAGGTTATTGTAGGCCCCGACAACATAGTCCCGAAGCACCTAACGAATCGATGCTACCTCAAGTGAGCTCCAAGATATGACCCTGTAAAGATCATCAATTTCATGTTGAAGGGACCTTGAGGGACACTTCGTCCTGGAGTCGTCAATGGCTTTCGAATGATTGTGTGTGGCAAATGAGGTTGCCCCTATCATTTACCTAGCCATTTGGATCTGTTGGAATAGATGGTTTGATGCTACAACTGACGGTTGGAAAGATACGCAACATTGGTTATTTGAATTGAGAAACACTTTGAGTTCTGACATCGACCGAGAAAATTTAAACGAACTTGAATCTTTGAAAACTAAAATAGGTTATTGTAGGCCCTGAAAACACAGTCTCATAGCACCTAATGGATCGATGCTACCTTACATGAGCTCTGAGATATGACCCTGTAAAGACTACCAATTTCATGCTGAAGGGACCTTGAGGGACACTTCGGCTCAAAGTGCAGTCTAAGACTAGTGAATTAAAATATTTGCATAAAATGTGATTTGGATTAGTCTATGATGTAAGGAATTTTCCTTGGTTGTTATTTATCTTTCTAGAGGAAATTACTGGTGTTCTTGATAGTGACTGGATTTGGGGTCACAATGAGTGATTGGGAGAGCCCTGTTTTGGCACCAGTCATGTAGTACAAGCACTAGAATTGTGTTTTTTGGCACGGGCTGGGAAATTTTTGTATATCAACATGCGATAGAGTTTGGGGATTTTTTAGTATTTAAATACATCTATGTGATGTATTTTAGAGTTTAGATATATGGGAAGAATGGCTATGAAAAAAATATTCCTATTTTTCATTCTGAGAAGATCCAGAGTGATTTTGAGTCACAAAGGAAATGCCCTAATCCTTCCACAAGTGCTATTCTGATGAGTTATGATCACTTGAGGGACATAAAATTATTTGTTGAGCTGAAAAGAAAATCAACAGAAGATGCTGAAAATGAAGTGAAAATTATCTCTATTATATTACCATCTCCTATACTCTGCAAGTCTGTTTAACAAGGGTTCAAGAAGCCAATCTATTATTGTCTAAAGGATATTTTGGGTTTTTGTGTTTTGTTACGTGTTTTTTAATAATAGTGTTTAGATGGTTCTTAAGGTAATGTTGCTTATTTTATGTGAAAATTTGTTCTGTAGACAACACCGAACACATTTGTAGATAAACTCAAATTACCAAGAGAAAGAACAATGGTGACTCTTGTGGATCCTAATAGAAGGGAATGGCATGTAAGATTCCTCAAAGATCTCCCTGAAGCTTTCTTGATTCATGGATGGAGATATTTTTCAATTGCCAATAATCTTGAGGATGGAGATGCCTACACTTTTGAGCGGGTAGATGATAGCAAAAATAAAATTAAACTTAATGTCCATATTTTCCCCATTGTCAAAGAATGTAATCTTTACAAGTATTTTAAAGGAGGACAAGTGCATAATAGCCTTCCATCACGTATGAATAATAAAATGCAAGTCTTATGCAATGATTTTGTCATCAATTTTCCAGCAAAGGCATCTGGACCTGAAAAGGGAAAATGTGTGAAACAAGGAATAGAATAGCTACAAGGGAAGAAGGTAAAACCTAGTAATGGAAGCAAATGTATTAATCTAGATAAACCAAAATGTAAACCTTCTATTTTAGAGAGGGAGAAGTTGGAAAGGAAATGAGATAGTGCATCCTTGAATTGAGTTGGTTCTTTAAGGCTCTTCCATGGCATTCCAAGTAATCTAAACAAATAACTACAAGTAAATAGTCATTTAAACTAATTGTAACCGGTTCCAAGAAGTTGGCCGACCTTAGGAAGGATTATTTGATAGTATAGGCATGAATAGAGAAGTGTGAGGAGTGTAGGGTAGATTCATAGACTATGTGGATCGAAAAGACAATGTAAAAAGAACTTTTTGTATCAATAAAAGTTTAATTCTTTGCAACTTTAGTTCTCTGTCGGGGTACAGTCAATATAGACTGACTTCAAAAATGTGATTGGAAATGTATTGTTGATTGGATCTTGATTTAAATAACCTTCTTTTGGTTTTGTGTACATGTTACTAAATTTGTTTCAATGTTTTGTTTTAGAATAGGGTTAAGGCACTCACTGGTATACGTGATTGTGCCAGTATTGGGTTGTAGACAACAATTGGAGCAAAGTCTCCATAAAATACTTTCACTCACCCACCAATGTGTTTATTATGATTGGTGTGGTGATTCAAATGTACCATAACTCCTTGTAATACATTGAACTTATGCAGGGGTTTGGGAAGGAGTGTTGAAGAACCCAAATGGAGAAAGATTCCTTGGAGATCTCCCTGAAGTTTCCTTGATTCATGGATGGAGATATTTTTCAATTGCCAATAATCTTGAGGATGGAGATGCCTATACTTTTGAGCGGGTAGATGATAGCAAAAACAAAATTAAACTTAATGTCCATATTTTCCCCGTTGTCAAAGAATGTAATCCTTACAAGTATTTTAAAGGAGGACAAGTGCATAATAGCCTTCCATCATGTATGAATAATAAAATGCAAGTCTTATGCAATGATTTTGTCATCAATTTTCTAGCAAAGGCATCTGGAACTAAAAAGGGAAAATGTGTGAAACAAGGAATAGAACAGTTGCAAGGGAAGAAGGTAAAACCTAGTAATGGAAGCAAATGTATTAATCTAGATAAACCAAAATGTAAACCTTCCATTTCAGAGAGGGAGAAGTTGGAAAGTAAATGAGATAGTGCATCCTTGAATTGAGTTGGTTCCTTAAGGCTCTTCCATGGCCTTCCAAGTATTATGTGCCTGCAAGTCATTGGCATAACATCATAAAGTTTTTATTATTAATAATGAGAAATATTTTTACAACTCAGCTCAATAGGAGCACCGGAGGAAAGAACTGAGCAGAGAAAACCTCTGGTATTGCCCCAAAAAATAGAAGAGAAAGGTTTTCATTAAATATTACAAACTTCTCATTACACATACAGGGTAATGCATGAGCAATTTACAGTCCACCCAATTTATAGTGCTATATAAATTTAACATTACAATATGTTGTATCTCCATTTAGTCCAATGAACCAATTGGATCTGCCCTACCCTTGATTGTCTCAAGTATTGCCTCATGGTTTGACTCACGAACCTTCCAAAGAGTTTTATTATGCGGTCTTCCCCCATATCTGATCAAGTGGACATTTGATGCAACAATGAGGTTTGAATAATGAAGAATCTTTCTCTGTGTCTCCCAATCCTCGAACAACCACAACCTAGGGTTCTTTATAGCATACCGTCTAAGCCATGTACCAGTTACAACCACTACTCCTATAGGGTATTCTAATTCTTCACCATCGATAACTGAGTGATCCAATTTCTTTTTTTCCTCAACACAATGACACAAATAATAATATGTCCCTTCTTCATTGTTTTCAAGTACAATAACTACAAAAACATGGCCTGTACTGATATAAACATAATGAGGACATTATTTTACTGAATATTTATGATAAAGTACTAAATTTGAGATTATTTGTATGTGGAAAATTTTACCTGGTTGTACTAGATCCAATAAGCGATCACAGTTAATGGATGATTCCATTTCTATCAGTTGTAGTGATTCATGGGGATGATAGGAGGAAAGTGGACTCAAAATACATGTATACCATTCATCAACCCATTCCTTTGACTCACACCCATCCCAATCTTCATCTACACATGATGAACAAAAGCACACCATATGTTGTGTGTGGATACTCCATGAACCTGCATTACAACTTCTAAAATAGTGTAGCTCACTCAATCCTGTCAGTGTACAACAATCCTCATATGGTGCAATATTAGTTTCATTCATCAACCAAAAAAATCTATGAACCGTAGACTCACCTTCATTACCTGGACCCATTGTAGCATTACACCACTAGACAATACATCCCACATCTGACAATGTTGCTTTCTCTTTGTACTTTAATTCTTCATGTGCTAAGGCTCTTTTAATACATGCACCTACACCATTATGCTCTCCCTTTCCATGACCGGCCTCTGTGAAATTACACATATATTGAATTCTAGTAATCTTATGCATCCTGCACAACCAATAAAACATCCAAGAATTCTTGAATTATGATGCATAATTATCTGACCATATGATGTGTCGATAATATTTTATGCCCCTGTTTGCCAAATGACCATAAAATAGTTGAAAGCAACCATGTACGAACTCTATAGAATGTGAGCGATCATCATTGATATAAAAATGATACTCCCTCAATATCTTCTTGTTCTCCTCTAACTGTCTGGTGAATGCATGAATGCTATATGAACAAATATAGCAACCTGTTGAGAGTTGTAAAACTTTGCTTGCACCTCATTCTGTGGTTGTAGTGTGTATTTCTCTACAAAGTCCACAACTGAAACAATGGTATCAAGTGGGAATGTGTCCTTGCACAACTTGAATTTCATATCCAGTCATCACGCTCTATGTGTATGCCTTGCATACTCATAAATAATTTTTTTACAAAAAATATCCATGAACTGATACATTAGAATTTTTTCAATTACTAAATCATATCTTTTAGCCTCTTTTCCATCTTTTAGATTGTATGTCACGGTCTTATATTTTCCAAATTCCACCATTTCATTACCGATTGCATGCGTACTCTAAATATGTTGACAAATTGGCAAATGTCACAAACCTCTGCAATCTATGCATGTACCATTCAAGCATGATAGCTTGTAAAATTGTTGACCATCCACACTTTCACATAAAATGGTAGATATTAATTCCTTTGAAGATCTAGGTGGGATATTTATGTTACAATCCTGCAAAACATTTTTAGAGTGAAAATCTACACATATATTCCTATAAACTTCAAAATGATTAGAAAATTCAATATGTACCCTACAACAACAAGTTGTGCGTGTGTGATTTATCTTCACATAAAAAATTTTACACATTTCAAAATATCTTTGACTAATTTTAATTTGAGGATACATATGCATAAATTTTGCAAAGAATTATGTCTGAGTTGAATCCAAAAAATTTTTTGGATGTGGAACACGAATTCAACTACCAATCCTCATTCTTATAACATCTCTTTGATTAGGAGATACCCGTGTGTTATTCTTCAATCAAGGATTTCAAAGCTTCAACAATTGCCTTATCTTTTCATGGTAGTCTACTGGAAAATGCCCATAACTCATTGCTATTAGGATCTTCCACTCTTTGACACCTTCCCAATGCTCTCATTAGAGACTTTCTACTTATTTTCAATGTTTTGCTTGTCTTTCTAATGAGTCAAGATTTCTTCATTTGAGTGCTTACTATCATTGATGTAAGTACACGTCGTGTGACATTACTAGCTTTCGTACGTGATGTAGAACCCATGCTCTCATATGTAGTCATTAGATTCTTTACAATAGATTTTTCACTTGACTCATCCATCGTTCTTAGCCCAAGAATTTTCATGATGGGCCTAAATTTCATATTTCTCACCATTTCAACAAATAGTTGACATCTTCCTGTCATGTTTAAATTCTCAAAAAATAATCTCCAAATACGATTAGCATTTCTTTGACAAGTACGCTTGGGAATCTTGTCAGGCATTGCTTGGAAAATGTTAGTATCAATATCAATCAAATATTTTGGCTTTCTATAAATAATTCTAGGAGCATCAAAAACATTATGTGTGAATTGCGTACCATCTTGAGTGCCTTCAACATGAGACGATGTTGTGCCTACAACTTGGGATGTAGACAATGGTGTTCTTTCAACATGATACAAGGGGGTACGTACACCTTGGGATGTAGACAATGGTGTGCCTCCAACATTGTATGATGATGTCTATTCAACTTGGGAACTCATAGATGATTTTCCCGCATCTTCATAATTTAATTGTCTTATTGCACGTAAGTTTCTCACTCGTTGTCTTTTTATTTCCAATTCCAATTCTCTCTTACTTTGTATTGATGTTTCATGTTCCTCATCCAAAGAAAAATCTTCTTCTATGGTATCCAATTTTTTTTGTTCGCAAAGTTGTCTCATTCTTTCCCTTTTCTTCTCTTTGTCTCTTTCATTCTCTTCCGGTGTTAAAGTCTTTGCTTGTTTCCTTGGCATGATGATGATTTCTACATATGAATTGATTAAAAATTTTAAAATATAATATAAATGTAAAACAATAAGTTAAATTATAATATAAATTTATTAAAATTATATCAAATTATGTATTGAACAAGTCTTATCATACCAATTATAAACCAAAACACTCTTTATTCACATTTGATGTGTGAAAAAATAAAAAAATTACCTCAATCGATAAATTCCAGTGATAATGATTGACTTTCACAATTCGATGTTGATTTTTAAACAAAAAGATGGTGCAAATTGATAGAATATGCTTCTTTGTCACTATAAACACCATGAAAAGTGAATATTTGTCGGATAACATGCATAACTCAGACAACATACAGAAAAGTGGGCCTCTTTCACGAGATCCTTGGCAAAGAAGACAATTTATTTTAGTCTTCCATAGCGTGAGCGCGCTATAGTGCATGCACCCTATGCAAAACTAAAAAGTGTTATGCATACTCTTGCATAGCACGTGCACCCTATGTAAAACAAGAAAAGGAGAGAGAGAGAGAGAGAGAGAGAGAGAGAGAGAGAGAGGGTGGAGAGAGAGAGTGAGTGAGAGAGAAATCTCTTCCTCTCACTTTGACTATTTCTCCTCACAATTGAAATCTATGACTTAAATAGGGTGCACACCCTATAGGGTGCACGCTCTTGGTAAGGCATTGGAATTTACCAATCCTAAGGCTTGGATAAGGTTTTCCAGTAGACATACAAAAAAATGACAAATTTTTTTGTGTGCTCTTCGTCAGGTTTACTCATGGTTTAATAACGTAAAAATCAAACGATATGATATTGCAGATCTCTCTATTATCTATCTAAGCATATAATTTATTTTGAATTTTGATTATGTTAAGTTTTTCATCTCTAATTTATTTTGTGTGGATGTCTATTTTTTGTAAAAATCCAACATGTAGTATTGTAGGCATAGATTTTGGCTTGTTCATCGAATTTTGCAACTAGTTACATTTTTAGAAACTAGACTCCATTCTACACACTTTAAAAAAAAAGAAAATTTTTATGTTCGATTAGTTTTAAATGATTTCTAGGGGGAGCACACAGAAATTTCATGTTTTCAGGATGTGTGCACTTCGTAAATTCATCAAAAATTATACATTCATCAAAAAATTAACAAAAAAATCTGGGATAAACTAAGTGGTGTTAGCTAACTTCTCACTGGAGTGATTAAAAAAATTCAAATTTTTTTTTAACATTTTAGGGGGAGCACACCAGACGCTATGTTATGTTTTTTCACAAAAAATAGGACCACTTTTTGTGCTCCCCCTTTTTGAGGGCCTTAATCTGCACCATTTTCAAAATAAATTAGTAGTTTAGGAACTAGATTCACAGTATTACAACTCTTGTTCTTGTCGCATCTTAAAATTTTGAGTCTAACTATCTTCAATTTCTTGTTGAAGTTCAGAGTTTTTTGATTTTAGGAAAAAAGTGGCATCTTATACCCCCTTTTGGGTCCCCCATCTTTGTGCACTTACCCAAATTTAGTAAGCTTTGTTGGATCTATCACCTTAAATCAATTTGAGATGTGTATTTAATCAATCCAACATTGAAAGAAATTCTGAGTAGAAACAAATTGACTAAAAGAACCATGGGAAAAAAATAATGATTGTACAAATGATCTTGGAATTAAAATATAAATATAATTAAAATACAAGGACATAAATTATCTGAAATTTGAGGAATTATAACTTTGATAGCAAACAATTTATATTAATGCTTATTAAAAAGGTACAAAAACAATTCTAACAATTGAAATAGAGTTAGTAGAATGCTTCCCTTTTTTAATTCAATTTTTGTACTTCATGGTTTGGAGGTAATGTTAAAAGGTTGAATTTGAATGAAACAATCGAGGTTGCATGTGTGGAATGGTAATGGAGGAGGAGAAAGTGGGGGTGTGTTTCCAAGGTTGTAGAGTATGGCTTCTAAACTTGTCAGTTGCATTTGGTTGGAAGTTTCTAAAGCCTTTTCAACAAACCCATTTTATATTAATATCTTGCAATCAGAGTGTTCTATTAGAACAATGCACTTTGAGGCATTCTATCAGACATTTTAGATGCCTTGTATATGATTCCACATTTTGCATATATGTCTATTGAGGCAGTTGTAGCTACAACATCAAACAAAATTCATTTCCCTTATTCTGTGTTGGATGTCCATACCGTATTACAAATCTCCCATTTTGACACAAGAAGAGAGAAGCTGGTGAAGATTGCAAAGTCTAATTTTACATTTGCAAATTACATTGGAATGAAATTTTCTAATTCCTTTTAAACAAACATTTTTATTTTATTTTTATCACACAAACCTAGCATTTAATAAGGCCACATTTCTCAAAGGCATCTTGTCAAACAATCCATATACTTTGTCCACATTTCCACATTTTGTAGATATGTCTATTAGAGCATTTCCTAATCTAATATCAAAATAACTCAAACTCCATTATGTTTTGATGGATGTCCATACCTTATTTCAAAGCTTCCATTTTGGTGTAGGCTGAGAGTATGTGTACAAATAAAAATAGGTTAAGTCAGAAACCTTATTTGTTGAGACTTGCATATGAAGATGTTTGAGTAGAAAATCATTTTAAAAAGTTGAATATGTGTAGGAAAATGGGAAGATGACGGTGAATAACAAACAAGATGGTTTAAGAGGGTCCATGTTAATCATCTAAGCAGTTAAAGTTGAGAGTGCACTAGTTCAACCTCTTGTAACATTGAACATATTATTAGGGAGGGAAAGATGTATGGTTGTCATCATCTTCTTGTCTGGTTTTTTCCATTTCTCCACTTTCCAACAGTCTGTGTAGTTGACTTATTTGTTCTTCCTTCTAGTCTTATTGCAAGGTCTTTTTGAACTTACAATGCTTCTAACTGTATCAAAATTTTACCTTTTTTTTTTTCAATTTTTCATTTATCTACTTCATCCATCCTTCCTCAATTTATCAACAATGTTTCTCACAACTTTTACAAAATATAATATATAAAATAACGACCAAAATTTTCTCTAATTTGACTACATCTAGAAAGATGGTATTATTGAACAACAAAAACACATCATACGTATTACAATTAACAATATCAGACTCCCAAGTATATAAAAGTGATTTGGTGAGCAACATAATAGAAAAAGCATGGAATGCCAAGGGGCAAAACCTGTTAGGCTTCACTTCACATACGTAACAATTAAAGCCAAGTAATTTATTTTCCTTGGAAGTGCCTTGAGAACTGATATGATATAAATCCAAGCGAGAGAAACACTTTAACTTGTCATAACCAAAAAACAATCCTCCGCAATCTACGGCAGAATGGAGACTTTGTCACCATTTGTTGGGGAGTGTGTGTGTAAAATGGGGGGGGGGGGGGGGGTAATAAATTCATTTACTTGACTCTTTGCCAGTCTAAAAACGTGATTCTCCCAGTCAAAGCACATTCTTTCCTAGTCAATAAACTTTGAGTTATAAATCTATGAACCACATAGATTTAGAAGGAGGGATAGTTTTGTGGAAAAAGAGACTGCACGCAGAGGGGGGAGAAATAAAATATAGCAGAACAAAGAGTTTATTTCTAAAAGAAAAGAGCTTTTTTTTTGGAAGGAAAAAGATTGGCATGCACAGGAAGGAAGGAGGAAGAAATTAGACCAAGAAGAGTAGGACATAAGCATTGTCCAAATCTCTAGATTTTTAAAAAAATCAGGTTCCTTTCTCAGTTGAAATTTTTCATGTTAGAGTAAAGTATTAATTATATTAATTAACTTTACTCCCTTCTTAAGATGTCAACACTTTTATTTTTAGTTGTTTATATTTAAACACACATGCACTAGTTGATTTAAACTTATGCACTTGTTGTTTTAAATATAAACTTGCATGCATTAGTCTTGTAATAATTTAACTAATTATTACATGCACTTCTGCTTTTTAGGTTTTCCTTTCAAGGCTTTCGATCTCCTTTATATGGATGATCCATTGTCCATTCAATTCATTCATTTATTTGATGATATTTTCTTCTTCATATTTTTGAGTCAAACCCTTGCCCTCTTCTTGTCTCTACTTCCTTGTAACAGGTTTTCATATGCAGGTGATCTTCGGGTTTTGTGGATTTGTATTGCTCAAATCCTACATGGTATCAAAGCCTAATCTGCTATAGCTTGTTCACGTTTGAAGGATTCAACTTAGAGATAAAACCCCTATTTTGATATAAAACATGTCCAATTTGGACAACGTTGCAGGGAGAGGCAAAAAAAATTTCCCCAGGGCCGTATGGTAGTGCACACACCCCGAGGCAATAAATTTCACGTAGTACGAAGTGGAAAAATAAAAAAAATAAGCACTGACAGTGCGCCACCCTCGCGTGACGAGTGCACCGCCCGCGCTCAGCCCGGGCACCGCCAACCGCCGCAAGCCCCTAACTGCCAGTGGCTAGCCCTAAACCGCCAGCAGTGGGCCCAAACCACCGATGGAAAGCCCTCTAGTGCTAGCACCTAGAGCCTCATGTGACCAAGGGCTAGTGCTTAGAGAAAATCCTCTTTTTTGGGATTTTTTTTTTCTTTTTTGGAGCATCTTTCACTAAAATTGGCTTTCCGGGAGCTCCAGGCATCATTTTTTGACAAACAAGATATCATCGGAAAGCTGGTTCCAAGCCTGATGCTCTCATGGAGGTTAATCTAGTATTTTTTTGTCACCTAGCTTGTTATTTTTTCTATCAAATGCTAGATTATCTTTTTTGCATTCCGGGGGGGCTAATTTGCTCAAATTAGCTCCGTTTTTCGATCTAAAAGAAGTGCTTGAAAGCTCTTCTTGAGCACCATCTAGATTTTTGCCTATTTTAATCAAAAAAAATTCAAGGTACACAAGATTTAGATCTGAAGCTTTTTTTTTCTTCTCTTGATAAAGCATATCATTCTAGGCTTAGGGGTTCGATATTTGGATTGTGGGGGGGTGTTATTTTCTTGTTTCTATTAGTTAAACCAGATATTTATCAAAACAAAACCCCTTCTAAAAAACATGGCCGAGACCTCTTCTTGTCTAAAACTTCTGACCCCACATAATTATCACACATGGAAAACCCTGATGACATGACTTCTCCATTCAAAAGGGCTCTGGTCTTGTCCAGATGTAGTACAACCAGTATTATAGAGGCCTTTTGAGATTATGCAGCATCGAAACAAGATGGATGAGGCTATGGGGTTGATTACTTTATAGGTATCAGACAGCTTACAGTTTCATCTTGATGGGTGCACTACCCCTCTACAGATGTGGGCTAAATTTGAGACATTATTCGGTACCATCAATGAGTTTAGAGCACTTCAAATTGAGGCAGAGCTTACCTCTCTTGTACCTAATTCTTTTCCCTCTATTGAGGACTTTCTGATGAAGTTCAAACAACAAAGATCTTTGTTACACAGATGTGGCAAGTGAAAGACTGATAAAGAGTGCATTTATCTGATTCTATCTAAGCTTCGAGGCAACTTTCAGATCTTCTCTTCTACCTTTCATTCTACCATGGACGCTTTGGGACCAACATTCACCATGCCCACCTTTTAGGTGTTCTGTGATCATTTGACTAGAGAGCAGGCCAAGCTTACTCAGTTGGACTCTCTAACAGGATCAAAGAACCAAGCATTGGTTGCCCAACCATCCAAAGAAAAGCAGAAGAAAAAGTCAAAGCAGATATCAAATTCCTCTTCTTAGCACTCTACTGGCACACCATCTTCTTCTAAGAAGGAGAAACAAAAGACTGAGAGACCTACATGTTCTTATTGTCAGAAGGGACCTCATGATGAGTCACATTATTTTCAGAAGAGATTTGATGGCTATGAGAAATAGATTGCAGATTTGCAAGCTCTTCTTCAAAAGAGCATTGTTTCCTCTCCATCCTCTTCTACCTCATAGGGGTTTGCTTTTCAGTCTTCTTCCACATCTTCAACATCTGGATAGAATTTTGGATAGGGTCATGCATTACGGGCATCCATTGCATCCCCTTCATAGGTCCCTTGGATACTGGATTCAGGTGCTTCTCACCATATGGCATCTTCTCAAGGGGTCTTCTCTACTGTTAAGGCTTCTCCCATTCCTCATATTCTCATGGGGAATAACACTGTCTTGACAGTCTGCAGGAAAGTTTCAGTAGGCATTTAGGATGGCACATTCAATGATGTATTGTATGTTCCATCTCTATCTGTAAACCTTCTCTCAATTTATCAGATTACACACAGTGGATCAGGGAAGACAGTTGAGTTCACTGCAGATTCAGTCTTCATTCAAGATAGTGCGACAGGAGGCATTGTTTCTAGAGGGATAGTTGATCATTCCACCCATCTCTACACCTTCTCACACTTTGGTCCACCATCTCCATTGTCAGAGCACAACTCTCCTCTTTCACGAGAGCCTCATGTGGTGCAGTCAGGTCGCTTGAACTTTTGTATTGTTCCTGAGATCACTGCTATGACTGCCAAACCACATCCTATTGAGGTCTTTTCTCTTCAGCAAGATTCTTCTTCAGCACTACTTGACCCTCCAGCTCCATTCATCGAGCCATCAGGTGCACTTGTTGAGAATTCTACAGAGGACATTCATCTCCTCTTTCATGACAGTGTCAGCACACCGGTCACACCACCTACATTGGGGATTCCCTTTCAGGATCCTCGTGTTTTCTCCTTTGAGCATCAGTTAGGCCTTCCAATTTCACCTCTCATTCAGGGGTTTCCTTGTTTTGTGCCTTTGTTTTTTCCACATTGGAGTTGCATTGGTTCGATCATTTCCACGGGGGTTCCATCATTCTGGGGGGGGCTTTGGTGTCTCATCCCTCTCTCATGGGGGGGTTGGTTGTACTTATGGTTTTGAGAGACTCTCTTGAGCCATTTATTTTTCTGCATTTTTCTATCTCTTTTTGGAGTAGGGTTTTTTTCCCACTGGGTTTTCTCTATTTCTCCATTTTACAGAGATTTGGTTGTGTTGGGTACCTCATCAGGCCATGTTGTCGAGACCCATTTTTTATGCTTTCAGCACTGTCGTTTCCTTTGCTTTCTTCTTGCATTGTTTGTAGCTGCATTGTTGCGCATCTTAAGGGGGGGTGTTAGAGTAAAGTATTAATTATATTAATTAACTTTAGTCCCTTCTTAAGATTTCAACACTTTTATTTTTAGTTGTTTATATTTAAACACACTTGCACTAGTTGATTTAAACTTATGCACTTGTTGTTTTAAATATAAACTTGCATGCATTAGTCTTGTAATAATTTAACTAATTATTACATGCACTTCTATTTTTTAGGTTTGCCTTTCAAGGCTTTCGATCTCCTTTATATGGATGATCCATTGTACATTCAATTCATTCATTTATTTGATGATATTTTCTTCTTCATATTTTTGAGTCAAACCCTTGCCCTCTTCTTGTCTCTACTTCCTTGTAACAGGTTTTCGTATGCAGGTGATCTTCGGGTTTTGTGGATTTGTATTGCTCAAATCCTACATTTCATTTACAAGAAAATTGAAGTAATTAGTATTTGTGTGTTCAGAATAACATTTTTACTTCTGAAATTATGTGTTTTTCAAATTTTCTTGTAGTAAAGTGTTTTTTTTTTAAGATCTGTTATGTTAAAATATTAGGAAAGGAAGAAATAGGGAAATAATATCAGTTGAGAATAGAATAGTGAATCTATTATTTATAGGCAGAGATATTAGATTAGAAAAGATGAATAGATTTAAAATTATAAATTATTCTTATTGAATAAATTCTTTTGTAAAATTATTAGAAGAAAATAGAAGAACTAAATTTTAGAAATTATGAAAAAGTTTAATGAAACTCTATTTTCTGATATTGCAATTTCTAGAATGATTTTAGAGACATAGAAAAAACAAAACATATTTAGACATAAACATTTTCGTTATAAAATTTCTCTCATTTGTAAACCATATTTCCACATAAAAATAGTAGATGGATTCAGTGAATTTTTGAATGATGTTCTTTAATTAGTGCTTTAAATCTGCTCAAAATTTATATATATCTTCCATATGATTACAATAAGATGAAATTTAGAAATCTGAAATTACTTGTTTTTCAAGAATGAATTTTTAATTTTTACTTTTATTAATTTCTAATAAAAGAAAATTATATATTGATTGCAATAAAAACCATATTTTAAATCATTAAAATTTGACTAAATGGTCATTTTCGTTAAAAGAAAAAGGGTAAATTAGAAATGGAATTGTTCAAATTTTATAAAATTTCAATATTACTTTTAATTTGAGAAAAGATATCTTGGGAAAAGGGTGCCGAATATGGGGAACAGAGAAGGGTAAATATTACTTTATTTTACATGCCAGTAGAAATCTGGTGTAAAAATGCTTAGGCCTAAGCTATGTAAACACATAATGGAATTTGTGTTGGTTATTTTATTTTCTCTCTGCCATATCTGTGTCAGTTCTAATTTATGTATGAGAAGTAGTTAGTTCACAGCTTGCACCAGATTTCTTTCTGATCCATCAATGTCGAGTTGATAGATCACCCGAGTAGGGTCGATGTGCTCTTCATTTTAGGATGAGCCGCCAGGGAGCTAACCACTCCATGGTAGGGTGGAATAAATGCCTAGATCACATTTCCATCTTAAGATTGCAGTTGGATGATTGACTGGCTGATTGCATAGGAGACATGAATATGTAGTTGGATGACTGATAGTCCAATGACATATTTATTTGATATCATGTATTTTTTCAACTTTTCAGACATGTACTCTATTGTATTTGTATCTATGTACTTCGATGTTTTATTTGTGACAGTATGGTCGACATCCCATATGTATTATTTACTCATGTTGTACTTTTCAATAGTATGGTCAAAATTTATCTATTATTTTGAGGACATTCGACATTCTCTTAGATTATTGTATTTTCATTTAAATATAAATGAAATTTAATTAAGATGGAAAAGTCTCTATATGTTGTATAATTTGACTTTTGACTTGGACTTTCTGAGTTTTCCGTTGTAGAGCTTACGTATCTTTTTTGAGCAAGAAGGTCTTTACATGTGGTATCAGAGTTGTGTTTAAACACTCAGACCTTGGTCTACCTTTGCTAAGATGTGTACTCATGCTTGGTGCATAAATTCATCTTGTCACCACGCAAACCCAAAATAATAAAAAGGCTGGATCTAGTAATGAAAGGGTTAATGGTGAACCTAACCCAAGGCTAGATGAGATCCTAAACCTCTTGGCATAATAGAGGAACCTCTTACAACAAAAAAGTAACCATATGGAACAAATTGAACATGATGCAAGAGGTAGATAGAATGAAGAGGCAGGAAGAAAGAGGGAAGAGGATTAGAGACTTGAAGCTCAGGGGAAACTATATGAGGACCAATGTTTGGAAGAAATGAGGAAGGAAGAAGAGGATAGGAGGAATGAAGAGAAACATAAACTGAATGCAGATCATAGGGCTGTAAATATACCTAATAATAGAGAAAGAATAGTGGAAGAATTGAGTAAGGACCTCAAGAAGGTCACACCTCCCACATTTGATGGTAAGATCATTGGTGATGTTGCAAAGGCATGGATAATATCCATGGAAAATTATTTTCATGTTCGTAATCTTTCAGGTGAATCTAGAGCTATGTGAAGTGCTTTTTAATTGGTTGGTGAGGTTGGTACTTGGTGGGACAATGAGATGGCCGAAAAGAGATGCAACCTAGGATTCCACTTTGTTGATGTCCATTTTCAAATTACCATGAGATAGAACAAACCCAAGGTATACCAGCTTTGTCTTACAAGACCACTCCATATCACATCTTTGATTTTCCTATGAACAAATTACTTGTAATTGTTCATAATACAAGTGCTAGAAGAATAGTTTAGATTAAATTAAATCTAATATGATTGTTAGGTAAACATCAAAGATAACATTAATTAATTTTACAATATGAATACAAATTCATAATGAAAGTGTGAAAATATATACTTCTATCTCTACTTCTCATCCTTTCCTCTCCTCTCCTCTCCATATCCATCTTCTACATTTCTCTAGCTACTTTTATCTCTGTATTTGCATCTTTCTAATTCCTATCTCTATATTAAATCAACGTAGGTATCTAAGTAAACTTTGAAAATGCCTCTCGCCTACTCTCTCACCCATGCCCATTTTTCTGCAGCAGCTGACGGCTCCCATCTGGTGGCTGCGGTGGGCTCTGGTTCTTCTACTACTGCGGATGACTCCCATCTGGTGGCTCTGAAGGGATCTGGTGGCCCCCATTCTTTTGTAGATGCTAGTTTGTGGCCTCTGGCTTGCTCTACTATTGTTGCCCCTTCTACTGCGGTCGCGGTTGCAGGCCCTTGCCCCTTGTCTCCTACTGGCCCCAAAGCCATTGTTGTTGTCATTGCTCCCTCCTCTTCAGTCATAAATGTGGATACCATTAAGGGCTCCTCTGTTGCCCCCAGGGATCCTTTGTTGGCATCTATTGTTCTCACCATGGAGGATCTCTTGCAGGGTCTTGAAGCCCTTACTACTTTTGGTTCTGCTCCCGTGCATGCTCCTGGTCCCACATTGGGGAAGTCTCGCAGTGCCTTCCCAACTAGTAGAAAATTTTTCATTGAATTGGAGGAGGAGACCATATCAGAGATCGATGTCACCGCTTCTAATTTCTCTTCTCACAGACTGATCTGCAGATTCAAGGGTCACTGGCCCAACCTGCCTGATCTGCACTCTTGGATTTCTAAGCACTGGGAGCCCCTTGTCTCAGGTAAAATCCATATTTTCCCTTTGGCTAGGGGTTTTTTTGTTGCCAAATTTGAAAATATTATGGATAGAAAATCTATCCTGTGTGCTAATTTCTTTAGCTAGGACAACCGCTTTACATTGATGTTGAAACCTTGGTATCCCAACTTTTCCCCATCCTCTAAAGAGTTTCACAAAATGCCCATCTGGGTTAGACTGCCTAACCTTCCCCTCCATCTTTGGTTGATTCTCTTCTCGAAACTGTGGAGGAATTTTTAGGCAATTTTATCCTGGTTGACAAACAATCCTCTGATCTGCTCCACTCAACTTTTGCTCGCATCCTGGTGGATATTGTTACTTCTAAAGGTCTCCCTACTGAGATCAAACTCTCTACCCATGGAGGTCATTGTTGGATTCAATAATTGGATTACGAAGGCCTTCCCTTTAGATGTAGAAGGTGCTTCAAGACAGGTCATCTTTCAGAATAATGCATGCTTCAGAAAGTCACTAAGACCTCTTCCTGGTGGCAGGGTGTCTCTTCTCAGCACTATACAGTGGAGAAGGTATCCTCTCACCAAATTTTTTCACAAGTGGTGGAGCAAGCTGGCCATGTGTCATCTCCTCTTCCTCTCATCTCTGATGTTGGTGTCGAGGTGTTGTTGCCCCTCCTTCTTCAGCTTGTGTGAGGATGCTCCCAGCATCTCCAATTTCCCCCCTGGCTACTGGAGTTGTCTCTGTTCATCCTGGCTCTTCAGTAAGGCCTGTCTTTGGTTCTTCTCATGTTGGTCCTTTTGTAGGCTTTGTCCTTCTCCCTGGCCCTAGCTCTCCGCTTGCTACCTTTGGGAAGGTTTCTACCCCTTCTAGTGGTTGTGTTTCTTCTGGTTCAGATTCATTGGCATGGCAGAATGTTGCTTCTTTGGTTGAAGATGGTTGGATCAAGGTAAAAGGGAAACACTCTAAGCGATCTTCGCCCTCTTTTGACATGACCCTTCAATCCCATCAGAAGGGGGCTAAAGGAAAATCCTAATTTTTTGGGATTTTCTTTTGGCTGGGTTCTTTTGGGGCCTTGCCCGAGTTGCATGGTCTAGGTTGTGGGAGCCTATTGGAAAAACCCTCGCTTAGGTCTTGACCAGTTTCATCTAAGTGGGTTGTCCTTGAACATCTTTTGTGACCTTCTTGTAAAGGGTTTCAGGTCCCTTCAAAACTTGTTTTACATAATAAAAAATGTAGGTATCTAACTATGGTTGAAAATGATGGTCAATGCACTCTGTTATATCAATGGTACTGAAAACATTTAGTGTAATTTGACTTTTTGCACACAAATTCAATAGAAATATAGGTGTCATTGTTCCATATTAATGGAGCGGCAATGTCATTATACTAATATAAATATTTTTTTGATGAATAGAGACATTTCCATTAAATTATAATATAAAAGTACACTATTCACAAAAAAGGGGTAGGGGATACAAGATCACCCCGCAAAATTCAAACGGCCAAAGCTGGAAACATCAACTATTCTTAAAAATAAAAAAATCCCTCAAGTAGCTAGGGTAGTCACAACCAAGGGAGGAGGATCTTTATCATCAAGATTTCCCCACACATTGGGGCCAAGAAGCAGGTCTTGAAGAGACCATCCCTCATCATCTTCATCTTTATCTTGCATCTCACCTTCTTCACGCCTGGGGGAGATAGCCAAAGCCAGGTGAGGAAATTTGTCACCATTGGCACAAGGCCAACAAGTACCATCCATAGGAGTAGAAGCAATAGGAACAGGAGCAATAGCCCAGCCGCCAGCCAAAATCCTATGGGGAAGAGAGGCTGAGCGGTGCCTCCAACCTATGTTGCTAGAAGAGCGGTGAGGATCCTGGGATAGAGAAATCTGGGAATGCCAAGCCGAAGAACTACGACCACTGCAACAACCATGGGGAGGAGTGTGGTCGGCAAAAAGGGAATCTGGTGGTACTTTGGAAATCATACATGGAGCATTTCCCTAATGTTGTAAAAGCTCCTGAAGGTGGGCCACCTCCAAGGCAACCTTATCTACCTAAACTTGATCTACAACATTACATTGTTACATATAGAAGATTTTGTATACATGGAAACATTAATATCCAAAATTATGTGAATGAAAAAATTAGCATTTCTATCTTTTGAAAGCGAAAAAAGAATTTCCATCTTGAAAGTATGCCAAATCTGGGTGTAGAAAAAGGGCATTCTAGGAGGGTCACCCAGCATAGCCATGTGCCAGGAAAAGGGCTCTGGATAAAATGGCCTAAAAAAATCATGAATCCAACTCCAGTATTGTTGAGCTCAGCGAAAAAACCATAAAATATGCAAGCAAGACTCTGGGAGACCACAAAAAGGGCACCGAGGATCAAGGACTCCCAAGTGTCAAGCCCGGAGCCTAGAGGCAACCCTTGATAAAGAAAACACCAAGAAAAATGTGCAAACTTGGGCTCTGTGATAGCAAACTAAATAGTAGTGAAGTGCATCCTCCAGGTCTTCTGGGAAGAAATCATATGCCACCTAAGATTAAGAGTGTCAACCATCAGCAGATGGAGCACCAACCAACAATAACCCATATTGGGTGTGTAGTTAGTGAGAGGATTCCAAGGATACCATTTCCAATCCTTCCACCGGGGCTTGGTAGATTGAATATCAAGCTTATGAAGAAACTATGGTGGAATAGCAAACACCAGAAGGTCACAAGTCTACCAATCTAGATGAGAAATCATGAATTAAACTTGTAGGTCTTCCCATGATTGGAGACTCATAGTAGCTCTGGAAAAAATAAATTTGGGCATTCTTATGCCACACTTATGAAAGTGTAGAGCATGAAGACCCTGAATCTAGGAAAGTGGATGACCTCATTGGTGGAAAAGAGGTGACCACCAAATGTTGTGCTAGTTAAAAGAGAGACCATCTCAAAATCCATCGCCAGCCCACCGAAGTCATGGTTTGACCACTTCCAAGGCTCTCCAGATGCTTTTAACAACAAAAGTGCCCTGAATCTAAACTGGGTCAGCCATGAGAAGAAAATTTTAAAATCCAATCCCCTTCCAAGAAGGTCTGTGAATCAGAAACCTAAAAGAGACACGATGTCTCAAAATAATCTTCCAGGCTTCATCCCCAGACAAGGCCTGAATCACTCATTTAGCACAAAGCAAAATACCTTCATCAGCAAATGGGGCACCAACCAACAATAACCCATACTGAGTGTGTAGTTAGTGAGAGGAGTCCAAGGATATCATTTCCAATCCTTCCACCAGGGCTTGGTAGATTGAATATCAAGCTTATGAAGCAACTATGGTGGAATAGCAGACACCAGAAGGTCACAAGTCTACCAATCTGGATGAGAAATCATGAATTAAACTTGTAGGTCTTCCCATGATCGGAGACTCATAATAGCTCTGGAAAAAAATATTTGGGCATTCTTATGCCACACTTATGAAAGCACAGAGCATGAAGACCCTGAATCTAGGAAAGTGGATGACCTCGTTGGTGGAAAAGAGGTGACCACCAGATGTTATGCTGGTTAAAAGAGAGACCATCTCAAAATCCATCGCCAGCCCACTGAAGTCGTGGTTTGACCGCTTCCAAGGCTCTCCAGATGCTTTTAACAACAAAAGTGCCCTAAATCTGAACTGGGTCAGCCATGAGAAGAAAATTTTAAAATCCAATCCCCTTCCAAGAAGGTCTGTGAATCGAAAACCTACAAGAGACACAATGTCTCAGAAGAATCTTCCAGGCTTCATCCCCAGACAAGGCCTGAATCACTCATTTAGCACAAAGCACAATACCTTAATTTTGTGTAGAAAGGAGACCAAGCCCACCAGAATCCTTAGGAAGACAACAGTATTCCCAAGCAACCCTATGAAAGCCATGAGAATCTTCCTGCAAGGCCCACAAGAAATCCCTTAGAAGCTTTCCCAATTTTATATAGGATGTTTTTTAGGGCACCCAATAGGAAGAGTAGTAAACATGGGTAGAAGCCAGCACTGTTAAACAAATATGGAATTTACCAGCCAAAGACAAAGGTTTTGTGATCTAGTAATCTATCTTCTTCTCAATTTTGGCAAGGACAAAGTTCCATAAATCCACATGAGAAGCTTGAAAGGCAAAGGGAATACCTAGAAAATGAAAAACCTCACCACGTTGAATCTACTTCCAACCAAATTGAGACATCCAAGAAGGATTTGGAAGAATGGATTGTCTGTAACATTAAGTCTTATGTCATTGAATAGCAAAACTAGTGGCCAAAAAAAAGTGTCGAGACATTTAAGAGCTGCTTAAACATTATCCTCATCCTCAATGAGAGTGAGAAAACCATCATCTACAAAGTGGCCATTGAAAAGCTAAGAAGATAACTCAGGCAGGGAAATTCCTCTGACCATCCCAGAGGAAGTGGCATTGGCGAGAAAGTATCCACCCTAGTGGATAGACTTGAACAAACCAAAAGCATATGACTGTCTGCCATTAATAGAGATGCAAGTTGAGGCATCACCAAAATCATTTAGATATATTGGATGAATTTGGGCCCAAAACCCAAAGCTTGAAGCATAGCCAAAATAAAATGCCACTCAATACGGTCATATGCCTTCACAAAATCAATAATAATATTTTCAAGAATGAATCTGGATTTGATAAAACCAATTTGTTCAAGTCTGACAATCATAGGCATGATGTGACAAATTTTTAAAGCTAAATCTTTGGCTATGATCTTATAAGAAACATTGAGCAAAGTGATAGGCCTCCAGTTACAAATATCTTCTGGGTTTCCTTCCTTGGGAATGAATTTGATGTTTCCCTTATTGATGATTTCCCCTAGTGAGTGGGAATGGAAGGATTCCAAATACACTCTATGAAGATCTGGGCCAATAGCATCCCAAAGCACCTTGTAGAACTCATAAGGGAAGCCATCACAATTGGGGGCTTTTTCATCAGCCATAGAAAAAAAAGCTTCTTTGAGATAATCAATAGTGATAATTTGGTCACAAAAAGACTGATGGCTCACAAAGAGATAGTGAGGAACAACTGTCAGGCAATCTACAAGTGTTTTCTCTCTAGCAAAGGAATTTCCCAACATAGTGAATACCTTCTCATAGTGTCTGACAAAAGCTTTTAGAATATTAGGAAGCTCTATAAGTAAATGTTTCCCTTCTTTTATTTTTTTAATACCAGTTGTTGTATGGGAAGATCTAAGAGCCAAGAAAAAATCTTTTGAGGCTCAATCTCCAACCTTTTAACTAGTAAAGTCGAGCCTTGATCTGAGCACCTTTGGAAGCATAATTATCTGCAATCTATTTTTGATGGCAGAACTGGGCAAGCTAGATTTGTAGGTTTGTATTGAATGGATCAAGAACCAAAGCCTCAAAAGCAATACGAACAGCTTTGGTAGTAGCCTCATAAGATCTCTAGCTATATCTAGCAAGTTGTCTTCCATAAATGTGAAGAAAGAGAGTTGTACGAGTGATGGCATCATTCCACCACTTAACCTACCCAATAGGAGAATGTAGCCTTGGCTCAAGGTTCAAAATTTTAAGTATGTGGGCCAAAGTAGGTTGATGACTCGGAAAAGATTTGTTGAGATAAAACTATGTAGTGGGAGGTCGTGTCTTAGTTGTTTGTAATTCAATGCTAAAAGCAATAGGGAAGTGGTCTGATAGCGTCACATCATAAAGAGGAATGAAAGGCACCTCTTTCTTATCAAAAAAATAAAAAATGGATTGTGCGGAGATCATGACACGATCAAGCCATTTGTAAATCATGTCAAATCCTGCTCTAAAATTAGACCAACTATTTGTAAGCCAATCCTTTTGTAAGTACCTAAAGCTCCTGATTTATACAATTCAATGTTTGTAATTTAGTTTTGTGTTTTGATTTTTCTTATGCGCTAAGTAGTTAAGTGGGGATGTGGAAGAAATAGGAATAAAAAAAAAATTGCTATATCCTAGGAGATTTAAATCTGCAAGAGCCTGATACAAATTGGTATCGGAGCCTAGAAAATTTATTTAATCCACGTAGAACTGTCTTCATAAGATACTATTATTTTGAAATATATATATCAATATATATAGAAATAAAATTATATCATATCTTGTAATATTTATTGTTGTGATATTTCTATAAAATTCAACTTTGTAGTTTTCTTTTGAGTCAAGTTTATTGATTCATGTTTCATGAGTAGTGGTTTACAAGAACCCATTTCTCATGAGAATGAATGGAACACTTAGCACTTATTTTATTTAGGTGACAGATGGGTTCCATTCATTCTCATGATAAATATGTTCTTGTGAACTAGTACTCATGAAATATAGGTCAATGAATTTTACTCAAAAAACTACACAATTGAATCCTGATAGCAATATCACAATTTGACTTGTTGTAAAAAAATATCTTCTACTTATCATATGTATTTTTTTTTGTATCTATCTTCTCAAATTAGTTTCACATGTCTGGTAACAAAGGTTACAGGAGAAAGAGTCATGGAAAGTCAGACAGTTACTCCAAATTCTGAGTTGCCAGAAGAAGTCAAAGGATTCTTTAAAGATGATGCACATGAGAAAGTAGGGAACGCCAAGAGTTTACTTCCCATGAAAAACCTTGGAGGAATTTTGTCTTATATGAATAAGGGAAGAGATCATAGCTACGAAGATGTACCATCCCAACTTGATGCTCAACGAGGAGTGAATGCAAGTGTGTTTTGGACATTATATAATCTTCACGGAGAGATTAAAAATGCTACAATTAGTTTCTGGATTTGATTGTGTGAGTTTTTTAGCATCGACATTTCGGATCACACTCTGTGATCCATCATCAGGAATAGAGAGTGAAGAATGAAAAATAAAAATGAATCATCAGGAATAAAAATGATTTTTTTAGCATCGACGTTTCGAATCACACTCTGTGATCCATCATCAGGAATAGAGATTAAAAATAGTAGGAAAGAGAATCAGAAAGAATTCTAATTCATAGGATAGAAGCCCTCCAAATAAAAATATAAGAAATAAATAGGGAAATAGCCAAGGCAGAAGAAAGTAGTAGCAGTATAGGACAAGTTATCCACTCAGCTGCCAAAATAGTAGTAAACTATATAAAAGGATTTCCAGAAACTATGATCAGATTTGCTACAAAAAACTAGGTGCTTATAGGCTTGGGATGCGTAAGCGTAGGATTAACCACAATAGAGGACATTAAAGATCTGATTGAGAATCTGACAACCAAAAGTTAATCCTAAAGTGAGACAAATAAGTTAAAGGAAAAATTGTTAAAACTTGAGAAGGACATGGCGAATAATAAAGGCAAGCTCAGAAAGACTGAGGACAGTGATGTCAACTAGAAATAGAAGTAGTAATGTCAAATATGTGTAGATTCTCTTGCCTTTACCCTTTGAATAAATTGTTTTGTGACAATAAAGAGGAAATGCATAAAAGGCTTGATTATGTTTTAGCTCATAACTCATAAAAAGAGTCGGTTACATGAAGATAATATTATTGCCTTATCAAATAGAAATAAATATCCTAGCATGTCAAAATGTTTTAGAGAATAATCTAGAACCAAGAGAATATTTAGATATTGATTTTAGTAATAAAATATAAAAACATTTTATTTATTCAATATTTTGTACATCACACCTCAATACGCGTAAACAAATACAAGAAGACGGTATTTATAAGGGGTTCCAGTCTCTAAAAACACAACAATTTATTGCATGACCAATAAAGAAACTTCTAAAACATCTAAATAGCCATCTATGAAATTTTACTAAAATCACTAAAACTAATTGTAGTATTTTGGAAGAACTGAATAGATACATTTGCATATGATTACATAAAATATGTTTGTAACAAGACATAGGATTTGACTATCTATTGTGTTTGGGTACCTTCTCTAACGCATCTAGGATGAGGTACCTTTGGATGTCGTGAAGAGGTTATTCCCTTGAGTGTGGCTACCACTAGTCACCTTGTTATGTGAATGTTTTATGGTTGATAATTTATTTTGGTTGATTGATGAATTTTTTATGATGTGTTTGGACTAGCATTGAAATTTTGAACTTTCTTATGCTTGGATTAGTCACCTAACTCTTTTCGCTATCTATTATATGACATGACGCTAGTCAGAAATTGAGTGCTTTTATGATTTAATGTTGGACTAGGGATTCTCCCGCTTGGGTTTTACCTTTTCAAGTTTTGTGGTGGCTATTTCGAATGTTTGGTATTGTTGGCCCTATTTTGTGATAAGTGTTATTTCTATCATGTTCATCATGGACCCCTGACAATATGTATAAGGGAGGACATCGCAAAGACTGTACTATGTGTGTATGTGAAAAAAATTCATTATGTATTATATAGTCTTGCATGAGTGTTGCATTAACTAGGTTTGCATGAACTTCTCAACTTATTATTTTATGTAGATACGAATGTGTATTTTATACGATTGATTACTAGGTATTTTCTATAATAATGAATGAATAAAGATCTAGATCTATTTAAGAAATTAATAAATAATGAATGATTGATCAATGTGATTTCTAGTTTACACTTAAGCCAGAATTATATTGCTCTTAGTGATGGGATATGTGTGTCCTTGTGTGAATGGATAATTATGGAATGTTTGTATTAGTTTTTGTGTGACGTATGATTGAGTGATGGTTATGTTCATCTTATTCTTTATGTGATATTTGTAGGTAGTAGATTTTGACTTTGAGTCTATCCTAGTCGTAATTGTTGGCTTCCAAGAGTAAGCCCAATTTAAGGGGGAGAGGATGTAATGCCCACCCCTTTACTGCCATTTATGTTTATGATGCCAATCCATTTAGACCACTTTTTATGAATATTAGATCTTCGATTACATTTAATGATTTAGTTCTATGATAATTAAATCATTTGATTTATATCATGTTAGTTAGATGATGATGGTTATTTACATTTGATGATGTTACTTATGTTATGATTTTTACTAACCTCATACTTGCATGTGTATGATTGGCATGTATGTTTTTTATTTTTGTTTTATGTGCCTGATGTGGTTGAGGGACAAAGTCGTAGTTACTTGCTTGTGAGATCTACATGATCGGTCGATCCCCATCATTGGTTGTTATATATTTATACATGTATGTACATGCTCATCTTTTATGAAGGGTTTCAGATATCAGGCATCGACTTCCCTGAATTGTTAGGATGAACGTGTCCTATCGCATTATCTCAATGGTTAGAGAGGGGAGATAGCATCCAGGTCTAAATCTCAACCTAAGCCAATTATTTTCCTCAAATAGTGGACAAGTATCTTATCTACTACCCTCTGAATTCGTCAAGGTGACATCATTTGTGAACCCTTTCTTTGAGATTGATTATTACTTTATGGATTTGGTTGGCTTTTCCTTCGTGTTTGTTTGTCAAGTGTCTTGATGTGAGTTTTATGTTATTAATGCATTAAAGATTTGATTAAGGTTAATTATGAGATTAAAATAATTATATCTTATGAATATGAAAATATTAAATATATAGATTTTTTAATTAATGAACATTAATTAAATATCATTGATTATTTAAAAGACTTAATTAAAAGTCTAAATTATAAAAATAAAGATTTAGCTAAATACTAAATCAAAATCAAAATTAAATGTTCAAATAATATAAATTGATATTAATTATCAAGTTGCTTATTAAGCGACATCAAAAATATTAATTAAAATTAAAATATAATCATGCAATTATATGCACACCAGTTAAGAGGAATTGATTTATCAAATCTAAAGTAGAAGATTGAATTAAGTGACTTAATTGAGAGATTAGTTATAATTCTTTTGAATAAATTAATGAATTGTTATTTAATTATCAATTTGCACATTCATAATATGCTAAAAATATTAATTAATAAATATTATTATGCAATTAAATTTGCACATTCAGTTAATAAAATTGAAATATAATTTTAAGATTAAAAGTTGAGGGAATTGCATGAATTGGAATTATTAATTAAATTAATAATTCTTTTAAATAAAGGATTGATATAAACGAGGTTGGAGTTGAGTTCTGATTTCTATAATTTTGAGTTAACGGTTTTATTATTTTTAATAGTTGAGTTCTTATTCTTGATGGTGAGTTGCATGTTTGAGTTCAGTTTGTGGGTTTTCTATATTAGAGACCTTTTTAGTCACTTTTAGGGACACAAGTTTCTGGGAGATATGTTTTGGCTCTAGTTTTGGTTTTGAAGTAAATTGATTAAAAGCTAGAATTTTGGATTTTGGATTGTGTTCTTCTTTTCTTCTTAGATCGTTCTTGGATTGGAGGTAGGGTTTTGAATTATATGTAATTGTCCTTTCAAAAATATTGTCTACCTCGTTTCTGCTAGGATTTTGTGTAAAATTTGATTGTTGAAAATTTGGGATTACTTTGTTCGTTAAATATTTTGAAATAATTGAATTAGGTTTATTCTTGTTTTTTTAGAAATTGGGAAGAAAGTTATTTGAATTCTCTTTTTGTAGAAATTCTTGTTTAAACTCAAATCTAGTAAACCCTTGTGTTCAATTTAGAGAAAATTATGTTTTATAAACCTGTGAAAACCCTAGGTTTGCCTTGAGAGATTTGCCGGCTATTAGAATTTGATAACCTACTTGTTTTAGATGGGTAAAACTTGTATTTTAAATATATATAAAGGAAGATTAAAATATATATACATATATTATCTGTATATTTATTTGTGTGTATATATATTTATATATTTATATTTCTATATATATATATATATATATATATATATTTATTTATTTATATTAAATTTTCTTATATAATTTTTCTTTCTAAATGCTTGTTGTTTAAACACGGTATTTTTTTGTGTTAGTTTGGAAGGAATTCTTTTTAAATATATTGGAAGGAATAAAACGTTAGTTCATAGTTACAATAACTAAAATGTGAGAACACAAAATGAAGAAACACTATTTGCAAGGAAACTTCACATGAAATTGCGCAGATCAGGTTGTTAATAGACAATATCGTAGGGATAATTAAATGAACGATGGCTATGAATATGATCCAATGTTTATTAACAAACTAGATGCAGGAAAGGGCAATTTACATTTTTGCAAGTACAAGTTCAAGATCGAATGGATAAGACAAATGACTACAGAAGAAATAAACTGGCAATATAAGAGCATTTCTTAATCCAAAGAAAGACATAAAGAGAAGTTAAAGGACGCGACTTAGAAGCAGGAGAAATTAGTAGAATTTAGGATTATCATTATGTAAACAGAGCAATATTGAACTTCATTTTTAAGGAGATTCATTCTATTATGTAAATAGGGGTATGCCTCTATATATATTTATGTACGTGTACAGTGGATCATTGATCCCCAGGGCAAGATTGGAGACTTTCTTGACTCCATTCTTTCCTACCAGTGCCCGTTTGAATGGAGGATTTTGTAAGTGTTTTTACATTATTAATAAAATTATCATGGCCTTGGCCTTTTACCGATCAATAATATATATATATATATATACATATATATATACACACACACATGTATATATATATATATATATATATTATATATATATATATATATATATATATATATATATATATATATATATATATATATATATATATATACACACACACATGTATATATATATATACACACATGTATATATATATATATATACACACACATGTATATATATATATATACACACACATGTATATATATATTATACATGCATGTATATATATATATATACATGCATGTATATATATATATATATATATATATATATATATATATATATATATATATATATATATATATATATACATGCATGTATATATATATATATATATATATATATACATACATGTATATATATATATACATACATGTGTATATATATATACATACATACATGTATATATATATACATACATACATGTATATATATATATACATACATACATGTATATATATATACATACATACATGTATATATATATACATACATACATGTATATATATATACATACATACATACATGTGTATATATATATTATATATATATATATATATATATATATATATATATATATATATATATATATATATATATATATATATAATATATATATATATATTTGAAAAGGAGGGCAGGGAGTTTAATTCCCTCACTACCGTGGTGGCTTCAATGTTGTCACACGACAGCATGACTGTCGATGGTAGCTAGGTTGTTGCACATCAACATGATTGTCGACGACAACGTGGTTGTCGCATGGTAGCACAGTTATCGGTAATAGCCTGTGGTAGGGCATTGGCCCCCACATTTTTATATATATTTATAAATAGTTTATTTAAAAGTTTTAAAAAATTGTTAAATAAATTTTATTAATTTAAATTTTTATTTAAGTTTAATTAAAATTAATTAATATTAAATATTAGTATTTAATAATTATATTATTAAATATGAATATATTAGTTAATAATATTAATTATTAATTGAAAGATAACATTCTCTTCATTAGACTATTGAGCCGCTATGGAGCGGTTGTCTGCTACACCACTCTCTGTGACTACAACGCCGCTCTCTGCATCTGCAGTGCGATGCTCCCCTTTTGTTGTGGTTGGCTCTCAGTCTGTTGCAAATTGTCTTCAGCCCTTTGCCCTCCTGTCGGACCCTTCCTCGCAGCCCTCTTCTGCTTGGATTGTGGCCTTTAACTCGTGATGAAATGCCTCTTTCTATGCGAGAGGGAAAAATAGGGGCATTGCCCCCTTCTCTGTTATTGGTGCCCACTCTACCATTCCTTTGGTGGGTTTTTCTCCTATTCTATCTGCGCCCTCTGTTGTGGTGGTGCCTGGCCCTGTGGGGTCGGATCTCCATGATGTGTTGCAGGTAGGGTTTTGGTGGCAGATTCTCCTCTTGCTTGGGATCCTCCTCCTGTGGTTTCTGGTCCTCAGGGGATGTCTTTTGCTAATATTATATCCAAGCCTTCAGTAGTGGAGAAGAGACAAAGGGTATCTCCTCTATTTCCTGTGTGTGGATCCCTTTTGGTCAGGATTTCTTGTGTGGTTGAAGAGGATTTAGAGACTAGCTCTGAAACCTTTAAAGCTCATGGTCTGATTTGTCATTTTAGGGGTTTCTGGCCTAGCCTCCCCCTTCTGCACGAGTGGATTACTCGTAAATGGGAACCTCTACTTGTAGATTCAGTTCACATCTTCCCTATGGCAAAGGGATTTTTCATCACTAAGTTTGAACTGGCTGAGGATAGATCAAAGATCCTATGTGATAAATTTTTTATGCTGAGAGGAGGATAAATTTATGCTTATGATGAAACCCTAGCATTCGGATTTTAATCCCTCATCTAAAGTTTTCAATAAAGTCCCAATTTGGTTTAGACTCCTGAACCTCCCTCTTCATCTCTGGAAGGACTCCATCCTTGAGGATGGTGGGGGAGGCTTTGGGAGATTTTTTGATGTTGGATCATGATTCCTACAATATTTAACATTCCACCTTCGCTTGTATTTTAGTAGATCTTGATGTTTCGAAGGGCCTCTCTGCTAAAATAAAAATTGAATCTTCATTAGGATCTTGGATCCAACTGCTTGACTACGAGGGTATTCCCTTCAGATGTCGCAAATGCTATAAAATTGACCATGTCTCTTCCCATTGTGGCTTGAAAATTAAGAAAAAGAAATCTTCTCCCTCTTGGTGGAAGGGAGCTTCTGCTCAACACTATGTTGTTCAGAAAAAATATTCTCAGGCTGATAAGATGAACGATTTTGTTACCCCTCCAGCTGCCCCATCTTCTGTGGCTGCCAAGAATACTTCTGAGACTGCTGGAATTAACTCTGCTCTTTCTCTGTTGATGTTGTTCCTACTGGTGTTGAACCTTCCTTGACTGTTGTTGCTAGTGGGACTGGGGTTGCTGGTTTGGCTAGTGGTCTGGGCCCTTCCTGCCCTAGTTCGATGGTTCCTCTTAATAGACCTTTGGTTGTGGCTTTTATCGGTCTGGTACTGGTGGATCTGCTAGATGTTTCTTTGCTGAGTGTTGGGGCCTCAGCTTTGGATCTGTTGGTTTGGAAGGATAAGGTTGCTAAGTTGAAGATGGTTGGGTTACTATCAAAAGGTAAAAATGCAAAAAGACCCCCCTCTTCGTTTGATATGAATCTGCGGTCCCAAAATAGGGGGACAAATGGATAGCTTTCTTTTGTAGTGTTTTAGGATTCCATGCTTGTTCCATCTAGGTTGTGAGAGCCTGTGGTAAAACCCTCTCTTTGGTCTTGCTCCATTTTGTTTAGTGGGCATATTTGAATATCTTTTGTGACCTTCTTGTACAGGGTTTCGGGGTCCCTTCAAAACCTATTTTTATCCTTAATAAAAAATATTCTCTTAATTAGTTTAATTATATTATATTTAGTAATTATTTTAATAAATTAATTTATATCAAGGATTATTATAAATTAATTTGTAGAAGTGTTGAACCTTTGGTAATTTGGTCTTTGATTTTGTCATTGATGTCAATAGGACATGTCAGATCTCTCAGTTAGTTATGGTGGTACACAAGATGAAAATCTAATGATCTTATGGAAGTTGATTAAAGTGATCAAAGGTGGTTAAAATCATGTTTTTAATGTATCAATACGTTTATTATATCATTACTGAGGTGGTTGATAAAGTATTAAGTATATAAAACTTAATGTTGATTATGAGTGTTAAATCAGTTATAATTTCATAACTACCTAGTTTCGGTCTAAATGAATTTGAACATATAAGTGTTAAACAAGACCCCAACTATTATACATTTTTGGAAAGGTAACAGGCAAAACTGAAATTGGTTTGAGTCATATTTTGGAGATCACTTGTTTAGAGAGAGAGAAATAATTTCATCCAAGACTGGTGCAAGTAGCTATAACTATTTTTGGTCGGTTATAGTCTAATTACAATTTGGGTATGTAACAATCCTAAAAATTTCAACTTCCTTTGTTTATAAGTAGAGGATACATTCCTCAAAATGTCTAACTAGTGGTTTGATCAAAAGTTTCAGGAGTGGTACATAATGTGAAGTATATCAGACAAATTGTGGGAAGTTTATATAGCAGCAAAGAGGAGGGTAATGCTTTATGTTTCTATTTTTCTATTTATGATTTGATTTTCATTACAAGAGTATATCAAAGGTTGAGAAGGGTTTATTCACTGATATTTTAATATTTTACATCAGTCTTTAATCAGATATTTTTATGACACATGAATATGCATTTGGATCTTTAATGTTTTGAAGGGAAACATGTTATTTATCTCTCAAGAAGTATAGCATTTTGAAGACCATTGATTAAACTCACCCTATTACATTCAAGTCTGATTACACATTTCATGATTTGATAGTCATTTTGAGAAGGCTTGTATAATTTGGTATAATTTGGTGATGTGAAAGAATCAGTATGAGAGATAAGAAAAGAAGTGAATCCTGCTTAATGTTTTCAACTTGGAGTTGAGATCTTGTTTCATGATTTGTATTGTAACAGAGATGATCCTATGATTTTTTATTTCATTTATTCATTTTGGAAGTTGGTGCTTCTTGTATTCTTGAAGTTGGTGCATAAGGTGTAAGGGATTGGTGTTCCTTGGTATTGGTGTCTCTAAAATAGGGTGTTGGTGCTTCCTAGAGTTGTAGCTCTAAAATATTTTCCCAAGAGGGTAATAAAGTTTTAGATTCAAAGTGGGTTTTTACCTTAAGGGGTTATCCACTATAAAAATTGTGTACTTTGTTCTTTTTACATATCTTGTTCGTATTTCATAAGTATATGTTATAATTGTAAAAATTGAAAAGGACAAGTTTTTAAGTAACCATTGATTCACCCCCCCTCTCAGTGGTGTTTGTATTCCAACAAGAAGTTAATTATAAAAGGTTATAATTATATCAAAATTTAATTATAATGTTATTTAGTAATTTTAATCGATAAGTTAATTTGTATAAAGAGTATTACAAATTAATTTATAAAAGGGTAAATTGATATTCTATTATCTGCAGTTAACCCAATGATGTTAGTAACTAAGTCAATTATGGCTTATGATTATCTAAATTAATAATAATAGTCAATTTTGATAAAATATTAAATACACATCATTGGTGTATGCTTTATGTTTTAGTATTTGATTATAAGTTTTGCTTTGTCGATCTTGTTATAATTATTTGTTTGTACAAGTAGAGTGATGCCCTAGGTGGAAATTTGTCTTCTAGACTTGAATTATTTTATGGTTATTATACTATGGGTTTATACTATGGAATGTTCATAACCTTTTTAGTGTCATGATTGGTTTGTGTGTTGTTTTGAGTGTAACTGGGAGTTATGTCATGTTTCTTTTAAGTCCTTGATATTTATGTTACTTAACCAGAAGGTGACGACCATTATTGTGTGGAGTCTTAATTAACCTGGTCACCTTGTTTCTTCTGATATAGTTATTCTACGATTTGACTAATGGTCTTTGGATTATGTTTTTCTCAATGTTTGGAGATTAATGTCATTGAAGATCTTGTCCTTGAAAATTGGATTTATCTTGTGATATGATGAATTGTGAGTATTGGTAATTATTTTATTGAGATGTCCAGTTTGGGATGGACAGTTTGGATCCTTGTATAGGATGAGATATTATTTATTATCAACACTTTTCTTTGATAACATTCATGGTTTATTGATTTATGGAAATGTTTTATGATTTTTGTTTTGCTTTTTATTTTGTTCTTTTTGTTGGGAGCATTAGGGTAGGTTATCTAGGAGCATAAAGGGGAAGTGGCTTACTTTGGAGGCATCAGAGCCCTAAAGTGGTCGCATGGGTGTCCTTTGTAAGTTGACTTAATAAGTGATAACTTAATGAATTTATTACAATATAAACATTAAAAAGATCATTGTTCCTCACCCATGCTTTGAGTGCTAGTACAGGCTAGGATGGGAGTGGGAGAAGATGTTTGCCCATCTAGAGAGATGTTGAGGTCTGGCATAGTTGGTTTTCCTTTTCTATATGAAAGGACTACTAATACCGCATAGAGTCACTAGGGGGCCAGGGTCCAAATAGGCTACCAGGTGATCTTAGAGTTGACTTATGTGATGACACTTCCCTATATGTGTTCTAGGTTCCTACATTGCATTTGGTACACCTATTTTGTGTCATGATCATTTATACTTGATAACCTTGTAACCACTTATTATCATTTTATCATGTATACCATTGCTTTAGTCTTACATGTTTGGTTGTTTCCTTGAGAGAGGCCTAGTGCTATCTCCTCAGCACGGTGGGAGTGGACTTCTTGGTTCCACTTGGTCGGGTGGTAGTGATTATATTACCATTGAGATCCAACGTTCATGACTTTGTGCTTGGATGATCCTTGATGTTGCTTTTACCTTCTTGTTCGTTGTTTGGAGGCTTTCTTCTTATCATCATGAGATGTATATCTTGTATTCCATTTTATGTATTGGTTAGTAACCCTGATTCTAGAGATGTATATGTTTTTGTAATTTATTATCGTTATCCCTCCAACATGTGTAGTAGAAGTTGTATTATCTTGAAGACTATGATGTATCAATTTTTATCTTATTGTATGTACTTAGATTACATTGATGTAATAGATGTATCTTATCATTATGTTGAAATGAAGATGTTTTTTATTAAGGAAAATAGGTTTTGAAGGGTGTCTGAAACCCTTTACACATCAAAATATTTTCAAAGAAGCCCGATCAAAAGATACAACATACCAAAGGTAAAATAGGTCATCAACCAAAAAAAGGTGACCACGGTGGCCTCATAGATAAAACAGTACACTTCTACCACCTCATCGAGGGTTTTGCAACAGGCTCCCTCAACTTGGACTAAGCAAAAAACCAGCAGCCCAGAAACTTCCCACGGACAACAAAAATAATTCCTTCCCGCATAGGTCCAGCTGTCCACGAAGAAAAGCCCAAGAAATGTCACTTCGTCCCCTTTTGGGAATGAAGGGACATATCAAAAGAGGGCTGAAGAATATGTTTTTTCTTTCTGCCTTTCACAGAAGTCCACCCATCTTCCTCTTTCTTAGCCAAATCCTGCCAAGACTATGAATCAAGAACTGAAGCACCCTCAATCAGAGAGACACGAGACAGTCCTAGGATGGGGCCTAAAGATTCCAAAGGAGAGGCATCATTAGCAACCAAACTGGAGTGATCCAGTGGAGCTAGATCAGAAAGAGGAACAGAAGTATCGCACCCAACCGAACCCCAGACGGTGGAGTCTGAACAATGAGGCAATTCTGGGATGGGAACAACATTCGAGGGAGAGCCAGCCATAGCCACTGGAGGCATAGAGGCATCCGTAGTCTCCTACGAAGAAGAAATTACTTGAGAAAAGCTTCTGGTAGCTGAGTCTTTCAAAACAGAGCAGTGTTTGGCGGAGGCCCCCTTCCACCAAGAAGCAGATTTTTTGACCTTTTCCAATCCACATTGATCCACTAAGTGACTAATTTTTAAAAAACATCTACATCTAAAGGGGAGTCCTTCATAATCCAAAGATTGGATCCAGAAACCCTTGGGATGCTTCAACATAATCTTTGCCGAAAGACCCTTGGAATAATCTAGATCAACCAGTATCCTTGCATAAGTGGAATGAAGAATGTCTTCTGATTCCTCATCAATCATCAGAAAATCTCCCAAGGCTTCACCCACAACCTCGAGTGGAGAGTCTACCCAAAAATGCAGAGGAAGATTGGGAAGCCTTACCCAAGTAGGAACCTTGGAGAAAGTCTCAGAAGAGGCATCAAAGTCAGGATGCCAGGGCTTCATCATGAGCATGAACCTATCATCCCAACTAAAGAAATTATCGCTGAGAATCAAGTTCCTATCAGCAATATTCTCAAACTTGGCTATGAAGAAACCCCTTGTCAAAGAGAAAATGTGCACAAAATTTGAGATGATCAGATCCCACTGGCATTTGATCTAGGCATGCAGCTCAGGGAGTCTAGGCCAGAAGCCCTTGAATCTGCAGATTACACCATGCCCTGAGAAGACAGAAGATGCTCCATCTATGTCTTTCACAACCTCATCATCCAAAGAGAGGATTAGAGGGTTAGAGACACGGAGAGGAACAACACCCTTGTATCCGGAGACCAGAGAAGGACGAGAGACGGCCGGTAAGCGCTCAGAAGAGCTCGCAGGAACAGAACTGCTGACCCCAACATCACCCCCATTCGAAACATGAGAAATTTCTCCATAAGGGGGCTTGCCACCAGCAACAGCGTCAACGGGGAGCTCTACTGTGGGAGGCACAGTAGCAGCTGCGGCAGCCTGTGATAAGTCACTGGAAGGAGGCTTTCTTCCAACTTCAGTGTCGAAGGCGTGCGCTGCAACAGGAGGCCCGGAAGTGCAAGCAGCAACGGCGGTAGAGGCTGCTGCAGGAGCCCTAAAAATTACAGCAGAGCCTTTGCCTTTCGACATCGCAAGTGTTGAAATGAATATGTTAGTGTACTTTATGATTTGTGTTCTTTTCATTATGATTAAGTAAAGGATTAGGAATACTTTTATTTGGGTTTTAAAATGAACCTAAGATATATCATGTGATTATGTTATGAATTATTTTTTATTAAAGGAAAACAGGTTTTGAAGGGGCCCCGAAACCCTGTACATTTTGGTCAAATAAGATTTTTAAAGTAGCACTATAAAAAGGAGCAGATCAAGACCAAAGTGAGGGTTTTGCAACAGGCTCCCACAACCTGGAGAAAAAATGGTACCAGAAGAAAGAAATTGGGACCCTTACTAAAGAAGCCACTGTGAAAAAGATAAAACAATTTTGAAATTAGCAGCCCTGAACTACTAGTGGACAGCAAAGAAAATCCTATCGGCCATAGAGATAGATTATTTCTTCCCCTTCTAGGAATGAATGGACATATCGAAAGTGAGCAGATGTTTAGATCTTTTTTTGCCTTTGACAAAAGTCCACCCGTCTTCCGCATTCTTAGCCAAATCTTTCCAAGATAACAAATCAAGAACCAAGGCACCCAAAAAAGGGGAATCAAGAGATTGTCCTAAGATAGGGCCACAAGTATCCAGAGAAGTTGAATCAAGAGATGAATCTATAGCAACCATTTCAGCGTGATCCAGCAAAGCAATGTCAGTAACAGAGGCCTGAACAGCTGAATCTGAACTAATTGAAGAACCAAGGATGGATTTATCATTCGGTGGAGAGCCAGCGGCAGTACCAAGGGGCATAGGGGCCTCGAAAATCTCTTGAGAAGAAGAAACAACTTGAGAAAAGCTTCGAGAAGTCGAGGTCTTCACAACAAAGTAATGATGGGAGGAGGCTCCCTTCCACCAAGAAGTAGGTTTTTTAACCTTTTCCAATCCACAGTGATCCGCTAAGTGACCAGTTTTAAAAGATCTCCTGCATCTGAAGGGGAGACCTTCATAATGCAAGGATTGAATCCAAGATCCTTTAGGATGTTGAAGCTTTATCTTTTCTGGAAGACCCAAGGAAGAATCCAAATCAACCAGAATCCTAGCATATGTGGAGTGAAGAATATCATCAGATTCCTCATCAGCCATCAGAAAATCCCTAAGAGCCTCCCCCACAACCTCAAACAGAGAATCAACCCAAAAGTGTAGAGGGAGGTTGGGAAGCCTCACCCAAGTGGGAACCTTTGAGAAAGTCTCTGTTGAGGCATCAAAGTTAGGGTGCCAAGGCTTCACCATGAGCATGAACCTGTCATCCCAGCCGAAAAAGTGATCACAAAGAATCAGTTTCCTGTCAGCTGGATTCTCAAACTTAGCTATGAAAAAACCCCTCGCAAGAGGAAATATGTGAACTATTTCTAAAATTATGGGTTCCCACTGGCAAGTGATCCAAGCATGCAGGTCCGAAAGGCTCGGCCAATTCATTATGTTATGAATTGTTCTTAATAGATTAATTTATAGTTATATAATTTTACGTCATGGAACCCTTGAGACTTGTAATCTGTTAATGAGTTACATTTATGAATATGTATTGTCTTATGTTACATTGTTTCTACATTATTATTTTTGTTGATTGTAAACTCTTAAGGAAAAAAATTATTTGGTAAACTTAGTAACATGTTTTAGGTTAATTTCTCTTGGGTTCCCTAGCGAGGCATTACATGTTCTCTTACTTGACTTTAAAAAATGTATGATAGGGTCAAATGATCTTTTAATGATGACCCTTGAAGCATTTGGTTTCTCAAAGGGATTCTTCCAAATGGTGAAATAGATTATTGAATGATACAATATTGTCCTAGTAAATGTAAATGGGTCTTTTTTTTATCATTATTCTTCCAACTGCTCTTACATTTTTTGCGATGACCTCAAATGAGATTTTTAACCTCCTAAGAGAGTGTAATTTATTACCTAAGGTAAAAGTTTGACTCTCCCCAATGGATATGATCTCATAAACTTTTAGTTTGCAGATGATACTGCACTATTTGTTAATCTTGAAGGAAGAAAATTTGACCACCTTATGCTTAGTTGGAACAATCTCCCTCCTAAATGGTTCAACAAATATGAATTTCAACGAGGAGGTCCTAAAAAAAAGGTTTAGGCACCTTGTTTAAGTCAATGAAATAGACTACAATTATCCTTGGCTATCCGAGTTCAAATATGTCAACATACTTACTTATTATAGTCTATACCATTCTTTTTAGTTATTTAATAGCTATTTATAATGTCCCCTTCTAGAATTTTCCCTAGTTTATATCCTACAAACACAATTGCATTAACTAGGGTTAAAGAGGTGTATTACCAAGATATTTCATGCCATAATCACCAAATAAGAAACATGAGCATACATATACAAACTAACTATGTTGTTAGTGTAATATAATTTGTCTTAAGCTTTACAAATTGAAGATTCAAAGAGATATACAATCGTAATGTAGAGATTAGGTAATAATATAATGCATATTAAGAATTATAGAAGAAACATACTTATAACATTTAACTCTCATAGCCTTTACCATAATGAGGAATGAAATAAGAAAGACATGGTGAGGTTCCCTCATTGTCTCTACCCAAGGTCCGAGAGTGGAAAATCCCCTCTTGGCCCCATGTGACCTTTTTCCATTATTTGATTGCTCTTATGACCTTTGAAGTACAACTCTAAAAAGGCTTGTTCAGAAATGTTTTTGGTTTTTTTTTTTTTTTTAAAAGGGCTCTAAGGATTCTGCACACAAAAGAACTTTGTATATTCAAACTTCAATAATAGATTCCTCATTTAAATTTTTTGTTGTGTGGTGTAGAAGAATTATGAGTTAATCTTGTTTTCATTTTCGAAAAGTGACATGTTACAAAAAATATTGGTCCTAGTAAAAAAGGCTTTTGTTCTAATAAATATCACCACCAATGTCTTATGGCATACACCTAAAATAATTTGTATCGTCAAATCTTGTATAAGTGTATTGTAATTTAAGCTTGTCTCAACATGTGATGATTAAGTTGTTGTCTTGTTGTTCTTGCTATCAAGGTTTAAATCCCATAAGGGATGGGGTCCCCCATTTGTGGCCTCACTAGTTCATATCTCTAAGTCAAAGTGTTTATGTCTTTTTTTTTAACAATACTTTATTTTAAATGCAATATGGAATATTCAATCATTTATTCGTTCTTATAATAAATTGGTCTTTGAGGTTTAATTAGTATACTAAATACAAATAGCTATCTCATCTTTACACAACCATGAAGTATTGTAAAATAAATATTATCATTTTTTAAAATTAATGCATGGTAAAAAAATTTAGCATGATCAATGATGTTGGCATGGCATGGCATGCCCTCCAACACCACATGAAATGTTTTTGACACTAAGATATGAACCAGTGAGCCCACAAAATGGGCGACCTCATCCCCATACTTGTTGAAACTTGTGAAATCAATGTCCCAACGAAGGCATGTGGCCTATGAGTACAATGGCCCAACATGGGTTTGAGCCTTGGTGGATGCTTCACAAATGAAGTGTTTACACCATGACACTATACATCCAAAGATAGAATGAATATTATCGTCATCTTCCTACATATTTTTTATTCTCACAACTTGACATTATTATTTTGAAGACACCATTATATGATGTAACTTTTTATGCTTTATGTGCAATGTACTCTTCTCCTTTTGAAACTAAAAAATTTGAATAAATTTAATTAAACATAAGGAGAGCACTCAATAAGCATGTAAGTCTAATCTATGTTAGTATTATTAAAAATTAAAAGAGCAATTATTTAAAATTGCTAGTTGTTAACTTAAACAATAGTAGAATTCTTTTATTAACTTAAAAAGTAATAATATAAACATGTAGACAAAATCCCTAAACATAAATTCAATGATTATTACTATTATATGATTATTATATTCAACTAAATTTATGTTTAGGGATTTTGTCAACTAAATAAATGTTGAAACTTGAATCTCGATCATTATATTTTGCAAAATTCATTACCTTTTTAAGGTGAGTGTATACAACCTCAAGAATAAACCTTCCTAGATTACAAACTAAATTTACCGACTAGTGACAATGGTAGTACCATAATGGGTACAAGGACCCAACAAGGCCAAATAGGATTGCCATAATACCCCTAGATAATACATAACTACTTCTATGGAATACCAATTTATGCTATTTTGTATGGTTTGACATTTTTTGAATTTTTGAAAAACTAGTGCAATGTTGGCCACTTATTGACCCAACCAAAAGTCATTTAGGTGAAGATCACCCACTCTCTTTTATTTACACTCACCAATTTCAACCAATAGATTACAAGGTGATTCCATGTGCTCTCCAATTATTTGGATTTCTCCTTAAGAACCCTTTAGTTTCCCTTCAAGTTGTAGATTCCACATGATCAATGAAGGTAGGACACTACATTAAATGAGACTAAAGAAACTTACAACCTTTGAGAGATCTAACACACAAGTTGGTATAATCCAATGGGAAGTTTAATTATTTATGATCTAAGACTATTTTCTCGTTGAAGAAACAAGAGATGGATAGGTGTGAACTTAAATCTTTGTTCGTTTGGCACAAAGCACAATGAGGGGCTAGACATCCCAAGGATGATAACTTTTTCCTAAGTTAAGGCTTGTCCATTAGTCACCAACCACACAAAAAAAGGGGGTTTTCCTTGGGTAAGCCTTGTCCTAGCCAAATCTTGTCTATAGACAATGGGGAACAAGCCCAATAGAATCTAAATGAGATGTCTATATTGTATGCACTAAAACCTTAATGGAAAGCCACCCCATTCTAGATTAGTTGATCATCCGTAGAGGTTCCTCTTGATGGCATTATTCTAATTTGGGGATGCTAGAGAAAAATGGATTCGTTGCTTATATCTACTCACCATCTTAAAGTAGTAACTTACCTTAAACCCATTTGCATCTTCAAAAAATATTTCATTTCACCAAAAATATTCTTCTACACTAGTGGCTTATCTTTAATCCGTGTTGAATTCTAATAAGAAATTCTAAATATGGGATCCTATTAGATAGAGGCCTAGAAGAAAATACATCCATACTCATTGCTCTCAATCTGCATTAGACTTTGCTCCATAATCCCTCTTTCATAATGGATCCTCCAAATTAGCTTCACCCCTATGGCTTTATCAATTTTTCTTCAAGACTTAATTTGATGGCCTCTAAAAAAAATTCTATAAAGATGATCTCCCATTTCATGTGAAATTTTTCTCAGCTTTTCCCACTCCATAAGAAATTCTTTCATATATTCAAGATTGATTTAACAATCTTAAGCTAGATTTGGAAAAAAAGACAACACATTAAAAAGGATCTAGATTTGGAAAAAAAAGACAACACATTAAGGATCATAAATAGATGTTTTATTTAAGAAGGATACGACCAGCTAAAGTTAACCACCTCTCCTTCCACTCTAAAAGAGCTAGATTTGGAAAAGAAGATAACACATTAAGAAGGATCATAAATAAGGATCATGAATAGATGTTTTAATAAAAAGGATACAAGTAGCTAAAGTTAATTACAACTCCTTCCACTCTAAAAGATTATGAAACTCAATGAGGCAACCACATAGATTCACTATCTTGCACTTATCATACTACTACTATTTCTAGAGCATTTAAAGGAAAAGTTGGAAACTTATTTGCAGTGTCACCACTCCTATAACACGCCATTAATTATTTTTATTAATTCAACTTCTCATATAATCCTACTCATTATTTTTTTTAACTCTATTAATTCTTAATCTATAGCTATTTTTATTTGTGATCATTTGTCCATGAATTTGATGGCATTAAAATTAACATATCTCATTGTATAGTTACACTCTAATTCAACAATTAACGGGATTATTGCAACTTGAAAGCTTAAGGATGGAGTTTAGAGTGCTGGTTCTCTCACTTCAAACTTCCTTAGTTTCTTACATGTTTATCATTATCTTGGAAGTTATAACCATTTATTGACCATTTTGGCAAATATTTTCCAACTTTCTCCATAACAACTTCATATAACCTTGTTATCTTAATGCAAGAAAAATCAAAGATGTTCCATGTAGTGCTCTTAGCGAATGCAGAGAATCCACTATTTTAAACTAGCAAACTATGCCCTTTTCTTGAATTGACTAAGTTTGTCTCATTGGTGCCTTCAAATTCAATTAGCCTCGAGTTACCCATATTGATATGACGAGAAAAGTATATTTCATTGTCATGCACGGAAAAGTTTCTGATTGAAATGTTTTCACATTATAACATTTCAGATTCAATTAAAAAGATGGCACATAATTACTTCCTACAACGAACACAAACAAGATGCAGATGGAAAGAAATGTTTTTAACAGACCACTAGTTGCAATTAAAAGAGACGTTCTGGTATAGAGTGACACTTAATGCCACTTCTTGAGCTAATTATATGCAACCTAGCATCAGGTACAATAATTCTTCGCATCATCATTCTGTATCAACCAACCGAAAAACCTTAATAGACGAGTCATTAGTCAAATATCTTAATACTTGTCTTTACAGTCTTAAAAATTTTCATGATGGTTTACAATGATCGTTAACCCATCTAACTAAAGTCTAACAACACTAAACAGCACAACACTTATTATTTCCATCTCACATTCCTAATTCACTAATATATATTCCATGAGAGATAAACTAGTTGACTACGCTCCTTATATTTTATGCTTTTTTAAACAGAAATGTACAGAAGACAACCATCTGCCAGTTTTTACTTCTGAAAAAACTCCTCCATTTATGAATTCGTAGTAGAGAGCCTTACAAATCTTTATTAGAAATATTGACTCCTCAAGGAAATTTACGTTCTTAGCTAAACACTGTACTCTAATAAACAAAAGAACAAGCAAGAGCCAATTCACTTGCTACGAACAGAACTAATGTCTCATATATGTAAACAGACCTTACCACTCAAAATTCAACAACGAACCTCTGCAATTTCCACTGGTTGAAAATGCTACAGTCAAATCATTTTGGAATAAAAATTTAACTTAACATCAACGTTATAAATGTATCTTTATTATATTGGAAGCTAGAATGATCAATATAGATTTGTTCCCCAGTAAGTTTTGGAGGCAAAAAACAAATCAAACCTTACAACACCAAACAAATGCAGAGATGCAGACTGGATGCTTCCTAGCCACTCATACTTGTTTTCCAAAGAGTTGGGGTAAGTGGCAATGATGCAATTAAATAATCTAATCTTTTTCCCAAAGGCATATTCCATGGCATTATTATTAATATTTTGCCAAAAAGAAATATCAAGTTAATGACTCAAGATTGCAATATTAACGTTCAACTAGTGTGTTACTAGCCCAGGGCTTGCAGACAAAATGTTGTGTCTATAGCCTTTTAATGTATCTCACAATGACGCATCTCACTAGTCATATTCACAAGGTTATCATAGCATATAGCTTGTATCAGATTTTAAAAAAAACTAATTTTTCTCAGACAGTTGAAGTTAAAAAATTTAGTAAAATCTCTGCATTTAAATATCTACTAACACCATAAAGCTTCCCACTGCTGTTCAGTAGTGATTAGATAATTTGCAAACTCAAGGTAAAGTTACGTAGTCGTTCACTAATAATATTATTAACAAAAGAAGATTATATCATAAACTAGGATATCGAAGGAATCATCTAGACATGCTATTATAAATCACCTCAGGGATATGAAATAACACATTCTGGCCTGGAGTTTCCAAACCTTCTGGAGAGCAATTAAAAAGGACATGAGAAGACAAGATGCTAAAGGCCTTTCAACCAACAAATTAGACTTCCCAATACAATTGGAGTACCCAATCATGGTGGAGAAAATATTTATCATATAAAAACCAAACATAAAAGTCCAGTTCAAAAGACTAACCAACCGTAACTGTTAAACCAGCTGAATGCTATACAAAAATGGTCAATACACCTTACTACTTAAACTGATACAAACACCTTCAACAGTAATTCACAATAACAGCTGCCTTCATAGGAAAATAAACAAAAAGAAAATATTAAAAGTAAAAAATGGTTGCACACCCAAGTTTACATCTGCACCAAAGAATAATGCCAATTAAAGAATTAATACCGACAATAAAATAAAAACAAAAATGCTATTCAGAATAGGCCAAAGCAAAAAATTTGCCCTCCTAATCAGCCCAATCTACAAAATCATACTGAACACGAGTTCCTACAATTTCACAAAATGCTCTGCCAAACTATCACATCTGGAAGGAACAACCAGCCGGCATTGCTCTTGCTAATATCGAATACAAGCCTCAAAAAACCATGTACGCTTGAAGAATTGTGTATCCCACATTAATTTCTTCAATCCCATCAATAGCCACCCATAGGTGGCATACCATAAGCTGGCATGGGAGGCATTCCCATTCCACCCATACCTGGTTGAAAACCACCTCCCATGCCCATACCAGGGATTGGGGGTGCTGGCAAAGCAAGGGGAAGAAGCTGAGCATACATATTCTGTAAACAAAACAGGAATATAGTTATTAGCATTTTTGAAAAAATCATCACTCAATAGAGAAGAACAAGTTTTCCTTGAGGCTTGATTAAAGCAAGATGCATACCTGTTGGGCAACAAGATCTTTCTCTTCTTTCTCTTTGGATCTCTCTTCTTGAACGGCCTCTAACTTGTCCTTAACAAGCTCATCAACTTTTGTTGTGTACTCTCGAATGAACTTGGAAAAAGAAAAATCTTGTAATTAGCTATTTAACTCTCCAGATGATTTAAAATATTCATTAAAAAGAAACTTGAAATATTCATAGAATCAGAAATATATCAAGAACCTGAAGTAGGTATGGAAACACAAAGTCAATCATATTATTCATCCAGGCAAGTTCCAAAGCAACATCTGGTCTGATCAAGTCATAGCATATGAACAAGCATGAAGCAAAACATTCTTTCTTGCCCTGCAGTTCCAAAAGCAAAAAGTAAGCCTCCTTTCAATGACCCACTTCAACATGAATTTCAAAATATACCTTAGCCTATGAGAAAGCACAAGCAAATATGTTTTAGCAATTGCATACCTGTTCCACAAAATACACCAGCAATTCCTCTGCAAGCTCACGATCACCCGATTGAGAACTAGTTTCCATTGCATCCTTGTAAAGATTATCCTTTTTAGACAGTGCAACAGACTGCCTCCATCTTCCTGCTTTCTTGTAAATGAAAGCAGCAATACGACGGAATTCAAGAAGTTCATGTTTCTCAACCTAATTGAAAGTGAAGATCATTAGAATAATATTAAAATACTAAATTACATCCCATTGTGAACTTAAATGAAAGAACCAATAGAGAAGTCCCTCTCACCCTCTGAGCAAGCCCTATCTGATCAAAGTTGTCATGCATATCTATAGATTCTCGAAGCCTGTCATAATCTTCCTCTTCTACATAAATTTCATTCAAAGCCTCATTAACAGCAGCTACATTGTTGCTTTGTACCGCAACCATGTACGGCTTCACAAGACGGAGATGTCCAGCCTGCATAACAAATACAACAGAACAAAAGAAATTCATATGAATCATTCCAAACCAAATAGCTGCTAAGGGGAACATCTAGAGAAACTTAATATCCAAGTGAAAGACACCTTAGTAATCCTGAAAAACAGCAACAGAAAAAAAGAGTGGAAAGGCATACCTTACGCATGATGTCAACCACTCGACTGTGGTCTACCCTAAGAGCAAGTACATTTAAGAGGTCATTAATAAGATCTGGGTGTTCTTGCAAATAAAAGTGGACAGCCTTGTAGTACAATTCAACATTGGCCACTTTAACTACAACATCTTTGAATTGCATATGATCCCATGCTTCTGGCGAATGGTTCATGATAGTAGTAGCAGCATTGTCATATTCATCATCTTGAATATATAAATATGTAAGTTCCTTCCAATGCTGCTGTTCATCACAAACACGGATAAGCCTGGGTATATTGAGCCGTGTTGAAAATAATTTGATATGTTCCATAAGCTTGTCTGGGCGATATCTGGCATAGAGAATGCCCAGCTCTGTAAAGATGCCCATATGTGCACGCTCCAACCCCAGGCCACTTTCCATCAGAGATATGAGTTCATCAAAGCGACCCCTGTTTTGATAGTAATCACTAACCTCTTCCAAGTCATCCACCTGAAGTGTAAAAAATAAATGTTGAAACACAAAATATCAATCTCTCACCTTCACAGTTACATAGAAACACTGCTGATTAAATTTCCCAAATTATGATGAAAAGAAAAAGGTGGTTTAGAATGAAACCATCAATATACAAAATATTTAATCTTTATCTCACAATGCTTATCATTAATTTACAATGAATAAACCACCTATAAAAAGGAGATTCTGTAAACAAACCAATTACCTGTATAATTATGTTCAAACCACAGATTTGAGCCAATCTAAACTCCTCAGCATCAACACAGGCAAAACATACTTCCTTCCATGTCTTTGAACTGTTTGCCTTTCGAGCAGCATCAACTGCTCCTTGGAACTGACCAAGTTTGACAAGTGTGCTGGCAAGTTTTGCCCAGTTGGAAATGAAAGTGAAAATTATCTTAGCAGCCTCATACAGAGCTTCATCAAATAGACGATCTCCCACACTTTGAAGATTAGCGACATTTGGTGTCAAGATAAATTCTTCGATTTCACCAAGTCTGTCAATCTTAGCATATGCATAGATAAGCTCACTGTCAACTTTTGGTTCTTTAATCTTTTTCCTTACCATCAGCAAATACTTAACTAGGTCATGATAAACACTAGCTAGCTCTGCTGCCCTTATCACATCAAGGAACTCTGTAGCATCGTCAGCACGAATGAATGATTCAATAGCATCGCTGACCATTCCCTCCCTGAGTTGTGCCTTTGCCACTTGACTCCAGACTGCATCCTCCTCAACACGTGATGCGAACTCCACAGCCCGCTCAATGCTTCGAATGTTGTCTAAGAGAACATTGACAGCTTGTACATTTAGATTAAACTTCTTAAAGATAGCAAAGGCCTCCTCATACAACTCTGCTCCAACAGCAATTTCCCCAACTGCAGGGCCGTCAAAGTTGTCCAACCTATTAATGTAATCCATTACACGAGACTTATCAGCCTTAATGGCTGTCAGGATGAGAAGATTTTGCAGATTAGGATTTCCACTGAAAGCAGAATTTTGTAGAACAATCTTCTCTAGAAGTTCAATCAACTCGTGCGGCAGATCAGCAGTCATAAATGCTTTCACTGTCGCAGATACCTGATCTGGATTTTTGCTTTCAGGTAAAGCAGTTGATACAACTTGATCAATAAGTTGCCTTCGGAAAGGATTTTCTGGGTTCAGAACTTTTTCCCAAAGGTCAGGTTCCATCCGCTCAACAACATACCTGAAACAAAATGTAACATACTTGTTGTTTAAGAAGCATGTTCCTTAGTTTAAAAAACACTATATGTATATAACAGAAGTTCAAAGTCCTCCAGAATATACCTTGCTTGGAGCTTAAATAGAGAATTTTTATTGGTAACATTAATAAGCTCTTCATCACATTGTCCCCGCCTGTATGCAACAACTGCCAGAGTTGGATCCCTTTTCTCACAGTATTTACCCACCACTCGAGAATCATAGTAGGGATTTGTAGTGAGGAAGTGCTCTGGATTATTATTTGTATCAATGATGATTTTCCCCAATGCATTATGTACATGTACATCCTGACTTCCTTCACTCACAAGATGCTCTAAAAATTGTGTCAACAATCGAAGCCGGTTCCTGAAAGAAACAAAAACAAAACAAGAACTGTAAGCTTAAGAGGAACCTAATGCAAATTGAAAAATAACTTTGGAAATTTTATACTTTACCTTTTCTCGCATTCTTCAACAAGAGGTTCAACAGGAAGGAGAGAACGAACAGATAGAATAAGACCTTTGATGAAATCCTCAGGACAATCATCATCAAGCAGTTGACCAACAACTAAAGGAGCATTGCTTGGATTTACCTGATCAACAAACAGAAAAGAGAAAGCAATTTGGTCCTTTAAATACATGTCTGTAATCCACACGATAAAAATAATGAAGGATCATATTGTAACCAATATCTAATATATTAACCCTTTTCCAATAAATAAGAATATCCATTAATATATTTTTTCTCGACTGTTAAAATGACATGGTACTAAAACATTTTGGTACACATGGCTGTCTATCGAAATTGTTAGAGACATGATAAAAATAAGTGTTCGATACAAGGACCTACCTTTTGGACATAGCCTTCAATGTATCGCAGCATATTGTTTGAATATAAGTAGTGGGTAAGATCTGGAACAAATCCAAACCGATCACAAACATTTATCAGTGGACGAGCATCTGGAAGTCTTGCTTCCATAAGAAAGTTCTTCGTCTTTTCAGCATCATAGAAGTTTGACTCCCTGGTTACACGTTCCACCTCCTTGATTTGTCCAGTTTTGGCTGCTGCTTCAATGTATTTGAAGTGAATTTCAGGATCCTCACTGCCAATGACATCCAAAATACAGTTTACCATATAAAGTACAATATAAAGTCAAATCACATGGATTTCAAGTAACAAAATGATACGAATGACAATCCCAATTCAAATCACCTGGAGCTCAAATATGCACCCAAGAAGAAATAAAGCCCTTCATAAGACTTGAACTGTTCAAACAACTTGATGCATGAATCTACACCCAATTGTTCAGAATATTCTTTTGCAGCCTGTGTGACATGAAAGAAGTTATCACAAACAAAGAAAGCATTTGTTGATGTCATCTACACCCATTATTGATTTGAAATACATAAAAGGTGCAAGATTTTTACCTGGACAATGATTTGGAGATTTCCCCTCAAGTTAACAAGGAGGAGATCTTTCATGCACTCCAACGCCCACTCTCTAGAAAGGGTCCCAAAGAACTCAACAAGGGCCTGAGAAATACTGGAATCAGTAAGGTAATTGGTAGTTTCTATTCAATTTCAAGAGCATGTCATGTTTCACAGACCTGTGGCTCAATAGCATGGGTGTTGACAATGACGCGTTTGATATCAGGCAACTCTGTATAGTGCTGTAACCAAAAGTTTCAATATTAGTGATGCACAAAATATTTCCTAAGAAACCATTTGACATAAGGAAAAATGGAGCAAATCTAAAAAAAATTTCCACAAGGATTAACATAGATAATGTTTCATACACTATATCAGATCTAAGTTAAAGCCTAAGTACACCGCAATGAATCACCTACCTGAAGTGCACGCATATATAAACCAGCTTTCTCACACAACTGTGCTATACGAGGACGATCATAGTGACTGAAAATTCCATTTGCCAAGATAGCATCAGCAACATTGGGGAAAGTGACCAAATTAATCTCAAGAACCTGCAGGGCAAATAGAATTAGAAAAGACAAAACCACAGTAATTTCTACAATCAACAATGTATAAATAGTTCATTTTCACTCTTGCCAGACTTTGCACATAAGCATATTTTAAACTAGGTCTAAGAAAATTTAAATGCTAGTTGCTTCGTGATCAGTAACAACTTGCCTTAGTTTGAAGATGTGCATGTTCTGGCAAATTAGGCTTCAAAACATCCAACAAAAAGGATGTTGCTTCACGGATCATGTTACGCTGTATATAGATTTAGATATGAAACAAAAACATAGTAAGCTATATTGACAAATGATTATACTTCAACATTAGAAGTTTATCCTATGTTGATTTTCAAATTTCCAGACAATGTTATATATCAAATTGACAAATGAAACGAACTCCACAAATGCGTTGAGACCTATGTATAACCCAATAAAGTTATTAAATCTGATTTTGAGGGAAATACTTTCTAGTTAGTTCCCAAGTATTTTCTAAAGATACGTGCTTTATCACCAAATGCAGGCCCTACAAGAAATAAACATGTAACAAACAAATTGCATTGAGAGCAATAGTTTAATAGTCACCTCAACATCAGACTTCCATATCGAAATCCATAAGCTATTTATCAACAGGAAGAAAATATGTGAACTTATAACATCTAGAAAGCAAATACCTGAAGAAAGAGATCTGTGATGACATTGTAGTCAACAGGACAACCACCCTCCATTTGAGACATCATCAGTGCAAAGTTCACAGCGCCCTGGAAAATTTAATCAACAAATAAGACCTCTTTGTTTAAAACATCTTCAGATTCAATATCAGAAATATATTTTTATAAACTGATAATACCTGGGGATCAGAGCGCAAAATTGTCTGAAGGAGAAACAAGTAATCTGGAGTGTACCCAACCTACAAAAATCAGGAGTGCCCTATGTTATGCCATCATTCACATTCTTCTGTAAAGCTATAAGCATTAAACAAAACAAAGAAGAGAATGTTGAACTAAAAGAAACAAATGCTATAGTTTAAAGATAAACAAGCCCTATCTTCCATCATAAATGACAAGCGAACAAATCCAAGGCATACCTGTTTAGAGTAAATAAGTATTTTATCGAATTCCCTTCTCTCAGCAAAAGCTGCAACAACTTTGGGGGTAGCCCTTGCTTTAATGTATATTTTTAATGCAAGGTCGTTGTCCACAGTCTACACCAAGAAACAAAAAGTAATTCAAAAAAATGAATTGGCATTATATATTATTATATAGTATATACAAAGGCAGCGGCTAAGCTCCCTACAAAATGCACCAAAGACAACAAAAAATGTCAAACTTTTTTTTTCCCAGATTCGCGAAAACACCACGTTTTTTTTTGCAAATTTTTTGTGGTTTTCAACCACAAAATATGCAGATCATGAAGAACAGAGGGTGAAAATTTTGAGAAAATCTGTTGTGTTATCCATTTTTTAAAATTTAGTCAACAGTGCATTTTGTAGGGAGCTTAGCCACATCCATATACAAATGTGGAGAAAGTGCAGAATTAATTATTTAAGTTTTTAAATTGAACAAAATAGTTACAGAAAAGTTCTAAACAATCAAAAAACATTTGGCAAAAGCATGACGGGATTAAAACAGTAGAGTAGAACAATCCACTAATCAAAGCAATTTTAAATTTCATATCTTCCCAGTAAAAAAATATTACAGAAGCTGCTACAGCATTAAAACCAGGGTGGCTTTTGCTGAAGCAGAGCATAAAGAAACAACTGTAAGTCTATAAACAATTCCAAGCAACTTGACTAAATCAGATATAAGTTCCCCAGCCACAAGTGCCCAGGCCATTTTGAATATAAAAGGGATAAGAATTTCCAAAACATACTTTCTCAAAAAGTGAAATGAGGAAATAGCTGCAATTTACAGACATGGAGCAGACATAGAAGCTGGCAGACAAAAATTACAGACTTGACATTGGCAAATTTAGCCAAAAAGAGATTTCTAATATTTCCTATATAAGAAACATTCAATTGAAACAAAAGATATTATACTAATTACCAAGAATATACGAAACCTTAAGAGCATAAAAGACCATATTCTAATTTAGTAATTACAAAGTGCAGTACTGATCAGTGTGCAAACTGTGGTACCTACTTAAACCAAAAGCATCAAAACTAACCTTCACAAGATCTCCCAATTCCTCACTACACTCCAACTTGTCCTCAGCAAGCCAATTCTCCAAAAGGTTTTTTTTATTCTGATTTACAACTAATCGTGATAGTTCAAGAGACTCAAATGCATTTAACTTTCCTTTCGTCAATAGAGTACCAAAATACTGGAGAAGAGGTGGTGTTTGCCCCGGTTGTACTGGAACACTCTGCAATAACATTGGCAGTTTCTTTAATATTAATTCTAAGGAGTATGATATTTTTAAATATTCAACCCTTGCTATTTATTGGACCTACTTCCGGTAGGATATAACTTTGATGAAATCCAAAACTACCTGGAACTTTGCTACAGTGTCTGGTGTACGAAGAATGCCTTGAGGAGATTCTGCAGCAAGTTCTGCCGCTTCTTTATACTTCATCTGAGAAAACAACTCTTGGAACCGCTGGACAACCTACATTGCAAACACAAATATTCAATTACAACATCTATTTCTTCAAGCTGCAAGAACATAATGATACCAATTTATATTAATAGTTGCAATCTTAAAAATTTATTTTTTTATGCCTAATACTAACAAAAAATGTAGACATTCAATTTGTCAGATAATACAATCTTTTGCTTATCATTTGAATTTACGCTAGTGAGGAGTCCATTAGGTTCAATTATGCTGCTATGCATTAATTCCATATAGTTAATCAAAAAAATGCAAAAAAGCAACACAAAACACTGAAGTATTTTGGGAGTCAATTCTCATGTATGCCAATGCATACGTTTTAGACATGCACTAAAATATGCAAAATCACGGTTGTCGACACTTACCAGATTTTCGGCCCCAGGAAGGTTTCCTCTTTTAGCAAGATTCACAGCAAGCTCAAGGTTGTTGAGCTAGAGAAATGCAACATGCACATTTGTTAATACGTGGAGAGCATTAAACGGAAAGCAAGCATCAGACAAAATACATATAATAAAAAATCACCTGTCCGCTAACAAAAGGCACAATTGTAGCTTCATTGACAGTTGCAAGCAAAACTTGCCCCCTCCGATTGACAGCAAAGAACCCACCAACTGCGGTTGCTTCAGATGTTAAAAAGATTGGATCGGGACTGATCCGATTCCTGTAAACTGCTGTTGCTGTTTCCAAATCATAAACAAATAGAAGTCCCAGCTTTGTAATGACATATATCAGACTATACTTGTGTGATATCTGTTAATATCAAAGAATTGCATTAGTAGACCAATATCTCAAATAGTCCCTAAAGCATGGTCATTAGAAAATCATTTTCATGTACAGAACTTTATCAACGAACATCTTACCTGCATGGATACTGGAAAATCATCGGCAAAATCTGGTGGGAAAAACAGATCTGCCTGTTTCTTTGTGAACCCTGGCTTACCTGATTAAAAAAATTCAAAATTACAATTCAAATATTCACTATCCACTCTCTTTACCAGTGTCATACATAACAGCAAAATACAAGTCCTGATACATATGCCAGATAAAGCTCAAACATAAGCACTATCCTTCACTCTCTTTAAATATACACACTTAAAATAATAAAAAGCATCAGACATCAGTAAAACAAAAGGCAAACAGTAGAGTATAAACTAAAATGTTGCCTTAGAAAAGGCATTCCAAATATCGGCTTTAAGAATGAAATAGACAACTACAAGTGCAACTATAAAAAATTTCTGGTCCATTGGCATCTTTAATGGCCAGAAAACTGAAATTCAATAGAAAGCTAATATTAGGTCTTAAATATGCAATAAAGTAGCCGATTAATGGGCCTTCAAGGGTTAATCCTCCTTCGAAAAGGATGGTGAAACAGAGTTTGGTTCGTCCAAAGAAAGAACGGATTAAAATTAACTTTGACAGGGCCTTGAAAGGCAACCCAGGACCTTGTGGAGCTGGTTACGTGATTAGAGATTGGACAGGTAACATACTTCTGGTAGGGGCTAAGAATTTGGTCGAAGGCACCAATAACAAGGCTGATGTCCAGGCAGCTCTCCTAGCAATCAAAATGGCAAAGCAGTTTTATATAAAAAAGCTTCAATTGGAGGGAGATTCACTGGTTATTTTCAGTGCAATCTCGAAAGGGGAATCAAATGTTTGGTATCTCAATAAATTTATTAAAAAGATCTGCTCTTTGATTGACACCTTTGACAGTTTCAAAGTAACACGTGATGCACAAAGGAAATGGTATTGCAGATGCAGTGTCTAAGGTTGGGGTGAACCTCAAAGACCAGGGGAGAGAGGATAGAAATGAAAATTTTCGTTGTAATGAAGGGGAATGACTTGATTTGGGCACTTAGTAGAATAATTGGTTAGTTTATAGCAGTAAACATAATTGAGTAGCAACTGTGAATGTGAGCAGGTAAGTCCACTTAAAATTTGAATTTGAAATACCTTTTGTTTCTTCCCTCTTTCCAAAAGAGGTTATGGGAAACATTCTGAAGGGGCGAGGCATTAAATTTGATCGAGATTATAAGTGACTAGTGAGAGATCAGAGTAATCTAGAAGGCAATCATGAAGAGGAAGGTGGCAATTAAATTACACATGAGATGGCAATCGTGGTGGTCTCAGCGAGTACATTTGGTAATCATTATTAAAGAAGAGTCTAGAATTGTAGGTATAGATTAAGGTGACACGGGGCAAGGTAATTGTCATTAGGCAAGCGCGGAATTGGCTTCACATCCAGGTGTTGTAGAGGTCAGTGAGTGATAGACAGCTATAATGGAAGCGAATTTCACTTTAAAGAAATCAAAGCAACAGCAAACTTTCTTGGGGGAGCTTACCAGGAAAAGGTTGAAGGGAATTTTTTTGGTGGACAATCCACAATTCTAGCAGATATTGGACCTGCTACTGGGGGAAGAATTCATGACTACAGAATACGGATATAGGTTCAATATAGATGTGGTTTCAGCAGTGTTTGCATGGGCATTAGAACTGGGAACAAAAGAGGCATTGTGGGTAATGCACTCCTGTGTGAAGCCAGAGTGGACTGAGGAGATGACTCCTCTGTTGGCATTAGCAGAACAGGGGGTCGGATTTCAAGCTGAAGAAGGTAATTTGAGGCAGAAGGACCAGAAGCAACAGGAAGCCAGGAAGCCGAAATTGGATAAAAGAGGGTGGCTTTTCATCCCCAAAGGGTCTTCAGCATCTGGAGCATTGCACAAGGTCAGGAAGGTGAAGCCCAGTAGCCTTTAGCGCAGGGGTTTAGTTGTTTTAATTTTTGTCTCAGACCAGTAGGTTGGTAGCCCATTTTTGTTTTGATATGGGCAGCGAATAGAGCTTTTTAGATGTTTATATTTGCCGATGTTTATGTCGGTATTTTCTGGTATATTTTCTCTTGTATGCCCATAGTTTGTAGTAATATGGACTATTCGGATTGTATTGGCAGTAAGGGGTTAGTTCTGAAGTAAGGGTAGGGTAGAGGGAGTAAGTAGCCATATGGCAAAGATGCCTGCTTTCTCCTCATATTGTATCAGACTTTAACTATTAATAAAAACTTATTATCACCCATCAAGTCAAGTGTATTTCAAAAAACTAGGAAATTAGATTAAAGAATATTTCAAAATATAATCGAAATACTGAACTCCTCTGCAAGGCAAATCAGAGTATGAGATTGCTATAGGTGAAAGTAAAACAAGAATTCCACAATCAAACTCATTTGAAAGAGTTGCAGCTGAGTGTTAATGTCCTTTCACATAATCCCAGAGACCATTTCATGGAATCCATTGTGAATGCAACCAATCACAGTTCCTAGTTCATCTATAATATCAACAGAGAACATATTTACAGAAAACCACAGACTCTGCAAATTTTAAGCTAGTTCAAATTGCAAATCAAGAAGCAATAGAATACCATACCTGGCTGTGCACCCAGCTCAATCACATGTAGTTTTGAAGTGAGCTGCCCTCCAGTAATTGTTTTTGAAGCAAAAGAAATAAGTATGGAAGGATTTTCATTGCCTGCAACCTATACAAAAACAGAATCAATGTTAAGAAACACTTCACAGGGTTTAGAGTCAAAATGAAAATAGAAGCACAACAGAAAGAAGCATCTGATATGATTCAAGCTTGAAGTGCCATTGAAAATAGCCTCAAAGAGTGGAGAAAATTTTTACCTTAAATGATGCAAATGCAGCTGCATGTGCCTCTAAAGCTTGACTTCGCTGCTGCTCTACAGAAAACAACTGCATGTTCCCTTTGACTAGTTGTGGCCTCTGTTCATAGAATTTTATAGTGTTAATAACAAGTGTAAACCCCATCAATTAAGGATTATAATTAATATCACAGCCATTAGGTAGTACACACCTCAGGTGCACCTGGAGCAATTCCAATCAAAACAAGCCACTTTTCAGTAGGATCGCATCGATAATTTATTATCTGGTTGCCTGTTAAATTGCCCGTTCTCTCAAACATTTTGGCAGGTTCAGATTCCCCTGTATTCCAATAATTTGACATGTTAAAAAGAAGAAAAAACAACAAAGCATGCTGGCAGAAGCAAATAAGCTTTGCATGAGTACACAAATATCGAATTTCAGGCACATCCAATATTATACCTTGCTTTGCCATAGGATATTATAACATAAGAGCACATAAAAAGCAGAAGTTTCTTTGAATTTTCCAGAGCTTTTCATTACCTTCCAACGACCAATGATATACTGAACTCTGTGTAACAAGTCCCAACATCTTAGGTGTGATCCACTTCCAAAAGACAACCTAATAACAAGTTTATAATATATGAGATGTCATGAACTATGTTTGAGTGTTAATAAAACAGTACTAGTAGAAACAAAGTAAATGAAGAAATAATCCAGTTGGCAACAGGTCAATACCTGTTCAGGCATCTGATACGATTTCACCTTTGCCTTCATCTCAATGTTAAATATCTGTAGATGATCCTGAGTGGTGCCTGGTATTTGAGCTGCCATTCATAACACATGAAATATTAGATCCAGAATTTCGACATTAAGTGTGATTTAGCATTAACAGCTATTAATTACTGATTAGTTTGATTATTTCCATGAAAATTATCTTCCATTGAACAGTCTAGGATCTAAATGTTCAGTAAAATTAAAGTGCTTGCAGTTTGACTTCAAGAAAACTGATTGCTACTGACAAGACATTGTAATTGATGGATTTTTGGTATAATGCAGAACAACAGAGGGAAAGAAATTCCAAAAAACTGATAAAGTTTACAACAAGATTCATTGAGACTTTATTTAAAAGGGAACTGGAGCAAATCAAAGAAAAACACCAAATCACAACAGAACAACTCTATTTCTAAGGGTGGATCCCACAACAAAAATAATGGAAAGATTGCATGATTTTACACTATATTTCCTTTGACTAATCTTGTTCAAAATGCATAATATATACAGTTTGTGCTCTATTTCGTTTAACTTTTCTTTATCATAAAGCATAGTTAAAAATACAATGTCCTTATCCTCTGCTAACATTTTAAGCTGCAAGTATTGACTCTGCAATAGAATAAACTTGCTCTCCTTGCTTCAAGTGTGATAGGTTTTCTAAATTTGAAAGTCTTTAGCATTCATTACTTATGCCAAACTGCTTATAGCATAGATTTTTGTACACAATCCATTTCTCTGTCTTATATGTACTTGCACTATATTTTTGTTGTTTTAATTTTTTAAATATTAAGTTTGTCACTGTTAACTTATGAAAAAACTATTTATTCAATTGGAAAACTGTCCTATCAAACTTGCTCTTCAGCATATAAACAATACATTTCCAAGCATAATGCTGATAATTTTTGCCTTAGTCCATCTCAAGTCCATCTTCTATGTTTAATTTAGTTTCCCCGTGTGAACAGTAACTAGCATTTGTATCTAAAATACATCTATGTAAAATACTAAAAACTAAAATGCACCAAGAGATAAATTCTTAAGGTGCCTAATTGAATAGCTTGCTAAATCTCCATGTGTGTATATCTGCATGTATGTGTACATTCACTCACAATCGGGAATAATAAAGGTTTGATGTGCACATAGCCATCAAATCTATGTGAACGAAATTTTGTTATCCACTCTCACTCCATTACAACCACCATGCTGCCATTGGGTGTAGCCGATGTCACAAGATTCAAGTTTGGGTTAGTGTTCGGCAACAATAAGAATCGGATAAAATTCCAAAAGACACAGAATTTAGAGCAAAAATCAAGATCAAATTTGCCTCTATAATTTTTTTTTTTTTAATATAAGTAATAAATTGAAAAAAAATATAACACTATAAGATTTGAATGCATTATGATAAATTTTAAATATTGCAGCAATGCAGATAGATATATATTAAAATTTGCTTAATTATTATTAATGTATAAATAATATATTAATTTTATATATTAAATAATAAATATATTATAATTCAAAATCTAATTTAAATATTTTAAACTATTAAATTTTAATAAAACAAAAAATAAAATTAAGAAACAAATTGTTGATAGACAAAATAGAAAGATGTTAAATTTTATTTAACTAACAAAAAACGTAGTATAAAAACAAAAACTAAATTGAACGGGATATATTGGAGTTGCAGAAGAAGCAAGCCCGTGATAGGGCAAACATTTTGGGGAATCCTATATAAAATCAAAGCTCCTTTTCTGTACAAATTTTTTGGACAAACTGCAACGAACTTTTTGGTTTTCCTTAAAGTTCGCTGAATTCCAAACTTCATGGCCGAAATTCAGCAAACCCTGTGACAAAAGGTGTAACTAGTATAGATAACCTTTAAGTTGTTCATGTCAGTGAGAAAAAATATGAATGGAATCAGGAATTGTACAGCATTATCAATGCTAGTGACACTGAAAGCCCATCAAAGTTCTATCACTTGATAAAAGTGTGAGGTTATGTTAGACTGTTTAAAGATAATTGGGAAATTTCTGCAGTCCAGCCCATCTTTGTATCACACCAGTCATAAATGTTGAAGCTTGGCATGCCAGCAATCAAAACCACTATTGTAATAGCACTAACACTGTTACTTTGTTAGTTTCTAAATGATGTTTTATTGTAATCACTGAAAACAGCAGATGTGTCTCCACCCCTCTGAGATGTGTCTCCAAGACAGAGACGTGTCTCTGAATCTTTTCGCACACCCAGAGTCTTCGATTTTGGTCGGAGACTTTACCTCGGCGTCTCCCTTTCTCCCACAAAGTTTCCAAGCATCTCCTGCCAAAAAAGGCATAGAAAATAACACTGAACATTATTTTCCATCTCCATTCGCCGTTGGAAGCACTAAAGTTGCCCTAGAAGGGTGAAACACGCGCATACGACTGCAAACAGGTTTGCATTTACATTTGTTTCCAAATTTTTTGTTGTTTAAACCTCCTGCAGGCCTTCGACAACGGCATTCAATGGGACTAGTAGTCTGAGGTTCAAGTTTTTATTTTTAAATTTTAAGCATTCAAAGGCTGCGTGAATGCTTACACATTTTGCATACATGTCTGCCAGCGCAGTTGCATGCAACTGCACTAACAGAAATGTATGCAAAATGTGGAGGCATTCCCGCAGCATTGTCATAGGATACACAATTTATAGGATGCTTAGTGGAATGTACCCAATGAATTCTTAGTTAATGTTCAAAGTTCAATCTTAAACTTTTCCATTGTTCTTGTTTTCAAAGTTCTATGTTAGGATTTTTTTTTAATTATTAAATTGTATTAAAAAAATTGGTGTATCTAAGTACCCCCATCTCCTATTTTTGAAAATTAGCCGTACCAGAACCAGTGCCAGCCTCCAAAGTCTCCAAGCCTCCCCGTCTCAAGGTGACTATGATTGTACTAAACTGTTGGCACAAAATAGCAGGTACCAATCTTCTTAAGGTAAGACTTCCACATCTTCATGATCGTAGCTCTCAACACTTGTTACACCAAATGCTGATATTAACTGGTGCTCATAGCCATATATTTGAGTTTTAAACTAGATTGCTTCTGGTATAAAGACTTCAAAAAATGAATGTTTCTATATTATTGAATGAAATATTAGTTGTATTAATTGTTGAATCTATTCGATAATTTATCATAACAATTCCCACTATTATATCCTCAACATTGTAATACTTCTACCCATAGTTTGCAGAATTGGATTCAGCAAGTACAGAGCAATCCCAAAATTTTCAACTCGGCAAAAACATGGTAACATAGAAAAAGAAACAGTTTTTGTTGCAATATTCAATTACAAAATGTATTAAATTAAAAACTGAAATCTCAAAAGAGAAAATGCATGGTTTTATAGCAAAAACATGTGAAAAACACATTTTAACCAGCATTTTACCCGTGTTAGCATTTTTAGCCATGTTTTTTTGCATCTATAAAAATGCGAGAGTTAAACTTGTAAAAACTCACCCTGCAAAAAAATTAGAGAGAACTCAGCAACTCGAGAGTACTCAGCGACTCAGAAAGAACTCACACAGTTTGCAAACTATGCTTCTATCCTTCTATATATTTATATTTATAACCTTTTTCCTGTTGAGCAAATATTTTAGTTACTATTTGTCACCCTTTTCCTACAACAATTGTTTATAAAAAAATATTATTCTGTTCTCCTTTTTATATTTTACCATATTGCATCATAATTTATTGATATTTTATCCTCCCAGTCAAAAAATGTTATTCTTTTTTATCCAAGTTAATCTTTTTATTCTTACTTCTTAGCACTTATATACTTATATATGTGTATATAATTTGGACAAAATGTTAGTAACTTTTGTATGAATATGATTTCCATTCTTTAGTTTATTCTTTGTTGTATTTTTTGCCCTATTATATATGTTCTCTTTTTGTTTCATCATTACGTGATTCCATTTTTTTTTTATACCATGCACTGTATTAATTTCTTTGTAACTGAAATTTTCACCATGGCAAGCTTATGTTCTTCTCTTTGAATTTGTGGCTTTCTAGCATGTACTAATTTTTAAGTATAATATCAAGTTAGTTTATAAGATTTACTAATTTAAAGAATGATATAACTTGTATCATTCTTCAAATTAAATTTGAAGAATTCATAGTTCCCAGACTCACCAAGACTTGGCAAGTCCCAAGCCGGGTGACCCTCGACGAGTCTGAGGGGCCCAAACTCGGACTCAACTGAGCCTTTGGCAAGACTTGCCCCGAGTCTCAGAGACTCACCAAACTTGCTGAGTCTGAGCAAGTTTGGATGCTCAAACTTGGCGAAAATTGATTTTTTTCCCTGTTTAAGTCTCAAAAATTTAATGTTTTTTAGGTTTATGATTCCAAAATATACATGAAATGTACCATTTAACTCCCCATCTTTGCCTTCGAATCAATCTCATTCTCTTCAATTCAGTAGAATATATACATGAAATATAACATTTAAGAATAAGTTACATTTCAATATGTGTTTTTCCTTTCTTATACTTTTAAGTTATATTTCATGTACACATTGTCAGGATGTTTGAGAGTGATTTCAGATCTCTAAGAGTTACAATGCAAATTCTAGGTTTTAGAAGATCTTATAAGTTTTCAGACTTAGTCAAATTTCAGTAATTAGCAGGATCCTATCAGCATTCTCTCACGTTCTCTATTTGACTCTCTTTATCTGCCTTGAACTCTAGAGCTATCTCTCTCCCTATCACTCTTCCTCTATCCCCTCCCTCCATCTCTCTTAATCTCACTCTCTCCTCTCTCCTCCAAGATCTAGACCTATCTCTCTACCTCTCTCACCCTCAAACCTCCACAAGGGGTGCTACCCTCAACCTTATTTTGGTGTTCTCCGAACTCCCATCAAACTATAAGTCTAAGCAAGTAAAAGGTCAGTGACATATCATGATCATAAAACTCTACATAATCCATATCCCTTGTTGCAAATCTTTACATATTCATAGTTTAAAAAATATTATGGCTGCTATATCATCCAGGACCTACGTTAGATGCCTTCATAAGAAGGATTCTTGCTCCTCTGAGTTGTCAAGCCATAGATTTGTAGTTTTTGTTTTGATATTTGTTTGGAACATTTGATGCCATGGATTTCATTTTCCATGAGTTTTGTATATACTTGAGAATGTTTATATATCAAGTGTGCTATTTCCTGAAGCTACAATTTGTGTTTATAGTTTATACTTATGTGATTCATGTAAACTTGTGTATGTATCTAATCAGCTTCTATTTGATGGTGTTATTGTGTTTTTAAGGTTTATTTTTAAAAGGGTGCATGAAACAAGCTTTAAATCCTTAAAAATCTCTAAATTTCTTGGGTTTTTTCACTTTGTCGGGTCTCGAGTTGCATTAGCCTTACCCAAGCCTTGCCGAGTCCGAGTCTGAGAACTATGGATATAACCAGCTTCATATCTTGCTTATGTCGTATGCTTCTCTTGTTAAATTTATAACTTTAATCTTTGTGATATTCTTTCTGATAATCCTTGCATATTACATTTTTCCAGTTGAAGGTTGGTTCTGTATTTTGTTTATATTACTCATCACAAAAAAAATTCCCACTACTCATCTTGATATTTAATGGGTCATGTAGTTTAATCCACCACGTGTCATTCAAAAATTCCAATCTCATATCAGTTACAATGGAATGTGGAAATCTAACGTTTATGATTTGAATTTAAATCATTCGTGCAATGGAGGTCGATATTAAGCTGCACACTTCCAATTAAATTTTCTTGCAACAAATACTGAATGAAGCAGTGACAAACAAAGTTGCAGGAATAAATTCTGTTCCAAAGGCATGACTTTCAAGGAGATTAACCATATATACAACCGCCTAATTTATGATTTAAATTAAAATAACCACCACAAACATTTTCATGCCTAGAAATTTTTGTCATTTTTTGTGTTTTTTGCTTAATGCCACCCTCATCATATAAAACCACATTTATGGCACAAACTCTGAAATCCATAGGCATCTACGAGCACCAATGTAAAAGTGAGTTCAACCTGTTTGCAACTTTTAAAAAATTTGCTTCCCATAACAAAGTTCCTACTCTAACTAGTTGACCACATCTTCCAGCTTGATCATGCCAGATAAGAATAAATACATACTATTTTTGTAATCAGTGGCACTTTGTTCTACAATAAGTTAGATTTCTCTCAATCTGGTTGACCATATTATCTAGGTTCTTAGATAAAAAATGCTCTACTTAATTTAATGACCCTACCATTACAGTTATAGAAGAAACAATAATGAAAACAACAAAATCAAAAGTGTCTCACCTTGAAAGAAACCCAAATGGCTCTAAAGAGCACCTTGTACCCAACCAGAAACTAAATGGTTTTATATCTGGTGGACTTACATTTGTCATTTCATAAATTAAATTGGTGAATAGAAATTAAAACAATACTTCAACTAAAGATCCACAGAATGCTACTTTAGATGGAAGGAAACAAATTCTAAAATCAAAAAAGATGCTCAAAGAATATTAGAGTCCAACAAAACCTTTCAATGCAAGAATTCTACTGTTGGGATTCATTAGAGCTGAGTCTGCTGTAATAGGTCTCCTCATCACAGGCACGGGATTATTTGTGTCAATGATCACAACACTGTTTGAAGGAGCAGTTTCCCGTACACAAATGTACTTGTCTGATTCCATAGTAACATGAGTGAATGTAATAAACTGTGGATTTATCCCAAGGCTTGGCAACTGCAAGAATCCAAACGCATGATACCAAATTTTAGTAATATTACTATTCTCAACACTTATATTTCCTTAATTCAAAATCAACTCAGACATCAATACCATGGAGAAGTTATGAAAATTGAACATCACATAATATATAGTTTTGTTATTGATATCTATTTAGTTTAAAATTGAAAACTTAAGTGACACTTCTGCATAACAGTGAAGCTGCGAGTATTAGAATAAAAGATAAAAATTAGCAATAAAGGTGATATGGATCTATTGTCTTTTCAATTATATTTCCCCTTGTGTCTAAATCAACCATTATCAAAATTCAATTTTGCACATGGAGAAGAAATCCTCAATTATATTATAATGCATCAGACATCTGCACAGTAACTTTTTTTAATCTGCACAGTAATTTTATTGAATAAAAAGTACAAAATAGATCAAATTTAAATCTATAACCTTGTCTGCCATATCCCACGCATGAGCATTGTAAAGATACAGCAGGCTTTAACCTGTGACCTGTATAATTATATCCAATAACCACTGCACACGTGCATTGCCATTTCACAATTGTTAGTATAAGGGAAACTCGGATGGTGAAGTGACCCAGTTTTTCCTACATTTGGAGAATTCCCCCGGTGTGTAAAGTCGCATCTAGCAGTATACTACCATTGTGTAAGTATGTAGTAGAGGTGGCAAGCCATCTGTCATGTGAACTGGGGGAGCTTTCATAGTTGTTCAAGCAATAACCTTGACAAATGTTAGAAACCAGATGCGTGCATTTAAGCCCAGAGCTTCGCCAACTCGATATCAAATACAGCAAAATGCTGCTATTGCGTAACAAGCATGCACTAGGGGTGGCAAGCCAACTGTAGCGTAAGCTAAGGGACCCTGGTAGTTGAGGTGGTGGCCTGGACTCATATAAGAACCCTGATGTGTGCATTTTAGCCCAGAGCTTCACCAGCTCAAAATCATATCAAACATAATGGCATTGCAGTTACAACCAGATCTGAGCACTAGATCCGGATCCGCAACTAACTTGTTTTGTAATTCTAAATGAAGGGCACTTCAGCAACAAATCAACATCGAGGTCTGCCAGTATCGAAATCAGGTGACGTTCAACTCGTTACAATTTAGTTTCTTCAAAGAATTAATTGCAGTAAGATCCGCCAGGCACTACTATTCTAGTTTATACCTCGTCTAAGTCCACTTCATTACCATTCACTGACATTTTCCAAGATCATTTCGGTCAAAAGAGTTATTAACAAAAAATTAACAATATCAATTTGCAACAAGCAGACCTAGTGCTAGATTGTAGCCCAGCTTCTCCTAAAGCCGAATCTAAATCAGAGCACATGATCCGCTGCAATATCGCTGAATTTAGACAGATCCGCAAAAATTCACAAAAAAAAAACTTTTTGACTTGGAATAGTCATAAGCCCTATTGACACATGAAAAATAGCAGAAGAAAAAATACAGACCCTACTCTACTTAATAACGTCCCATATTCACCAAATAAGCTACAAAAATTGCATAGACAACTCACCGTCAGAGCCTCCTTCATGGTGATCGGTGCGTTAGCTGCAGCCATGACTGCCGAGGCAATTTAAAGATCCCTTCCTAGAAACTTATCCAATCACAAAACCCTAATTCTGCTCCGTCGAGGCCAATTGCAGATTTATGCAGTGAAAACCATCGATCTGTCCTGTGGCCCCTCAAAAAACCCTCGATACTCCAACAAATCCTGCACTACCGGGCTCGAAAAAATCCGAACAATTCAAATGGCCCAAAGACAATATGCGAATTCCAACAAAAGCGATGATTGAGTGATCTGAAACCACAGCGTTCTCAGATCTTACAACCCTCACAAGGGTTGAGAGCCTTCGGAAATACAGGGTATAGTAGGATGAAAGGATCGGGAACACTTTATGAATAATAAGAATCTTAAGGGCAAAGGCAAATGTAAATTCAACGCAAATGCATTTGAAATGAAAAGCACGTCATTTGTAGCTGCGGAAATGACGTGGCTCGGAGACCGAGCCTGCCGATCCGGTTAAAATGGACACGAGGTTTGGTTACGAAGCTACAATTTGGGTTTTTTTGGTCCAATTTTGTTTTATCGTGTAGACTAGTAGTGGCTGATTTGTTTTCTACGGTAATGTTTTACTTTAGTGCCCCTTTTTTCTTTTTCTTTTTTGAATTTTAGTTTTCTTTTGTATGTTGTTGCCTCCTTTCTCTTTCACGTGGTTTCTCCAATTGCAGCCACATTTTGGATTCAAAAGATTATGAAAAAGAAATCTTAATTTGAGGTATGGAAATGGGTACCCACTATTTTGTTAAAAAAAAAAAGGTGAGAATATTGTGCATCCTTTTTTAATTGATTTTGATTTATTTTTTAAATGATACTACTGGATTGAATTTGATTTTCTATATTTTAAGTGTTCAAATATAATTTATAGTTTGTTTATTCTTGATTTTGTGAAAATAAATTTTAATGTTGATCAAATTTGGAAAAAAAAATAATTCTTAATTTCAAATTTAAATTTAAGTTGGGGGCATCGATTGACCCCTTCTTAGTATTCATTACATGTTAATTTAAACATGAAAAGTTTAAATTACATGTGAGGGTATTATATAAAAGGATGAGCCCTAATTTGTATTACCCATCTACAAGATATCTAGCAATTATCTTGTAACATCATGACTTAGCATGAAACTATCAATACAACAACATCAATATTGATAGAGCAAAACACGAATGTGCATGCTTTACAATCGTTGACTTGATTCCATGGTTTGACTGAGGCAATGAGAGAGGAGTTTGTTGCTTCTTATTTCTATCACATAAAAGTCTACTGATAAATGTTCATACCGTCAGTTTTAAATACCCAAGTGTATGATTCTAAATATTAACACAATCTAAGTCAATCTTGTAGTCAAAACCATAGTTTAAGGATCTAATCTAAAAATTCATATTATAACACAAAAATAATTGAGAGCGAGGTACAATCAATTCAATAGTCTAACAATGTCTATCTAGATTCTTCTCTTTCATGGACCTTATGGGTGCTTTCCCATCAATCTTAAAGAAATTACGTCAAAGGTGTTTATTATCTAAAAGTGAGGACCTAATTGTTTCATCTAGTGGTCGCCAATATTATAGAGAGAAGTAAGACCATCGAGGCAATCTAATGCATTCATTCTTTTGGCAAAAAAATTTGGCAACTTTATATTAGCTGGAGGGCTTGTGAAAAGAAGTATGTCATTATAGCATTAGTGTTAGCATTATTCTTTGGATGGCAAGTTGTTCTATGCAAATTCTCCTTCTCTCCTCCCACTCTTGTCAATTTTGTCAGAGGTGACATCACTTATTTCCCACATAGAAATGCAGGCATAAACCTTAGTCTCTATGTTGTCTTGTCAATTCCATCCACCGCCACTTCACATACTTCCCACATGGAAATGTCAATCCAACTCCATGCTTGTAGTAGTCACATCATAAGTGGCAGGAATGAACTATTACCTTATTGTATGGGACACACATCTAACTATGAGATATCTAAAATATTTTTTGGGAAATATGTGTCTAGATGAACATTTTCTCATCAACGTCATAGACATATTTGAGGGAATTGTTGAATAGGTTGAATAATTGAAATGGGGGTGAATTAGTTATTCACACACAAACAAACAAAACTTTTCCTCTATCGGTAAACACTTAAGTAGTAATGATGCGAACTTAAGATTTTTTGGTTAAGCACAACAAACATCCATAGTAAAGATAAGCATGAATAACACAGGAACACCAAAACAGAGAACACCAGATTTTATGTGGAAAACCCAACTAGGAAAAACCATGAAGAAGCTAATTCTCATGAATATGAAAAACACATGTTAGGGTGACACTAAAAGGTGATTTGTACAAAGGCTCACTGCCAAATATGAAAAGAGCTCACTATTGATCCATAAGCTCACAATTGATACATGAAAGCTCACTGTCGATAGATAAAGGCTCATTGTCGATAGACGAAGGCTCACTACTAATACACAAAAGATATGAATAGATATAGAATCCACTTCTAAGATCTTCATATTGTTTTACAAGAACATAGATCTCTTTTTGCATGAATTTGTATTCACTTTCATATGTGTGTATACTATTATCACATAAGCCACACAACTACATTACATTGCATTATGTTATTTTTCTTTCTCATTCATAGATACCTATATATACATGTCAATATCCAATCTTACATATGTCGACCTTACACATAGCATGTGTAATCACCAATGCATTTAATATTGCAATTACATTAGGCACTCAACATCGATCCTAAATCTAGGACATACATAGGGGATGTAACCACAAATTACAGTATACATCTCAGATAGGTCAGACTTAAGATATTATAATACATGTTGCAAATACCAAATCCATCTGAACACCACAACCAAGACCAAAATGTGGATACATGAAGTAGTTGTTAACACTGATAGGATGTAGATAAGAAACATGTTGTAGTTGATATATACATCTCATCTCAAACACCATGATGCAACAGGGACCTCATTCTGAAAATTTCTTGTGCATAACTAAGACTCCTATTACCAATTCAAAGAACAATACCTGATACAACCGATACATGTCAGACACTCACCGAGACCATCAAATTCTCACTATAGGGTTCAGACATCAATGACAACCAATACTAGCACTTCCTTGTATATTCTAACAATCTCCCCCTTTAGTATTGATGGAAAAACTACTAAAAAAAAATAAAAATGTTAAGATATGTTATGTTGAAACACTGAGAAGAAAAATACTCCCCCTAAGTAGATACACTTTTGTTTTCACATCACCAAAATTCTCCCCCTTTTTGCCATAATGGAAAAGGGCCAAATATAAAAAAAACTTATCTATAGCAAAACAATAATTTTTATTGCAAATACCTGTCAATATATTTCCTGAAGTACAAGAAACTCTTTCAACCAACCAGTAAACATTGCTACTGTGCAAGCACATAAGTTGTCACACTCCACAAGCTTGTCAAAAGACTCTGCCTAGTCATACATCTAACATATCTACTCAAATTCCTCAACACCAATTAAGATATCATCCATATGCTTCATTCTATCTTAAGCCATTTCCTTCACAAGCCAAGAAGTCTTGATCAAGTCAACTCACTGCTTTTGCTGAAATAGAACCTCAACTTGCAATTCATCTACACACTTCCTTTGCACACTATCTTTGTGTATGCAAATTAGATGTCTAATAACTAGAGATGATAAATTAACTATTGAAAGTCAATAAATCAATCTAATGCAACACAATGAAGAATACAAAGTAACTATAAAATGATGAAACTAAATCAATTACCTTCACCTACCATGCAGCTTGTCTCCATTGTCCTCCTAGCCTTGATTTCTTGAAGAGGTTGAGCTCTCAGATTTCCAAATGAAGCCTTCTCCCAAGATGCTACCAAAGTGTGGAGATTTTATGAAATGAGTGCACAATAGCTTATGCAATCTAATGGATGGAATGCAAATGAAATGATGATAATATAGATTGATTGCTCTTAGAATGCTTGGATGCTTGGATGCTTGATTGCTTGAATGCCTATTACAAAATACCTATTAGCTCACAAAGGGGAAATGAGGCTCCTTTTATAGATTTTTGGAAGATCTAGGCCTAGGTGGCACAATCCTATGGTTGAGAATGAAAAGTGGAAGATCCTAGGGCTAGAATTGACTTGGTTGAAGTAGTTGAGAGAAAGGGGGATGTAGTTGGAATGTGAGAGGAAGAATAGGGATGATGTTCCTCTCACATTGACATGGAGGAGAACAAGGTGGAAGGGAAAGACACATGTCAAGTGTCTCACAAAGACCAAAGAGAGAAAGAGGGAGAGACCTTTTCCTCATGAGGACTCTTTGTACAAGTGTCCCATGAGTCACCTTTGACCCTTAGAGGTGGCTTGAGAAGCCCCTTAGGAATAGGGAATGTCTCTTGACTTAGTTTAAGAGAGGACATGTGGTCATGAGACCAAGTCCTATGAGGCCACATAGCCCTTAAGAATAGGACATGTGTGGGTGAGGATAAATACTAATAAATAATTAATAATAATTATTTATTTTAGCCAAAGTGATGTGTTAGGTGACTAGGTAGGTGAGGTGGACTAGGGAACTTAGTCATATTTAGGTGATTGTGTATTTAATTAAATCACTTTAATAAGACTAATTAGAAGACTTAGGATAGAGGAATAGACTATAGTGAATTTACTAAATAAATTGAATAATTTATTTAACAAATAGAGGAATAATTATTAATTAAATAATAAATATTTAATTAATTTATCAAGTCAATATCAATTAAATAATAAATATTTAATTAATTAATGAAGCCATTTTAAAGTGTATACATTTTGCCCCTCTTTGAAATAATGTGCGTGCCACATTGTTTCAAAGAAATTTCAAGTATTTTGCCCCTGCCCCAGACAATGTCTGAAATGACCTAAGCATGCCCCCTCGAGAGATTGATTAACAAAAAAGATGATTGGAAATTTTTTTTTAATTATTATTATTTTTTTTGTCTTGGATAATCAATCTCACGAAAGAAACAGGAGAAAAGATGGGTGAAAATAGGGTGAAACGGAATAAAAATAAGAGGTAGGGTCCACACACCAAGCACATAGGGTCCACATGCTATAAATAGGGCTAAGGGGTCCACAATAAGCTCATTGTGCACACTTGTCATTTGGAGATCAGAGCATGAGAGAGAGAAGAGCAGAGCCGCCAAGATGCCATTTCCGTTGTCAGATCACCGCTTTGAGAGGGTTAGACACTTCCAGCGACCACCCGATTCGGGTGAGCCGGTAGGTGACTCGATCTTGCTTTGTCAATTGATGATTTGATGCATGTTAGAATAGAATTTTAGCATGTTAGGTTAAATCTAATCTTAGGTTTAGATTAGAAAAAATTATTGTTTTGAGCCGAAAAATGAATGCATTGTTGCGGCGCATGAATGCGCAACAAATAGAAACGTTTGCGCAGAAACTCAAAAGTTCTGTGCATTCATGTAGGGAAATGGCGCACACATCATAGAGGAAAGTTAGTGTGGCACAAATATGAAATAAAAGTGCGCATATGTAAAAACTGTGCATTGGTTTAGAATTGTTGCGCAAATGTGCAGGAAAACTGCGCAAATGTAAAAACCGGCGCAAATGTTGAATAATGTTGCACATGCATGTTTCAATGTTGCGCATGTGTTTTAGGTTTTAGAATTTGGTCAAATTAGAAATTCAAATAGGTCAAACTAGATGTCGATAAGCCGATTGGATCCATCGGCGGTTAAATTTGATCGATTAGGTCAAGATAGGCAACATTGTAGCATGGTTGCTAGTTAACCAGTCTTGATACTAGATGATTGATAAAATCATCTGTTAAAACATGTGATAGAATGTGTTTGTAGTTGATATAGTAGGATAGATAGATGTTGTAGATCAGTTTATCGAAATCTGATAGCTTGATTTTATTTGATTTATATAGGACATTATTGATATTATGATGTCACGGGAGAGATATCCCGTCACACAGAATCTGAGGCCAGCGCTATCAGAGACAGACGGACTATTGATTGGGGCGTCTGGCCTTTATCATGTTATTTACACACCTGAGATTAGGGCGAACTGAAGTATGATGACGGCATTAGCAGAGAGATGGCACTGGGAGACGAGTACCTTTCATCTTCCGACAGGGGAGATGACAGTTACACTAGAGGATGTATATTGCATCCTCCAGCTTCCTATTACAGGAGAGTTAGTACACTATGATCGACACGGTGGAGTGACAGAGTGTAGAGCCGTCTTTGGAGATGATGACATTGAGGAGGGAGAGATTAGATGGGATGATATGGTGGATTTGTATGAGCCTTTACCAGTGGTACTAGCTGGAGCGATTGGGGGTTTCATTTGCCCTAATCGTAGATCACATGGTTTTCCAGTTGGATGGGGCTGCACATTACAGCGAATGATGGACGGGACTCGATTTGCTTGGGGTGTGTGCTTATTAGCACATCTATATCATGATTTGCATCAGGTGGTGTACCATAGGGGTGCATCGTTATTAGCAGGGGTTACATTGCTCCATGTGTGGGCATGGGAGCATATTGCAGTGACTAGACCAGTAGCGATCATATTTCAGGGTGCAGGATAGCCCTACATACATTTATACTCCTCAGTTTTGTCTCAGGCAAAACTGGGACATTTAGAGTTCTGGCGCTATACTTTTGATACACTGGATACAGTGACATGGAGACCCTACCTAGGTTGTGAGTCGTGGGACGATGAGCGACAACTGGGATTTTGTTTTGAGTCACGATGGCTTTTAGGGCGGACGCCCTTTATTTTGGAGAGACAGTTGGTCAGCCGGGTTCTGCGCCAGTTTGGCAGGATCCAAGGCATGCCCCAGGGTGTGACAGAGTTTGCGAGGACTCATCAGGAGAGATGGGATTGGGGACCTATGGCATCCTTTGATATTGCCCGACATGAGTTTTTGGACATGCCATTTCAGGCATGGACCATGAGGCAGACAATTGTAGACCCTGGGATGACAGCGGATCTAGAGCAGTTCTTGAGAGATTTTCCTGTACCACGATTGACTGATCTGGAAGCTAGGCCACTAGAGAGAGATCCAACAGACAGACGTCGTGGGAGACGCCAAGGGAGAGATAGGCGAGGACGAGGGAGAGGTGATGGCAGTGATGGTGGAGGAGGTGATGGAGGAGGTGATGGAGGAGATGGGGGGAGAGGTGATAGGGTTGGTCCTCGGATGAGAGGAGGCGGTGTTAGACAGAGGGGAGGGATGCCACCCCCAGTGAGACATGGACAGAGACAGCCTCCAGCACAACTAGCATAGCCAGCTGTAGGAGCTCCACTATAGGTTCCAATAGCGTAGGCATAGATACCAGTTGCCCCAGTACAAGGACCAGTTGTACTGGTACAGGATGAGGCAAATGTGTTATTAGCTCAGGGTGGTGTGGTACAGGGTGGACAGATCCCTGATGACGTACAGGATGAGCAGGACGCTAAGATGCCAGATGTGGGGGCACAGGATGAGCAGGCTGAGATGGACATCGGGGGACAGGATCCCTATCTATAGAGAGATGGTGCTGAGGAGGAGCCGGATATTGATTCACTGCTAGTCTGACTAGCAGTTATTTAGGTACAGGCAGACTAGGTTCCTAGTCTTGAGAGATGGATAGAGAGGATGGATAGGCAGATGGGAGTGCTGAGACATGAGCGGGATGCAGCGCTTGAGAGACTCAGGGAGTCAGAGATGTTACTAGATGAGCTACAGTGCACAGAGGATTTGGGTCCTCATGGAGATAGCATTAGAGCCATGATACATGTCGGGAAGGAGATATCCTACTGGCGAGAGGCTTATAGACAAGCGGTCCCAAGGGATCAGTGGATTGGAAGTTATAGGGAGAGCTCAATGGCTATCAAGATGGTAGTTCATGACAAAGGGGCACCAGTTGGTGGAGGGGGTGTATCATCATGCCCTCCTAGAGCATCGACAAGTTCGGGAGATCAGGGTGGATCCTCAACATCAAGTAGTTCAGATAGTTTTATTGTTTTATGGACTTTATATGATGGATGCTATATGATTGACTCTATATATACAGTGATGCAGTTCTATCATGATTTGCTTTGATGATTTATATACATATGCAGGATGTGATGATTTACTTTAATATGCATAGAATGTATGTCTTAGAATGCAAAATGATTTATATCCGATTTGATATTTTTGATGCTTAATGGTTAATAATCATATGATGGTGATATAAATGCATGTCTTAAATGAGTTTACTAATGCTATGTGATTATCAATGCAATGTTGTGATGAACAATGTGGATAATGGATAATAAATAAATGATGTAAATGAATGATATAACTGATGATTGGAAACACATATAATGGATAATAAATAAATGATGTAAAATGCATATAATGTATAATAAATGAATGATATATAATGTGTATAATGAATAATAAATGATAGTGTAATGCAAATGATATCTAATGTAATAAATGATAATGTACCTAAGATGATTGAATATAATAACTGATAACATGATAAAAGAAAATGAGATGAAATGATAGCTATAATAAATGATCAAATTATATACAAATGAACACTCCTAATGAAGATAACATATGTCTCTAAATGATTAAGTGCAAAATGTTAAATGCAAAAAGTTGTAATATTTTTGGCTGTCCAAATGTCCTCAACTTAAATAACAATGTATCTAACACAAGAAGAATAGACTAAGAGAACAGATAATCTAATAAGAAAGGTAACCTATAAATCTCTATAAAAGGATCACTGATATGTAAGTCATGAACTGTTGAAATGAAATGCAATATGAAATGAATGTATCTCCACAACTTTTAGGTAACATCTTAGAACTTCATAATAAGTGGAATGTGATTTTCATCATTGAGCTCGTTATGTTGCAAGAAAATGCAAGCATCGTGGTATAATAAAACCAGGATGACCTTAGCACTTCTTGCATGGAGTTTAATATTGCAAACTTGACAAGCATCTAGGTATAATTGAACTGAGATGACCTGAGTTTTGTTTGCATAATAGACAAGGAATATTCTCCCCCTCCATCGGGGAACAAATATTTGGAGTCGAGGTATGTGTTGGCATATCACCATAAATAGCAATATATAGAGCAACATGATTTGAATGTTGTCAATACTATTAAATGGATGAAGGCACTTATGCGCAGACACCCCAATTATTTGTTCCTTCGATTTCATGGGAAAATATCCCACAAACAGCAACCAAAGAAAATACCATGCCCCATCATGGCTATCCTAATCAATGACATTTTAGAGTTTCAAACTCATGTCAAAAGATATCATGGAATAGCATAGGAAACATGATAACAATGAAATCCATATATGAATGCATAATTTACAACAAATCATTCTAACATGCCTGTCATGAATATACATTTCTTTTGCCAAAAGATAGTGTAAGATATAGTGATCAGTTCAAGTGATGATGTATAGTCAAGATTCGATAAATAAATAGTCATGTTTCGAAGGATAGATCACAGATTTTGATTCATCATAAAGATATCATTGTGAAAGAATGTTTGATTGTGTTTTCTTTGTCTGGTGAAAATACTCCATTGTGTCCTCTAAGAGTCATGACTATCATAGATCCACTTCCTGAACTAGGTTGAGGACATGCCCCCAGCTAGGTGATGGACTGACTTATTATGTATGAAGAAAGACACAACAAGACTAGGATGAAGACCATGACAAATGATCAAGCTATGATGGGGTTTTATTATGGGTAGATACAATGGATGGTGTATGAACTGGCCATTTTATTATGATATATACATGACAGGTATGAGGACTAACTAGCCGTTTTATTGTCGATATATATACAATGAATGGACAAACTAGAAGAATCCTAATAGATAGAGGAGCTAACTTGATACACATGGTGCCTGTTTCCAGGTTTTCACCACATGCTTTTATTGCAATTTTCTTTTCATTTGATTTTTTGGATTTTTTTTTTGGATTTTTAAGATTTTTTGTATTTACATAATATATACATAGCCCTTGCATTGGGATTTCAAGGATAGAACTTCTTGAGATGGATATTGTTAAGAGGTTCATCCAAAGGATTTCCCTCAGGTGCATCCAATAGTTCTAGTTTAGTCAACCGTGCAACTCTATAGTCTTCATCAAGAATCAAATCTTTAAGAGTGACACGAAGTGAAGGCAACTTGACCTCGAGGGGCAGGACTGCTTCGGATCCATAGACAAGGGAGTATGGGGTGGCTCCAGTAGGAGTATAGATGGAGGTATGGTAAGCCCACAAGGTTGGATTCAGTTGGATATGCCAATCACGGCCAACGTCATTGACAGTCTTTTGTAGGATTTTAACAATAGTTTTATTTGACACCTCAGCTTGGTCCTTTCCTTAGGGATAGTATATGGTGGAATAGTTATGGGTGATATGGAATTTTGCGCACAGTTCATCCATGTCCTGATTTTGAAACTGTTTCCCATGATCAGTAATGAGATACATAGGTATACCATATCTACAAATGATATAATTTAAGATAAACATGGATATTTGTTTCCCTATGGCGGTAATTAATGGAATGACCTCAATCCATTTATTAAAGTATTCCATTGCAGTGAGAATCCATTTGTGACCGTTGGAAGATGGAGGGTTGATAGCGCCCACGAGGTCGAGCCCCCACCAACTAAATGGCAAGGTAGTTGTAAAAGGATGTAACTCTTGTGCTGGAGCATGAATAAGGTTTCCATGTATCTGACATTTCTTACATGCCCTAGCAAAATGAAATTAATATGTTTCCATGGTAGGCCAATAATAACCCATACGCATGAGTTTCTTAGCCAAAGAGGGACCACTCGAATGTGTCCCACAAATACCCTCATGTACATCTCGCAAGACAATTTGAGCTTCATCATGCTCGAGACATCATAGGAGAGTACCATCAAGACCTCGCCGATAAAGGGTATTAGATATTAGGACATAATGGGAGGCTTGGTGGAGAAAAGTTCATTTTTTATTGGGGGATAAGTCAGGGGGTAGGATGTCATTTTTCAAATAGGAATAAATTTTTCCATAGATTGGGGAATCGTGTCCAATTAGATGACATATAATACTCATATCAAGATCATCATATGCAAGAAAAGTCAAGGATTCCACCAAGAACTCAAAACGGACCTTGGTATCTTCTATATCAAACAAAGAAGCAATCGTTGCCATTGCATCGGCAGCCTTGTTATCATGCCGAGGAATCTATTCAAAAGTGATGACTAAGAAATATTGTTTGAAGTCATCAACCATACGTTTATATGGTAATAAATTATCATCTTTAGTCTGATAATCATCATTAACCTGGTTTATAATCAACTGAGAAACCCCATAGACATTTATTTCAATTACTTTCCATTGTAAAGCCATCTTTAACCCAATCAGCAAGGCTTCATATTCTGCTACATTGTTGGTGCAAGGAAATAGTAGTTTGTAAGATTTTGGAATTGTGTATCCTTGTGGTGTAACAAAAAGAATTCCAGCTCCTGAACCCTGTTGAGTATACGATCCATCAAAATATAGTTTCCAGGTTTGTGTAGATAGAACCAAGATGTGTGCATTAGGAACTCTGTGTGTATAGGTTGATCATCCGTTAATGGAGCATCTGCTAGCTGATCTGCTATCACTTGACCTTTGATAGCTTTCCTGTCTACATATTCAATATCAAATTCACTAAGTAGCATGACCCACTTAGCCAATCTGCCTGTTAGTGCTATTTTGCCTAATAGATACTTTAAATGATCAATCTTGGCGATGAGCTGCATTGAATGTGACAACATGTAATGTCACCACTTTTGTGATGCAAAAACAATGGCCAAACATGCTTGTTCTATAGGAGAATAGTTTAGCTCATATCCCACTAAGGCGTGACTGATATAATAGATGGCTTTTTCTTTTCCTTCATGATCTTGCTAAGCCAGTAGAGCACCTAGTGAAACTGTCATAGCTGAAATGTAGAGCAAGAGTGGCTTGCCCGGAATTGGTGACATCGGAGTTGGAGGATTCACCAGATATTGCTTGATTTTATTGAAAGCTGCTTCACACTAATCATCCCATTGGAATAAGATATTTTTATGCAACAAATGTTGAAAGGGATGACTTCGATCTACTAGTTGAGAAACAAATCTTCAGATGGATTGGAGACGTCCCTGCAAGGATCTTAACTGACTGATGTTAGTGGGGGAAGCCATCTCTAATATTGCTTTAACTTTTTTTTGGATCTGCTTCGATTCCTTTGGCTGAGACAATGTACCCTAACAGTTTACCGGATGTAACTCCGAATGCACATTTCTTCGGATTGAGTCGAATCTGATACTTTTCCATCCAGGTGAATATTCGATCTAACACTCTCAAATGACCAGCTCTATCTTTGGATTTTGCTAAAATGTCGTTGACATAATCTTCCATAATGGTGTGCATCATATCATGAAAGATTGTGGTCATTGCTCTTTAGTAAGTTGCTCCAGCATTTTTGAGGCCAAAAGGCATCACATTCCAGCAGTATGTACCCCATGGACAAGTAAAAGCAGTCTTTTCTTGGTCTTCTGGCACAATCTTGATTTGGTTATAGCTAGAAAATCCATCCATTAATGATAACATCTCATGCCCAGCTGTCAGGTCAACAATAATGTCAATATTTGGCAAAAAGAAAGTCATCTTTCGGACAAGCTTTATTAAGATCTCAAAAATCAATACAAATCCTGATAGACTTGTCTGGTTTTGAGACGGGGACAATATTTGAAATCCACTCACCATAATCAATAGCTCAAATGAATCCAACATCTAGGAGCTTCTTTAATTATGCTTTAACCATTTGTGCAGTGTGGGGGTGCATCTTGTGGAGTTTCTGCTTAACTGGTTTTACACCTGGTCTAATAGACAAATGATGCATAATGAGATTTGGATCTAGGCCAGACATATCAACATAGGACCAGGAAAAGTTGATTTGTCTTTCTTTGAAATTTTTTGCAAAAGCTTATTTCTCTGATTCTATCAAGGATGCTGCTACTTTGAGGAGGCATAGAGACTCTTCTGTTCCAATGTTAAGAGGTACTGTTGGTTCTATAAGAATGGAAGATTGCTCTCGATACAGATATTTGGGAAGAGTGTCAATCCTTCCATCGTCAAGCATCTCAGAGAGGTTTTCACCATCAGATACGTCATTTCTTTTTACTATTTTTGGATCTAATACTGCCACTGAGTGGTTTTCATCATTAGATCTGTTGATTATTTTTATATTTTTATGATTGGAAGGATTGGTACTCTCACCAAAGTAGGCCATGTCATTGAGTTCTATCAGAAATCCTGACTTGTGATCTCTTGGTGGTAAATGATCTTTGATTCCAAGATAGTCAATGATTGCATCATCATTATGGAATACATCAAGTTCTGGATGATCGGGAGAATCCCAATCGATAAGTTCAGGATGTACAAGGGGCATTGGATCATTCGGGTCAGTTTCAAAGGCAGAGATGGTATTGATGGAAAAGTTGTCAAGGTTTATGATGGTATCAGCGAGGTCTATTTCCATACTCTCATTTGATTTGTCTATCGCAAGATAACGCTTACTTCCCTCACAATCGACAAGAGTAGTATTACGTGGGACCAATCCTAGTGAGTCACTCCTTGAACTCTCTCCCTCGTGGTAATCGTTACTATATTGATGGACAACATCAACTCTTATCTCTTTAGTACAATTAGATAATGAATCCCATTCATAATCATTTGAGTCAGAATCATCATTATCCCCAAGTCTATCAATGATTCCCTGTGCTATCCTTTGTTTCTCTGGATCCACATACATACCATTCTTTCTGAATTGCAAAGCAAGAGCTTTAGATATCTCATGAAAAGGTGTGATATTTTCTTTTCCTTTTGGTTTTTTTGTTCCTTCTCCTTTGTATCCTAATCCTGTAGTGTCTCTTTGATAGTTTGGATTTTGTAAAATTGGTTTGATAACACCTTCTCTTTGTAACCCTATAGGTCCAGCACCTTGGTATCCCATATTTTGTAGCAAAGTATACCCTTTACCATAGACATCAGGTGATATATATTCATGTTTGATATCCTCTTCATTCTTCAGTGACTTAAGCAAATGAGTAGCATTACGCTCAGCTGCCTCTTTGGATATTGTGCCCCCACTTATAAATGTGTCATAAACAAGTGTTGAAGGGGGTTCTGATTGTTGTTTAGTGATCAAAGATCTACCATATGATCTAGGAGATAAAGGTAACTCTGTGATGCAAAGAGCTTGACCTAAAGTGTATTCTCCCATACTTCTTTCTGTTATATCTATCTTGATCCCATTTGATTTTGAAGTTGATGCTATATTACTAGGATCACTGGGTGTAGTTGTAGAAGATCCAATACGATTATAAGGTATCAAAGAGTCAGATTTCTTCACAAAACTACAATACTAGAATGGATTAGTGTCTCCTTTGATAGTGACTTCCTGACCATTATGAGGGAATTTCAAGCATTGATGATAGGTTGATGGTACAACTTGCATGGAATGAATCCATGGTCTTCCCAAGAGAATGTTATAAGCAAGATCCATGTCTAGGACTTGGCAAGATACATCTTTGATTATAGGACCTACTCTGATTGGTAAAACAACAGACCCCTTGGATGACCGCTCTTCCTCATCATAAGCTTTTATCATGATTTTCTTCTTGGGATCAACAACATTTTTAGAGAATCCCAATGCAAGGACTAGTTTCAATGTACAAATATTTAAGCCAACTCCTCCATCTATTAGTACTCATTTGATTTTGTGACTCTGGACAAGGACTTCGATATGTAGGGGAGCATTATGAGGTTGGGTAATAGTTAAGTCATCATTTTCAGTAAAGGATAGGTAATGCGGGGTTGTTAAATGGCCCACCATAGCTTGAAATTGATCATGATCTAGATTTGTGGGGACTTGGGTTTCTAAGAGAGCTTTTTCAAGGATATCTTTGTGAGATGGGGATAGACGCAAAAGCTCTAAGATGGATATCTGGGCAGGTGTTTTCTTGAGTTGTTCCAAAAGGTTGTATTTGTTGGAAATATTCGTTGTAGACTTTGGGACATAAACAGACTTGTTGTGAGGTGCATTTGGTTTAGACTGGACTCCTTGGAGAGTAACTTTGGATTGAGCACGAGTAGTAACATGGACTGGTTGACTCTCTGATTTTCCTTTGATGGTAATGACATTGGCATAATACTTAGAAGGATGACATTCATAAATGTTACCAACATATCGATAGGGAGTGGAATTATAATTGGCTTGATTGTCACTCTTAGTATTGGAAGAACCTCCTTTTTCATGCTCGGGAAGTGGATCTTTGAAAGCAGTATGTGATTCATTGGAGGTATGTCCGTCAACACTAATTTCACCGCTTTTAATTAAGTCTTGAATTACATTTTTGAGCCTTTTGCAATCATTGATTTTATGTCCTTTGCCTCTGTGAAATTTGCAATAATCATGCTCTCCACACCAAGAAGGCTTCACTCTAGGTTTGAAATCTTTTGTGTCAGGAAGCGTAATGAGTTTCTTTGTGATTAACTTCCGTAATGCTAATTCGAGAGATTCCCCTAAAGGAGTAAAGTTTTTTCGAGGTGACATGAAAGGCAATCGTGGTTTAGATGAATGTTTGTTGGTGTTTTGATTTGTTGATTGATTGATGTAAGTACCTTGAGTAGCATTGGCCTGACTTGTGAGATTGAGAAGGGGTTGTGTTGGTTTGACATTACGATTATCAGCAATCCCATCATTGACAATGTTTTTGTTTTTATTCCAGAATTTCAATTTGTCATTATTGTAGTTGTTGGAATTTGAATTTGAGGATCCAGCATTGTCTTTAGAATAAAGTTTGATCTCACCTTTTCGGACCATGGCTTCCTCAATCTTAATATCATTCTCTATGAGCTTATTGAAGTTTGGTGGACATTGCAATTGTAACCTATAACTCATTTCTGGTGTAAGGTTATGCACAAAGATATCCATCTTTTCTTGTTCAAGAATCGTTCATGGATATTTGGCAAACAATTGACGCCATCTTTGCAAAAAAGTAAGGAAGGGTTCTCCATTCTTTTGGTGTGCATTGCAAAGATCAAGCATAGTGACTTCATGTTTGATGTTATATGAATAATGAGTCACAAATTTGTCAAGAAGCTCATTGAAAGATTTGATGCCTGGGGGTAATTTGGAGAACCATTCCATGGCTTGTCCTCCTAAACTTCATGGAAATAGTCACATAAGATAAGTGTCATTGTGAGCGACTTCAATACAAGCAGCATAAAACTCACGAATGTGGTCTTGTGGATCCGAATTCCCTTTGTATTTGTCAAATTTTGGTACCTCAAAATGAGGAGGGAATGGAATCATTGCTAAGTTCTTATCAAAAGGATAAGGACATATATCATCCAAGGAATACTTCTTTGTGGATGATCCAGTTTGGATGTCACAGATTTGTTGTTGAAGCATCTAGATTTTTTGTAGAATGGGATCCAAAGATAACATGTTTCCTTGAGAGTTTTGGGAAACATTGTTGTGGGAAGCATTGTTTTGTGAAGCATGATTTTGGGAAGCATGGTTTTGCTAATCATTTTGAGAAGTAGTGTGTTGTTCATGGCTATGAGAAGCATTGGATTGCTGATTGGTTTCCTTTTCTCCATGAGTGTCTTGAGAACCTTTAGGGTTTTCTTGATTGTTTGCGTGAACTGGTTCTCTAAGATGGGAAACATCAAAATCACTTGGTAACTTAGCTCCTTGTTGAGCAAGCATGAGGAAATACATCTCTCTATCTAAGCCTAAGAGTCTTTCCATGACATGATAAAATTGAGGATCTTGTGAAGCTTCCCTAAGTTCGTCATCGGTGGATTCGTCATTGGATGTAAAAAGTGAAGTCTTCTTAGGAAGCTCTTTTGACCAAGGGTTTTCTTCGTTGTTGGTATTTCCTTCCATCTTGTCTAGGGATTCTAGATTAATGGCTCATTTGAGTTTCTGAGATCGAGTTTGAACCATGAGAAAATTGATTGTGGGATGAAAGATTTTTGATGAGAAGACATGGAAAGTGATTGATAGAAAAGATATTGAAATGTGTTGAAAAGTGATAAGACAACTTGATAAAATCTAAGTCAATAGGAGGTATAGATCTCACTATGATATGACAAAGGGAAATCAAGAGATAATAACCTAAGTAAGTTTGGTGGTTAAGGATGATATATCCTGATATGGTAAACTCACAAAGATCAAAATCTGATAGATAAGGTAATGTTTCAACACTAAATTGAGAATTTCAAAGATTGGAAGAAAATGATTTGATGAGTCTTGATGAAGGAATGATGAAAAGTGATGAAAATGGTCAAACTAAAGATCAGAGGTCTGGGTAACTTGACTATTTTTCCAGAATCTTACTAAGGATGAAAATGGGTATTTGAAAAAGTGATTTGGAAAATTGCAAAGTTTGTGGAAATGCTCACTGTTGTAAATGCGCAGCAACAAATGCACAGGACATATTGATCAATGCGCAACAAAATGAGACAGATGCGCAGCAAATTGTGACCGATGCGTGGAAAAATTATCAAATGCGCAGAATAATTTGATGTATGCGCAGCAAATTGGAATGAATGCGCAGGTTTTTGTTTCTGATTGATTTGAACTGCAAGATTTGGAAATTTGTGTCTGATTTTTTTATGTTTTTTGGTTTTTGGCAAATGAAAAATGCATAAACACATGCACGTAAGATAGAAAATGATTTTAATCTAACTATGCTAATATGAATGCACAAACACGCTTATAATCTTATGGTTGGCAAGGATGATATCTGCTAAATCCCCACTAGGATAATAAAATCCAGCCACATAAATCCCTAGTGGACAGCCTAGGAACTTGGAGGCACGGGCTCCTCCTTACAGTGCACTCACTTCTTAGGCACACCAAGTTTTGAATTTAACGGGTCATTACTTCCCAAAGAACTGTTATCTCTACTATGAACCGTGAGTATTGTGGGGTGTCTTCACGAGCTTGGGTGACTCCTTGAGCCAACAGATAGAAGGTTTTTGGCCACTAAACAAAATCTTTTAGTAAGGACATCCATTCAAGTGGTTGTGATCAAGTCATTTTCCCAATTAAGGGGGCTCTCCCAATCTTTTCAAAGAAAGGCTTTCACCTCTACTAAGTAAGACTTTAACGCACCACTGGGGTACTAGAGGAGATTTTGGTTGCCACAATGAATTCACACCTATCTAATGTGAGACTAATCACACTAGCATTTTTTATATACCAGTTTGGAAGGGCTTGGCTTTAGCCTGTTACCGGTTGGGTCGTTCCTTGGGGTGAGTACCTCTTTTCCCACCAAAGACTGCCCTCTAAAAATTATAATAGTTTCTCTTACACCCAAGGTCCACGAATGGCGAGGGGAGAGGATACGTTGTTATAATTTTGGGATTACAAATAGCTTAAAAAGAAAAACATGATAGACACTTGATTCTATGCTAAAGAAGACACACAAAGCAAAAACATGTCTTATTTTAAGCCCAAACAAGATTATAGTTTATTTTGCAAACCCCTTGGCAATCTGCAATCAAACTGTTAGAAAAATTATTTTAGCAATGGGGTCTTCAAGATTGCGTCCTGCAAAATAGCCTAAATACTACTAGAATGAACAGACACTTGTTAAAATGTTAGCTAAAAATCTAAACAATTGTAAAACTGAAATCTACCATAGCAAATGACAAATGTGCAGAACAGTGAACTAAATGCGCATAAATGTTCGATAAATGCACAGAAAATGTGTATGTGCAGCATAAAGATACCAATGCGCAATGAAATGATGTATATGGGCAACTATTACGGATGCACAACAGAAAAATACATATGCGCAAAATAGTTTAACAAATGCGCATAAATATGATAGAAAGTGAAAATGCAGAGAGAAATAGTGACTGTGGTGTCAGAAAATGAATGCGCAGCAAAAATGAACAGATGCACTGAAATCATGTATGAATGCATAGAAATAACCTGTAGGAAAAACCTGCACACAGAAAATTAAAAATTAAAAGTGAAAAACCCGGTTGGGCCCTCCTTCTAGCGCCAAAAATGTATGCAAATTAGATGTCTAATAACTAGAGATGATAAATTAACTATTGAAAGCCAATAAATCAATCTAATGCAACACAATGAAGAATACAAAGTAACTATAAAATGATGAAACTAAATCAATTACGTTCACCTACCATGCAGCTTGTCTCCATTGTCCTCCTAGCCTTGATTTCTTGAAGAGGTTGAGCTCTCAGATTTCCAAATGAAGCCTTCTCCCAAGATGCTACCAAAGTGTGGAGATTTTATGAAATGAGTGCACAATAGCTTATGCAATCTAATGGATGGAATGCAAATGAAATGATGATAATATGGATTGATTGCTTTTAGAATGCTTGGATGCTTGGATGCTTGATTGCTTGAATGCCTATTACAAAATACCTATTAGCTCATAAAGGGGAAATGAGGCTCCTTTTATAGATTTTTGGAAGATCTAGGCCTAGGTGGCACAATCCTACGGTTGAGAATGAAAAGTGGAAGATCCTAGGGCTAGAATTGACTTGGTTGAAGGAGTTGAGAGAAAAGGGGATGTAATTGGATTGTGAGAGGAAGAATAGGGATGATGTTCCTCTCACATTGACATGGAGGAGAACAAGGTGGAAGGGAAAGACACATGTCAAGTGTCTCACAAAGACCAAAGAGAGAAAGAGGGAGAGACCTTTTCCTCATGAGGACTCTTTGTACAAGTGTCCCATGAGTCACCTTTGACCCTTAAGGGTGGCTTGAGAAGCCCCTTAGGAATAGGGAATGTCTCTTGACTTAGTTTAAGAGAGGACATGTGGTCATGAGACCAAGTCCTATGAGGCCACATAGCCCTTAAGAATAGGACATGTGTGGGTGAGGATAAATACTAATAAATAATTAATAATAATTATTTATTTTAGCCAAAGTGATGTGTTAGGTGACTAGGTAGGTGAGGTGGACTAGGGAACTTAGTCATATTTAGGTGATTGTGTATTTAATTAAATCACTTTAATAAGACTAATTAGAAGATTTAGGATAGAGGAATAGACTATAGTGAATTTACTAAATAAATTGAATAATTTATTTAACAAATAGAGGAATAATTATTAATTAAATAATAAATATTTAATTAATTTATCAAGTCAATATCAATTAAATAATAAATATTTAATTAATTAATGAAGCCATTTTTAAGTGTATACACTTTGATATTTAGAATGTAATATGTTTTACCACTCTCATTGAGATTTATCTCAATCTTTTCATATTTACCTCTATAGTTATCAACAGTTACAGGCCAACAAAGACAATATCAATAGACCTTTATAATATGTTTCAGGCAAGTTTTTGTCTTACCGATAAGTGGGGACAATGTCTGCTAGACTTCTTTCCAAGTTTATCTTGTACTAACCATAAGTCACATCCAATCTGCAATAATTTCTTCTCAACCAACATGATCATTTCACTAAATAGCATGTCATAAATATTGGATGCTACAATATTCTTATTGAGAAAATGATCTATAATAATTTTTAGGACAAGAGTTTTGTCGATTGAAGAATCTATAGTTCACAAACCACCAATTCTATCATATTCTCCTCAATCCAACACAACTTGAACAACATCAGGATCAACACTTTCTATCAGTTTTTCTATATCTAGATCCCATTTCTTTTGATATTTCCTCACATTTTGATTCTTCTACAATACTCACCTTTTTGCCAGCAACTTCCTCCTCACTCTCATATACCAAGACTATAATAGTCTCCTTGGCTTCCCAACTCATTTTCCTCCTTTTGAATTTAGATGACGAACCACTGAGAACAACCTCCTGTTTTCTTTGTTTTGAAGAGGAACCTCCAACAAACTACCTTACCGATATAGTATCGGTAACCACTAAAACACCACTCAATATCTCCTGGAGGGATAAGAAGTATGCCTTGCAAGCATCAACTTTATTCTCAAATTCTTCCAACTAATTATAAATTTATTTGCTAGCAAGAATAATTATCCTTCGGATAATATTATTTTTATCATTTCCTCGGTAACAACCCAATTGTAACAAATTTTCTAGGGGAGGTGTAAAAATTTGATTTGTTCAATACTCCCCCTATGCCACAACCTTCGACTCAATTGTTGGTAGGACCAATACCAGGATTTAGTACTATTGAAACCTCTATATCAACAGACTTCTTCCTCCATTCTAAATTTTTCTTATGAGATTCACTTGATTCAGCTATCTGCTTATCACATTCAATAGTTATCGGTGTAGCTTAAGACTTACATGTTTTAGCATAGTGACATGTTTGTCTACACTTAAAGCATCTCATGTTCTTCTTTTGAGAGATTAACAACTTAGCTCTGCACTGACTAGCTTTATGACCATAGTTATGACATGTTAGGAATAACAATCCACAATACAACTAAGAAGGGGGAGGGGGTGAATTAGTTGTATGATAGATTATTAAACTTTAAAATTTGAATAGTAGCAATATCAAAATTAATGAACACAATGAATGCCAACACAACAACACAATATTTTTTTTGTCGAGGAAACCCTGTTAAAGGCAAAACCCTGGTGGGAATTAACACCCACTAATGATGTACTAAGAGTATAGTATCCTTGTTAGAAGATCTAGCCCTGTTAGGAGCTTATTAAAACATTACAGTACACAGTCCTTGTTAGAGGACAAACCCTGTTAGGAGTCAAGAAAAGAGGGGGGCTCACTTCCCAAAGAAGGTTAAATCCACCTTTAGAACTCACTAATCACAACACAAGTGTATATGAAGAAATACATAATCTTTGTGAATTATCTGATAGCAACTGTCTTTGCTTGATCAGTTCCAATGAAGTACACAAGTAATCCTCTTCTCTACATCTAGCAGACACAAGTTCACAACTTCCACAATCTTCTTTACATCACATACATTCTCACCATGTCTTTTTCAAAGAAAAGATCTTACATATATACCCTATTACATTCTACATGATCAGGTCGGCTGATTAGGCTTTCCTAATATACAAATAATTACATAAACCCTTTCTACGATACACATGGTATCTAAAACAAGTATACAATGATTACGTTACAACAATTAAGGACCAACATCCTTAATTTACATTCCCCAACCAAAATGCATGCTACATCTTTGAAGTCAGCTCCCAAATGAGTATTCTCTAGATCACACACCAGAGCTAACATCATCCAGCATTTTGTACCTTGCATTGACCATCGAGCACTCTTCAGTACCCTTTCTTTCATCTATTAAGATCACATACACTGAATCTATACCTTCTGTAAGATATGCTAGAAGCACAAAGACTAACTCTGTCAATTTGCACTGTTATTGTCCAGTAACCAGTCTTCACCAAAACATTTGTAACTCAACCAATACACAACATTACATGATGCGATCTTGGATATAAGATCACAACATCTTCTTGTACTCTCATATGACTTCGCACAATCTCAAACATCTGTACATTGTCCGTACACTGTAATAACTAGCATGTTCTCTTCACAAAAACATATGTTAACATCAGTAACAAAACATGAATGACAATGGCAGCAAATCCAACATCACTCAACGTAGTGATTAAACATATTAAATGTATCAACAATATCCCCAATGCATTAGCAATATACAACAATTTCCCCTTTGGCATTGATGGCAACATATGTAAAAATCCATCAACCCAATCAATATTCTCTCAATACCTTCTTCCTTATACAATATCTCTCCCCTTTAGGGATTTTCTCATAGTAACTCTCCCCCTTTAACAACAATGGCAAAGGGTGCCATAATTCATCAGCTATCTTCAACACCTGTCTTCAATGATCACTCCCAATGAGGAGTAGATCCCTACATCACATCCAGAATATGATAAGGCTCTAAAAACCTCTAGATTGATGCATCCCTGTATCATTTAATTCTGACTAGGAGGGGCCTGAACCCCAAGCATACCTCTAAGATATTCAAAGGTATCTTTCGGCAATGGCTTTGTAAATATTTCTGCAATATGTTCCTTTGTGCTAATGTTTTCCAACTTTATTTCCTTCTTTGCCACCTTATCTCTCAAGAAGTGATACTTAATAGCAATATGCTTAGTTTTAGAGTGCATCGCAGGATTCTTTGACATGTTCACTGTACTAGTGTTATCACAATGGATAACCACTGGTTCATCAAAAGTTATTCCAATATCTTTTAGCATTTGTTTCATCCAAACAATTTGAGTGCAGTTAATAACAGTAGCAACATACTCTGATTCAGCAGTAGATTGAGCTATACAATCTTGCTTCTTACTTAGCCATGAAACCAAATTTTTCCCAAGGAAAAATGCACCTCCACTAGTACTCTTCATGTCATCAATATTTCCTGCCCAATCAGCATCAGTATAATCATGAAGCTCAAAGTCATCATTTCTATCATACCATAAGCCATAGTCCATTGTTGCTTTCAGATATCTAAGTATCCTTTTCACAGCAGCTAGGTGTGTTTCTTTAGGTTTTTCCTGATATCTAGCCACAATCCCAACAACATTAGCAATATCTTGTCTGGTGTGAATAAGACATTGTAATCTTCTAACCATTGATCTTTACTTGGTCTAAAAAACACACTTTGATTCAACATCATTTGTCAGCTTATTACTAGTCACCATGGGTGTACCAATTAGTTTATAGTCTTCCATTCCAAACTTTTTCAACATTTCTTTAAGATATTTGGTATGAGAAATAAAAATGCAATTCATGCTCTGATTTATTTGCAGTCCAAGAAAGAATTTCATTTCTCCTATCATGGACATCTCAAATTCATTTTCCATTTCTTTAGAGAATTTCTCACACAATTCATCATTGCATCCAAAGATAATATCATCAACAAAAACTTATATTATCAAAACTCCATCTTCACTAGTTCTTAAATACAAATTACTGTCAGCATTACCTTTTCTAAATCTAAGCCGAAGTAAGTATTTGTCTAACCTTGCATACCAAGCCCTTGGAGCTTGCTTCAGTCCATACATTGCTTTCTTCAACTTGCATACCATGTCTCCATCCTCACATAAAGGAAATCCATCAGGTTGTTCTATATACACTTCTTCTTCAAGATCTCCATTCAAAAATACAAATTCCACATCCATCTGATATACCTTGAAGTTCTTATGTGTAGCATAAGCCAAGAATAATCTCACAGCTTCAATCCTAGGAACAGGAGAAAATGTCTCTTCAAAATCTATGCCTTCTTGTTGCAAGTAACCTTTACATACCTATGCTTTGTTTCTTACAAAAACTCCTTTTGCATTCATTTTGTTTTTGAAAACACACTTAGTTCCTATTACATTTTTGTCTTTAGGTCTAGGAACCAATTCCCAAGTGTTATTTTTCTTTATCTGATCTAACTCTTCCTTCATATCATTTATCCAGGATTCATCTCTACAAGCTTCATCTGTAGTCTTTGGTTCAACTTGAGAAATCAAACAAATTTATCCTCTAGCCTTTGATCTAGTCATTACTCCTTGATTAGTGTTACCAATAATTTGATTTTTAGGATGATTATTCTTTACATACCTCAGAGTCTTAGGAATCTCAGTAGCCTCTTTTGTGTCATCATCCCAAGTCTCATTTTTGCATTTAGTCTCAACAAGTTCTTCTTCTTATATAGTAGTGGCCTCCTTGATCTTTGTATCATGATTAAAATCATACATTGTTTCTTGTATCTGAAACCTTTCATCTATCCTTACATTGTGACTTTCAATTATCTTCCTTAATCTCAGGTTAAAAAAATTTATGCCTTCCTCTTAGTAGAATATACAAGGAAAATTCCTTCATCACTTCTAGCATCAAACTTCCCTACCTCATCATCTATTTTGATATAGCACTTACTACCAAATATTCTAAAATATTTATAGTAGGAGTATGAACAAACCATAATTCATAAGGAGTCTTACTTGTATCTTCTCTAATTTGAACTCTATTCAATGTGTACACCGTTGTCCCAACAACCTCTCTCTAATGCACATGAGATATATTTCCTTCAAGAAACATAGTTCTAGCAACATCTAGTATTGTTCTATTCCTTTGCTTTGCTATCCCATTCTGTTGTGGAGTCCTAGGAGCAGATGTTTTTCTTTGTATTCCATGCTCTATCTAACTTCAAACATTTTATCTTTAAGCTTGATTCATTCTCTACTTTTTCTTTGAATATCTTGAATTTATCAAATGCTTCTGATTTCTCTTTCAAGTAAGTAACCCACATCATTCTAGAAAAGCCATCAACAAATAGTATAAAATACCTTTCACCATAGTATGATCTTGTCCTTATAGGTCCATGTAGGTCTGTATGTACCAGATCCAACTTTCCTTTTGATGTATATGCTTTGCTTTTATGTCTGCTTCTAGTCTGTTTTGCCATAACATATTCTTTGCATACAGTGTTAGATGGTTTCACAATCTTCGGTAGATCTCTTACTGCATTAGTCAAACTTGCCTTCACAATATTATCAAAATTAACATGTGATGCAAGGGCATTCTAGGGTACTCGGTGAATCTGCATGGGGGTGTGTTATTTGGCTGGTGTTACTCGGTTGTAGCCTTGACCGATGGTCTCGGTCATTGTATGAAGCTTGGTCGTTAAAGGAACTCGTTAATCTCTGGCACTCGATGAAAGTGTTACTCAATGATACCTACGGTGCTCAGTCAACACTGGTGCTCGACAATGCTTGGCATGCTTGATTATTTCACTATTGCTCGGTAGTTCTGGTTTACCGAATGGAGTTCTGTGTGATTTGTTGGGCCGACTTGGTGCATTTATTGTTGGTAGCTATTGTTATAGGTTGACATGTTGGATTTAAATGTTTGTAAGGCTATTTTGAAGTTGACTTGTATGGCATTTAATATTTGTTTGTAGGAGTTAAGGGTTTCATCCAACCAACTGTGGCTGATGATTAGTATTTAAAGGGTTCTTTGGGTAGTTGTTTAGGCATGACTTGAGGACTTAGCGAGTCAAATCAGAGGTTCTGAAAGCTGGAGTTGGTGAGGTTGTGGAAAAGATCTTGCATGATCTTGCAGATCAGATTATTATCTAATAGTTTATAGTTGCAAAGCCAGTGGTTTGCACACTTGGAGACAAGGAGATTGCTTGGAGGCTTGCGAGCTCAAGTTTAGATATGCCTTAGGGTTTCCATCAGTTGTTGATTGTTTCAGAGCTGAACTAGCTAAGTTTGTATTAGATATGTGTGGATCTTGAAGAACTTATTTCGATTGTAATTGGCCCTAACCCGGAAGGCCTTATAGCCGAGCATGTTAATGAAAATTGAGTTGAAACATCTTGTTGTGTTGAGTTTTCCATTGTGCAATTATGAAGCTGCAAGGCTAGATTGTCCTTAATTGGATCCTCTCTAACTTGGTCTGTGTCAACATGAAAAAATCTTATGTGCCATAACCAACTTTCATCTACCTTCGCAACAAATCAAGAAGCTCCAGATGTATTTAACTCAAATACATTACCTCTATATTTAGTACTGGTTGCAATCAGCTTTCCTGCCTTACTTCTGATAAAACATTTACCATCATTGAATTGTAATTGAAACTCTTTGTCCATCAGTTATCCAACACTCAACAAGTTATGCTTAAGTCCATCAACAAGTAGTACATTATCAGTATTAGTCTTTCCATCCAGAGTAATATATCCTACTCCTATGATAGGTTTAGGAAGATTGTCTCTGAATCTTACAACACCACCATCATACTTCACTAATTTAACAAACTTGTTTTTGTCTATAGTCATATGATGTGAACAACCACTGTCTATGATCCATTCAGATTTCTTATCAACATGTGACACTAAAGCCTTTTCCTCATGTACTAGTTCATCTTTAATAGCAACAAATCCAATATCCTCATAATCTAAATCATCATCATCAGAAACATCGTCACTAGCATAATAAAATTCCTTATCCTTTGAGTACTTAGACTTGAAAAACTTAGGTTTGTGCTTAGGAACTCTTGTAGGACATCTAGATGAAAAGTGACCTACCTTATTGCATGAAAAATATTTCAAAGGTAACTTTCCTTCAAATTTACCCTTACTTCTCTTTTCTCTTCTAGCGATCAGTGCAACAAGTTCATCCATCTTTCTTTCTTATGCTTGTATCTATTCCCATTCTTCAACATATTCTCCAAGCTCTTCTTTCAGGTTCTCACTGCTGGTGCTTGAAAGTGCAGACATTATCTTCTTATGTGCAGATGCCTTAAATGCAGATTCAAGTTTAGGTACAGAATCTCCAATTTCTGCAGCTTCAAAAGTAGTTAGCTTTGCAATCAATATTTCTTTTCTAAAGTTTAGAGTCAAAGGTATAATCTCTTCTATAAAATGAATCTTGGTCTTGTAAATAGGTGTCAATGATCTAAGAATTTTCAAAATGACTTCTTCCTCTTCAAAGGTGCCTCCACGATTTTTTATTCCAATCACAACGTTTGTAACTCTTTGTACATAAGCCCCAACACTTTCATCATACTTCATTTGTAACTTCTCCATCCTTGTTTTCCAGTTTTGTAACTTCGCTCTCTTGGTAAACTTGTCTCCTTTATACAATGCTTCTAATCTTGTCCAAATCTTGTGTGCAGAATCCATATCTTTTACCTTAGTAAATTCTCCTTCAGAGAGTGCATTGATCAATGCTTCCCTTGTGACCATGTTATGTGAAAATATCTTCTTCTCATTATCAGTAGTTGATGCCAAGTCATTCTCAGTCTTCATAGCCACCAGATTCTTTGTAATCATCTAGTAGTCGATGCCCAAACATAGCAAATGAGTTCGCATCTTGTTCTTCCAACTGTCAAAGTTTTCAGGATCAAATATTGGACTATCCTTCTTATAGAATGCCATCTCCAAGATCACCTCAAGTTGTTAAGCTTTCTCTCTAAGGACCAGTAGCTCTGATACCAATTTTTAGGAATAAAAGTCCACAATACAACTGAGAGGGGGGGTGAATCATTTGTATGATAGATTATTAAACTTTAAACTTTGAATATCAACAATATCAAAATCAATGAACACAATGAATGCCAATACAACAACACAATATTTTGTTGTCAAGGAAACCTTGTTAAAGGTAAAACCCCGATTGGAATTAACACCCACTAATGATGTACTGAGAGTATAGTATCCTTGTTAGAAGATCTAGCCCTATTAGGAGCTTATTAAAATATTACAGTACACAGTCCTTGTTAGAGGATAGATCCTATTAGGAGTCAAGAAAAGAGGGGGGCTCACTACCCAGAATCACTGCCCAAAGAAGGTTAAATCCACCTTTAGAACTCATTATTCGCAATACAAGTGTTATGAAGAAATACACAATCTTTGCGAATTGTCTGATAGCAATTGTCTTTGTTTGATCAGTTCCAATAAAGTACACAAGTAATCCTCTTCTCTACATCCAACAGACACAAGCTCGCAGCTTCCAGAATATCCTTTACATCACATACATTCTCACCATGTCTTTTCCAAAGAAAAGATCTTACATATATACCCTATTACATTATACATGATCAGGTCAGCCAATTAGGCTTTCCTAATATACAAACAATTACATAAACCCTTGCTAAGATACACACGGTATCTAAAACAAGTATACAATGATTACGCTACAACAATTAAGGACCGACATCCTTAATTTACATTTACTGACCAAAATGCATGCTACATCTCTAAAGTCGACTCCCAAATGAGTATCTCCAGATCACACGCCAGAGCTGACATCATCCAACATTATGTACCTTTCCCTAACCATCAAACATTCTTTAGTACCTTGTCTTTCATCTCTTAAGCTCACATACATTGAATCTATACCTTATGTAAGATATGGCGCAAGCACAGAGACTAACTCTGTCAATTTCCACTGTCACTGTCCAGTAACCAGTCTTCGCCAAAACATTTGTAACTCAACCAATACACAACATTACATGATGTGATCTTGGATATAAGATCACAACATCTTCTTGCACTCTCATCTGACTTTGCACGATCTAAAGCATATGTACAGTGTCTGTACACTGTAATAACTAGCATGTTCTCTTCACATAAACATATGTTGACATCAGTGACAAAACATGAATGACAATAGCAGCAACTCCAACATCACTCAACATGGTGATTAAACATATTAAATGTATCAACAATCTCCCCAATGCATTAGAAATATCCAACATGACATAAATAACAATTTCCATGAAATATATTGTTCATAACACTTCCTTTTTCCTAAACCTCAACATGACTCGTGCATTTACTTTATTCATGACCAAACTTATGACATTTACTACATTCATTTCCTTTTATCATCTTATAATCTACTACCTTATGACCAAAATTCTTGCAAATATAATAACAACCATTGAAAGATAAATACCTTCAAGCATTTGCTTGCCTTGTCTGCAATCTCTTTACAAAAGGGTTCTAATTCCTAATTTTACTTGAAGTCTTCACCTCTACTACTTCCTCAATCATCATACCTTTACCTTTGTCATTCTGATTCAAACATTGACTAGTAGATCCAACATCCTCTTTGTTTTCTTCTGGTAGATGCAACAACTTATCTAGGATAGAGTCATTCTCACATGTTCTAGTTTCAACCTTCAACTTCGTTAGTTCCAATTCCAACATTTCATTATGTTCTTCATTTTCTTCATCATTTTCTTGAAATTTTCTTCTGTCACTTTCCATTCATCTAATGCATTCTCTAGTTCAAATCTTGTAATCCAAGAATCATTCATTCTATACCTTGATCCAGTCTTGATGAGACCTTCCTTATCATTCTCTATCTGATCTGCACCACAACTTTCTAATTTCCTTAATTCAGCTAGCTCTTGTTCTAGCACTAATATTTTGTCCTTTGATTCTTTCAAGTCTCTATTGACTTCCTTGTGCCTTGCTTTGAATTTCCTAATTTGCACTCTTAGTTTCACAATACAAGAATTTTCCTCCATCAGACTTTCTTTTAATTCTTCATTCTCAAATTCAATATCTTCAATATCACTCAAGATGTTTTGTCAAACTTCCTTAGAGTAGAAACCTCCTTCCATATGTTCAATCTTCAAGATATCACTCAAGCAGATAAGCTCACTACCGAGGAACCAATATTTGATGCCAATTATTGAACATGTTGAATAACTGAGAGGAGGGTGAATTAGTTATTCACATACAAACAAACAAAACTTTTCCTCTGCTAGTAAACACTTCAACAATAATGATGTAAACTTAAGATTTATTAGTTAAGCACAATAAACATCCATAATAAAAATAAACATGAATAACACAGGAACATCAAAATATAGAACACCATATTTTACATGGAAAACCCGACTAGTAAAAACCACGAAGAATCTAATTCTCATGAATATGAAAAATACCTGTCCAGGTGAAATTGAAAGGTGATTTGTACAAAGGCTCACTGCTAGATATGAAAAGGGCTCATTGTCAATACACAAGCTCATTGTTGATAGACGAAGGCTCAATAACAATAGACAGAGGCTCATTATTGATAGACAAAGGCTCACTACCGATACACAAAATATATGAATAAATATAGAATCTGTAATGCCCCTCACATAGTCTACTTTTCAGTTTTATTGCCAAACTCTTTTAGGCCATTTTCATATTTGTGTTATTTATTTCAAGGATATTTGTGGTTTATGAATGTATGACATTTTATTGAATAATCATGAATTAGATGCTTTTGAATTATTTTCATGTTGATTAAATGCAATTAATGATGTTATTTATATGAAATGGTTATTTCATTTTGATGATTCGTATGTTAGGATATCATGGATGCTTATGGTTTTACTGACCCCATACTTGCATGTGTATGGTCAATATGTATGTTTTATATTTCTGTTTAACATGCTTTATATGGTTGAGGGACGAAGTTGTAGTTACTTTCTTACGAGATCCACATGATCGGCTGATCCCCGCCATTGCTTGTTTATATTTATACATGTATGTACATGCTTATCTTTTATGCAGGTTCATAGGTACCGAGCATCGACTTCCCTAAATTGTCAGGATGAGTGTGCCCTATCACAAAATCTCAATGATAAGAGAGGGGAGATAACATACAAATTGAAATCCTAACCCTAGCCCTTGATTATCCTAAATATTGGGCAAGTATCTGTTTCTACCCATCCGAATTCGTCAAAGTGACATGAATTCGTGAGCCCTTTCTTGGTATTTGTTTGTATAGAGTTAGTTGTTTTTTGAATTTTGGGAGTCGATGATGAACTACAACTAATTTGAATACATTGTATAACTTGAAGATCTATGATTTAAGATCACTGAGTTGTTGATTAGATATGTAAGATGATTAAATTAGTAATATGTTATCATTGATGTCAACTAGTTTTGATAGTACTTATCTTGTAAGTTACTATACGCAAACATCTGTAGAAGAAGAAGAAAAGAGATGAAGAACAGATATATCTACATGAGAAAGATGGATATGACAGATAAGGATAAGGAATACATTGGGTAACTTATGGGTGAGTCTATGACCTTATGTTATTGACTTGATTATGTTGCATTCATCTATGATGAAGAAAAAGAGAAAAATGCATAAGGCCGTGTTGTCGGTTAAAGAACCATTTTAGTATACACCTACGCAGTGTAGTGTATACCGATCACAGTACAAACTGAGCTTGTGTTTACCGACACATTTATTTGTTAACCGAGTAGAAGAAAAGAACTAAATGACTAGTTTAACCGATGGAAGTTGATGAGTTGTAAAGTACCTCGAAAATAGAGATAAAGATAATGTTTGTTACAAAGATCGACGACTAACATAATTTGAAGAAGATCTAATGGATTGAAACAAAACGTGTTACTGACACATCAGCCGAGGAAGGTTTAAGCAGCAAAATCAACAAAGGAGATTAAGCGGCAAAATCTGATGGATGGAAATAAAACGGTTTACTCGTCTATTTAAGAGACTAGGATTTCATGATGAAATCATGCCAGAAGGAGACTGCAGAGATATCACGTGAACAAGCTTCATGCATGCTTGATCAGACTGGTTAAGGAGAACCGAACTGCAAAGATTACCGAGCGTCAGAAAGCTATTACCGAGCGACAATAAGTTACTGAATATTGATTGAAATAGAATTGATATATTGATCAGAGGATTTGAATGAGCTTAACATAGATCTGATAATCTGCAATTGAAGTTGTGTTGTGATCAGATCAACTACTGTTACATTTTAACCATTGTAAATAAAGAAATCTCTTAACAAAGTGGACTAGAAAGTCTTGTAATGTCATTCATAGAGTGTACATTTGTTATCCTATCAACCCCATAGTGAAAGCTGGTTAGATGATAATGGTTGGTCTAAAATCCTCTAACAAGGTCACACCTCACAGTGTGTTTGTAACCTTTAATAGGGTTGGGTCTTCACCGACCTCACTTCAGAAGAGTGAACAATTTTTGGGTTGCCGGTCCCCGGTGGTTTTTCCCTTCACAGGGTTTCCACGTTAAATCTCTTGTGTTATGTGTTGATTGTGATGATTGTTTTCTATCATACTTTACATGTTGCATATTAAATTTGATCAGTAATCATTATATGTTATTAACTGGTAATCAGTAAAAGCACAGACATAATACTATTTTAGTTTACCGAGCTGCAGAAATTTTAGTAAATTGTTTTTGGATATACATTTTATGATTGGGACTATGGATAATTGATTCACCCCCCTCTTAGTTATTCTAACAATTCGTATTAGAGCGTTGGTTGCTTGGAATAGAGTTTTAAGGACTTCAACACAAAGATCTCAACATGTATAAGAGGGAAGTGCCAAAGCTAAACAAAGATAACTTCATAGTATGGCAAAGCCGAATGAAGCTGCATGTATCTGGAATTGGGAATTCTGCATTGACACTAATGGAGAATGGCTACATTGCATTGCCCACTGGTCCCTTGACCCTTGATAAACTAAGAGACATGCATGAACATAATGTTACTATGATGGAGATTGTTGCTACCTGTACCGATGCCAAATTTGAAGATATTAAAAATTGCACTACTGCTAAAGGTATGTGGGATAAACTTGCTCAAGTTTATAGTGGTGATGTGAATGTCAAAGGAGCTAGAGCTGAAAGCTTAAGGGGAAGATTTGATGATATGAAGATGAAGGAAGGAGAAAATATTATGCAGTATACAAATAGACTGAAAGAGGTAGTACATGCTATTAGAGCATCTAATGGTGTTATTGATGAAGAGACAGTGGTAAGAAAAGTTCTCAGAACCTTATTGCTGGTTTATGCAATCAAAATATCTGCAATTCATGAAACAAGGTCTGCATCTGGTAACAACCTTACTCTTGATAATCTGATTGGTAAGCTTACAACCTTTGAACTGAATAACTTTGACAATAGTGTTGTACCATCTGTTGAATCTAATTTTATGTCTTCTCTGAAGATTGGTAAGTCTAGTAGCAGAAATAAGAATGATGATAGTGATAGCAATACTGATGATGACCTTGATGAACTTGAAGCTCTTATGGCCAGAAGGTTACCTAAAAGTAAAGGTAGTGTAATACCCCAAAAATGGGCTATAAGTTCATTAATCTCCTACATCTTCAATTCGAACAAAATCGACATCAAAGTCCTAACCTAAGGCACATCTAAACATCATCAAATCTAATTGATTATCTTAAATTTTGCATCGGAGAATATTCCTAGTAATATTCCTAATTATCTTAATTATCTTTAATTTTATAATTATTTGGCAATAAATCACATTTATCCTAAAATTTGATTAATTGAATATTTTCATATTTAATTAATTAGATTTAATATTTGCCACTTAATTATGTAATTAAATTTAATTCTATCTATTATTAATTGTATTATTTAATTTTGACAATAAATCAAAATTCCTATCTTTAATTGATTAAATTCTTATTTAATTAATTAAAGCATGTTGTCATTATTTAATAATATAATTTTTAATAAAAGTTTGAATAAATAGTTAATTAACCCATAAATTAATTATTTATTTTCAAAAATCAGTTGAGTTGAGGATAAATCACTTTATTTATTTATTTAATTCTTAATTATTATGCATATTCAAAAGAAACAGTTAAACTCCAAATCAGAAAATCAATGCAAGTTATTGACTTTTTGGAACTCAACATCCTTTTGGAGTTCAAAAAGCTGATCTAAACTCTAATTTGAGTTAAAAAGATGTTTTTGCATGTTTTTGCATGATTTTGAGAATTAACTATCTTTTATGATCAGATAACTCAAAAATCAAGATGAGTTAATTTGAGTGATTTATGGCTTTTATTCATGCACCTCCAAAGCCTTGGATTTCTATAAAAACAAGGCTCATCTCTTCATAATTCATCTCTCAAATTTGCATCCAAGCATCTCATATTTTGCACAGTCGCGCTGGAGAATTGGAATTGAAGAATCAAAGCTCTTGCGAATCGACATCTTTGTGAGATCAATCTTATTTTTGCATTCATATTTCATATCATTGTTAGATTCATAGCATATCAATTTTCAATAGCATTCATAGCATATCAATTTCATTTAGCATAGATTTCATATCAAGTTTTTATCATTCTTATTGCATCATAAAATATCAAAAATATAGATTAATTGCATTCAATTTCATATCCATCTTTTGCATTCAAATCCTTCATTTAGATGTCGTCTAGGTCACTGATCTTGATTACAATCTGAGAACATTAATCTCGCACCTATTAGAAGGCAGTAAATCGCTTGGTTAGATAGCTTTCAATTTTGCATGATTTTGATTATAGCTAACCTCTAATGTTTTACTGAGTGTTGTGTCTACAGATCAGGTATAATTTTCACACACACATTTTTGGCGCCCACCGTGGGGCAACCCACCTTTGCATGCTGGTTTTGATTTTTTTGGAGCTAAAACCCCAAAGTTTCAAAGATTTAATTTTATCTCCCAAACAGCTTGGAATTTTGATCTGAAATTTTTTTTGCAGGTTGGTGACATGTCATGGAAGCTACAGTAAAAAATTTAGAATTTTCTGAGATGTTTTGAATTTTTAATAATTTTTTCTTGAAATTCCGGAAAAAATTAATATCTGACGCAAATCAGCATATTTTTTGAAAATTTTTATATTTTCGGAAAGCTCTTTAAATTTTACAGGGGGTCCATTCTTTGTGTTTTAAATTTGGACATGATATCATAGCTCAAATAGTCAATTTACAAAAACTGGTCTGTATTGATAAAATGGGTCTCTAGGGCACAAATGAAGAGGTTTTTCTAAAATTTTTGCATTTTTGGAAAGCTCTTTGTTTTTTAGCAGGGGTCTCTATTCTGAATTTCTATTTTTGTGGCCAAAATCATATCAAAAAAATTAGATCTTGTTGACTAGGTCAAATGCAGCAAAAAAAAAAAAAAGTTTTGTGATGGGTATGCACTTATTTTTTTTACATGGTTCAATGAATGATATGAGTTGTCATTTGGGTTGATTTCTGGTTATTATTACTGATAATAATTGATTTTTAGAGCTAACCCTATGGTTTTCATAAGTTGAATATATTTTGCATATCTTGTTTGCTTGTTTGCTTGTTGGAGAGTTCGTCACTTGCTTGCATGGAAAAGCTCAACAAAAATTGCTAAAAATCAAGTAAAATCTACTAAGCGCGTTGCAAGGATCCCAGGTATTCTCCTTCATCTAATAATATTTTGATTTGGGACTTAAAATAAATCTCTTATGTGTCAAGCTTGTGTGCATCTTTTCATGCTTTTGATCTATTTCTACACACTTGCATAATTGATACTAGGTTGTGAACCCTTAAGGATTCATTAAGTAGTCTTAGAATACTTGTGATTGATCTTGATTGCTATCTTGGGTTATTGGACTCGCTAATCCGCCGGCCCCTCATTTCCGCCCCGTGGTTGCAATCTCAGCGCCATAAAGGGGAGGGGTCAACAGGACAGAAGCGTTAAATGTTCCACTTGGCAACCCTTTTGTGCTTTTAGGAACTCCCTTGTTTTCTAAGTTGTGGACTCATTTTTAGCTTGTGTGAGGTGTTAAGTGTTCCACCTTGTGGACTCATCTCATATTCGCTTTAAACGTTAAGTGTTCCTCTTTCTACTTTTTAGATGCTTTTGGTAGATTTGCTTTCGGAACATACATCTGTGCTCACATAGTAATTAGGCCCTATGAACACTATTTGTGATTCTTGAGAGATTAGATTCCTAGCGAAATCCTTCTTGACGATAGAATCCTTGTAGGTAGGGAGGATACTTAGTGCGTTTCACATTCAACTTAGTTAGTGAGTCTTCTCTTATTGATCGACACATTCTCTCTCCGGAGAGGTTGATAGATCATGTGGGGTTGATATCACAAGCTTTGGTGAATCAAAATTGGTTAGTGCGTCTTCTCTTATTGATTGATACATTCTCTCCCCGGAGAGGTTGATAGATCACGTGGAGTTGATATCACAGACCTTGGTGGAACAAAACTTTGTCTTAGCGTGTCGGATTAATCTGCTTGCTTTGTTTGGGTTAAAAGTGAAGAGGTGTCAAAACCTTGAATCTAGAGCCAAGTCCCCTTGTGGTATACTATTGTGAGTCATCTTTAGAGAGGGTTAACCGTAGCGGACAATCCCTTCACAAGGCAAACTGCATTGACGGAACCTCAAGCGGTAATAGCCATTTTCGCCATGGTAGTGACAACCGCTATATAAATGTCCTTGTGGAAGAAATCTCCACGGGTATGGTTCATTGTTGGGTTGTCAGATCTCCCTAGCAGCTCTTGAAGATTAAGTTCTCGGACTGTGTCAAAACCCTGGTGCGCCGGGATTGGAGTTCACCCCTTTGAATCATAAAAGTTGCAGAGTCAAACCATTACTAAAAACCTTAGAGAGGCCAATTTTTCATTCTCAGGTATATGTGTGTTATTGCAAAACTTTTCAGAACATACACAATTAGTACTCTCAGGGATTAGCACAATTTGGTCACTTGATTGTTCATGCGCAAGGTTGCTTTTGCCCTTGATCATTGTTTTCAGACGTGCTTGGAATCACTTGCTTGCTGTTCTGTGTGCTTATTTATCTACTTGGCTATTAAAAACGATCAAATCTGGTATAACCTTCAAAATCTGGACAGTACAATTTGCAAACAATCCAAAACTGAAAATCTTAAATTTTGCAAAAATTGACGTAAAGTTCTTTCTGGAGTCAAAAGTCATTTCAAGAATTCAAAAGTCGTACGAGTTTTGTCAAGTGTCATTTCAGCATTACCCAACTGTCGTATGAGTTTAGCAACTGTCATTTCATAGACTACCCAGTGTCGTACGAGTCTGCAGAGTGTTGTTTGGAAAAATTTGAGAAAGTTGTCAGAAATTGTCAAATTGCAAGATATCCAATGTTTCCAGCCTAGTTCCAGAATCTGTCAAAAATATCATTGTGTCAGAACAAAGCAGTAGCTATTGAGCATTCTACCATTTTCTGAGTTTGATCTTTTGAATCCGATCTAGTCTTCTGTTTGATCAATTTGAGTCCTTTTTATCTCGTGTCAAAACCTTGTCATAACTATCAATCTTCAATCAATCAATCTTCAAAAACAAACTAAGTGTTGAGAACTCGTGTCCGCTATCTTTTGGGCGATCTATCCCATGCATCCAGGGCACAGTTTCCTTCACCCACATCTCATCAGATCTTCAAAACTATCATAATCTTGACAAGGTTGCGTCATCCAATTTTCTCAAATCAAATTGTTCTTCAGTTGTCTTCATCCTTTTCTTCTGTTTCATTCAAAGTTAATGGTGGAGACCAGAGCTTCTTCACACAAGAAATCAGAAGAAACATCTCAAAACTTACTTTTGACCAATACCCCGGGTCCAACTCTTGAACAACTCATCAAGTCGGGTATCTACGAAGACGACGGTCTCGATAACTTTCGATTGAAAATTGGTTACAGACCTCCTCTATCAACTCACAGAGGTAATCAACAAACTCTTCCTCAATCTATTCCAGGGAGCCCAAAAACTCCTACCATGTCTCAAGCAGGGACAAACCATGGTTCTCTAGGAGGAGGATCCCAGGGACACCACTCTCAACATAATGCCGACCAAGACCCTACACCCTCTGAAATCCATCGGTGTCAGAATGACGATGAATTCAAAAGAATGATGAGGCATTTCTTGAAAATGGATAGAGAGGCATACTTTTTGCAATTAGCCCAAGAAGGAGCTAAACTTCCTCCTCACTTCAATGTCGAAGATATCATCACGCATGAGGAAGAAACTCCGATGACGGCCATAATGAACCAGCTGCACGCTATGCAGGTCAAAATGAATAAAATTGAGAAAGAGAAGGAACCCAAGGAATTCTCCATGGAGGCCCTTTGTCCTTTCCCTTTTGACAAAGACTTGTATATGCCTCCATTCCCAAAAAGAGTGGAGATACCAAAGTATGACAAATATGACGGGCACTCTGATCCTCAAGATCATGTCAGAGAGTTCTATACACAATCCATGGAATTCATGCATGAACCGACTTATCTAATGCGTCTTTTTCCTAGATCCTTGGGAGGAGCATCCATTCAGTGGTTTTCAAGATTACCTTCTACGATCAAAACTTTTGAGGAATTGATTAAATTGTTTTATCAACAATATTCCTACAATATTCAACATCCGATTACCATGATCGATATCTGTAACCTCAAGCAATATCCAGGGGAATCATTCCTAACTTTTCTCAAGAGGTGGCGAAAGAAGTTTTCTTTATATGCTAGACCAATTCTCGAAATGGAGAAACTTGAAATCTTTATCAATAACCTTGTTCCAGAGCTCAACTATCCATTGCAAATGCAAGATCATGTATCTTTTGATAAAATGGTGGATAATGCAATCAAGATTGAGAAAGTACTTGTCAAGAAAGGAGAAATCACACTTCAAAAGGACAAGTCTGAATCGGGATCTAGCTCAAAAGATAAAAACAAGACCTGGAATAGAAACAAAGGTATCGTCTCTAACGGTGTTGTTGACACTATCCACACCCCATCAAAGGCACCGGCCTACAATCTCACCCTTGCCACCAAAGCCATTGAAGCTTCAGAGCAAAAATCTGCTGAACCATCTCCAAAGAAGCCATTCAAACGATGGGATAATAAACGAAAGTTTACTCCCCTGGGAGAATCTTTGGAATCTGCTCTGAGGACCCTGATAGCTGATAACATGATCTCTTTACCACCAATCCGAAAACCTGATCCGGATCCAAAACCATGTTGGTGGAAAGATAATGAATTTTGTGCTTTCCATCGAACTAAAGGCCACAGAACTAATGGATGCTTCCATTTGAAGCATACCATTCAAGACTTGATAGATCAAGGGGACATCACAATCGATAATCCTACCAGCAATAATGATCACACAGCATTTACAGAACCTTTTCCACAACATGGCAAGGGAGTTTCCACTTCTCAGCCTAACATGGGGGCAAAAGTCAACTATGCCTACCCTGGAAATGATGTTGTCATCAATATGGTGGAACCATGCCTCTCTGAGAGCTGTAATGTCATCACAATTGTACGAAGAGATAGAAATCATTCCTCAGCTAATGCAGTTACCAGATCACAAGCTCAGACGCATCTGAAAGGACAGACACCAAATTCATTTGATGTCCCTAAGATACCTTTCAATCTCACATCTGCTTCTAAACAGAAGGTTGCCTCGAAATCTCCCAATCCAAAGGATACCAGACCTACATCTTACAGCATCGTACAACAACTCCAGCATACCAATGCCAAAATCTCTATGTTTGAGTTACTTCGAATCTCTCCAGCTCACCGAGATATCCTAGACAAAGCTTTGCTCAGCTCTAATGTTCCTGATGATCTAGATCTAGACAGGTTCCAAACTATGGTTGGTCATCTAACATCTCCGCAATATATCTCCTTTTCAGAAGGGGATGACAACTCCCTAAGTCACCCACATAATCAGCCCTTGCACATAGAAGTCTTGATCCAGAACCGTCGAGTCAAACGTGTGTTGATAGATGGGGGCGCAGGCCTCAACATTTGTTCTTACAACTTAATCACACAGTTGGGATTCTTAGAGATGGCTATTGATCCTCGAAAGAAGATCACCATAAAAGCCTATGATGAACAAGAAAGAGCTTCTAAAGGCACCATTGTCTTACCCATCCGGGTGGGTCCAGTCATCAAAGATACCACATGTCAGGTGCTCGATCTACCATTGGCTTACAATATCCTTCTAGGGAGACCCTGGATACATGAAATGCAGGCTATTCCTTCAACATACCATCAATGCTTGAAATTTCCCTATGAAGGAGTGGAGGTTACTATCCCAGCTGATCTGAGTACAACTTGTAATACATTGAAGGAAAGTGCCGATAAACTTGTTCCCAATAACAGAGAATCTTCCATCAAGCAACAAAATGTGGCTTCCACATCTAAGATGGATGACATTGCTAAAGAGATCAATATCAAAGAAAATGGGATGGGAGAATACACTATAGAGCCAGTCTTGTCTCTGACATCTCTCCCAATCTCACCTAAGTCATATGGCCAATCCTTGAAGCAGTCTAAATCAGAACCTAAGGAACCTATGGAAGCATACAAAAGACATTTTGTGGTGGAGCAAGTATCTAAACAAGAATTTGAAGAGGATGAAGCTGTGCTGGCATGGCTATATAAAGAGGATTCTGAATCTAAAATTGTTCAACCTAGTGAATCTATAGCACCTACAGTCCCTTCTAATTCATATGGTCCAGGAAACAAATTGATAGCCAAGATGGGATATTCTGGTCAAGGACCTCTAGGAATTAGGGGAAAGGGTCTTGTGACCCTCATTTCACATATTGGTCGAGCCAAAAAAGATAATGGTGGCATAGGGTTTAAGAAGAAACCCTATCATCTCAAAGGTGGTTGTTCTCATGTCATAGAACAAATTGCACCAGGAGAACCCCTTCTTAAGAAAGAAGAAATAGAACCCTCTGATGATGATTCAGATAGCTCTGAGCTTATCCCCTATGAAAAATTGCCTAAAGAGATCAAAGATCTTCTTGATGATACAGATGATCCTATCAGAAGAATTAATGTAGTAGAAACACAAGAACCTACTGTAGTGCAAGAGATGGTTGTACCACAAGAACCAACCAATCTCGAAGGCAATCAAACTGATCGAGAAGCAGGGGGTAGTTATTCTGACACTGATTCCCATGAATATGAATTCAAGTCAGAGACTGAGGGTAATCCTTCTTGGGGTATTCATCCTGATTTCACGCACTTTCTAAGATTTCCTAGAGATTCTGAATCAGAAGATGAGTCAAATGATTATGAATGGGGTGCCATTCCAGAAGAAGATGAGCTTATAACAGAGAAATTTATTGATGTTATTCACCAATATGTCTCTCAACCCAATGTAGGTCTAGAGCGAAACAATGAACTTAACGTGTCTGATCCACCTATGGCTGAAGAGGACTCCTATGATGATGTTGAGCCTATTCACGAATTGAACATTCTGAGCTGTAATATCACCTTGAACTTGAGCATCAGGTTAGGACCAATGATGACATATCCACATCCGTGAACACCATATCCCAAGCCTTTCCCACTTTGACTATCCAACGCCCTGATCTTATCGACCAAACTTCCACCAACCCAAACCATGGTATGTATACCTTCCCAAATGACTATGCCCTTGCCTGCTACCTCAATGCAGTTGAGCCTATGAGTACTTCCATCAGTGAACTGAGTGTCAGCATGACCAAGTCGGACATCAAATATCTTAGTCAGAAAAACAAGAGTAAAAGGAAAAAGAAAAAGAGTTCTGAGGGTGAAAACCACTTTGTGGCAGTCTCAGAACCGACAAAAGTAAAAAGAAAAGACGTATCTGAAGGTGAAAACCTCTTTGAGGCACCTAAGGATGAGATATTTGATGTCCTTCCAAGTCATTTACAGGATAGATCTCCAGTTCTGATTGAGCCAACTCAATCCATCAATTTGGGTACAACAGAGGAACCACAATTGGTACATGTAGCACAATCTCTATCAGACGAAGAGAAACAAAATTTCACTACCTTCTTATCAGAGAAAAAGATCAACTTTGCATGGAAATATTCAGATAGCCAGGATTGGATCCCAATCTCATTATGCACCATCTATCCATTGCTCCCGGAGTAAAACCAATGAAACAAAAATTGAGAAAGATGCATCCTCATGTTGCACTCTTAGTCAAAGCAGAACTAGAAAAACTCCTAAAAGCTGGATTCATCCGTGTCATAGACTATGCTGAGTGGATTTCCAACATTGTACCTATTTCCAAACCAGATGGTTCAATCAGAGTATGCACGGACTTTAGAGACGTGAACAGAGCATGCCCTAAGGATGATTTTCCACTGCCTAACATTGATATGATAGTGGACATGACTGCGGGCTATGAAATATATTCCCTTATGGATGGTTTTTCTGGATACAACCAAATCAAAATTGCTCCAGAAGATCAAGAGAAAACAGCTTTCACATGTGCGTGGGGAACTTTCTGTTGGAATGTTATGCCATTCGGACTCAAAAATGCTGGAGCTACATATCAAAGAGCAATGACATCTATTTTTCATGATATGATGCATAGAACAATGGAGGATTACGTAGATGATACCTTGGCAAAATCCATGATTAGAACTGAACATCTAACAGACTTGAGCATGATCCTCGACAGAATGGAAAAATTTAGTCTTCGACTAAATCCTAAAAAGTGTGCTTTTGGAGTCACTTCTGGAAAGCTCCTAGGATACATCGTCTCCAAGAAAGGCATTGAAGTTGATCCAGCTAAGGTCAAGGCTATAATAGAGATGCAACCTCCCACAAATATCAGTCAAATGAGGACGTTGCAAGGCAGAGTTCAATCTATCAGAAGATTCATATCACAGCTAGCAGACATCTCACAGCCTTTTACAAAAACATTACATAAAGGTGTGACCTTTGCATGGAATGAAGAATGCGAGAACAACTTTAAACATATCAAGAAGTATCTATCAAATCCACCTATATTGATGCCTCCTATTCATGGGAAGCCATTAATATTATATGTCTCCGCAACAGATACATCACTGGGGGCATTGCTAGCACAGCATGATGAGAACAAGAAAGAAAGAGCCATCTACTATATCAGCCGAACTTTAGTGGCCTATGAGAAGAACTACTCAATGATAGAGAAGGCCTGTCTCACTGTGATCTTTGCATCACAGAAATTGAGACACTACATGTTAGCTCATACTACTCATTTGGTAGCTAAAATTGATCCACTGAAATATCTCCTAAGCAAAGCTGCCCTCACAGGTAGACTAGCTAAATGGGTCATGCTCTTGAGCGAATTTGACATTGAATATGTTGAAAGAAAAGCTATCAAAGGACAGGTCATTTCTGATCAATTAGCTGAAGCACCACTGTTTGATGATACACCCATGCAAATGGAATTTCCCGATTCCTCTATCATGCACCTCTCTTCTAGAGCATGGCGATTATTCTTTGATGGCTCCTACACACAGAATGGATCCGGCGCAGGCATATTGTTCATTACTCCTCAAGGATACTCGATACCCAAAGCATTCAGATTAAAGTTTCCTTGCACAAACAATATTGCTGAATATGAGGCACTTCTCAATGGTATGAAAATGGCAATACAGTGGAGAGTTACAGAGATGCACATTCATGGAGACTCACAACTAGTCATCCACCAGGTCAATGATGTGTACCAAACCAAAGATGAAAATCTCATTCCTTACAAGAGAATGGTCGATGATCTAAAGAAATACTTCATCTCTATCACATTTGAGCAAATACCCAGAATGGAGAATAAGGCTGCTGATGCAATGGCAACATTATCTACTCTTTTACAACAGCCTGAACATGAACTACGCTACGAGTTCCTGGTGGAAGCCCTATCCTATCCTGCATATGACTCCCCTGAAACCCGCATGATCTGCACTGTTGTAAGTTATGACTCATCTCGCTACAAAAATTTGTTCTCCTATCTCCACGACCAAATCATCCCTGAGTCCTTTAACCGTTTTGAGAAATGAAACCTTATCCGATCCGCATCCCGATATGTCATCATTGGTAATGATCTGTACAAATGAGGTCTAGATGGTACACTGCTTAGATGTTTAGAACGAGAAGAGTCTCAACGTGCATTAGAGGAAGTCCATGAGGGTATATGTGGGTCACACTCGAACGGGTTAACGTTAGCTCGAAAACTTATTAGGGCTGGGTATTATTGGCCTGAAATGGAAAAAGAAGCTATTAAATTTGCTAAAAACTGTCAACAGTGTCAAGTACATGGCAACTTGATTCATGCTCCAGGGAGAGATCTGATTCCTTTTACTACACAATGGCCTTTTCAACAATGGGCATTTGATCTCATAGGTGCTATCCATCCGCACTCTTCTAATGGACATACCCATATAATCACAGCTATAGATTATTTTACAAAATGGGTAGAAGCAGTTCCTCTAACACAAGCAACGGGGAAACAGATCTCTATGTTCATCCTGAATTACATCATTTGCAGATATGGGATCCCTCACTCTATAATCACAGATAACGGGGGACAATTCAAAAACAAGGACCTAGATGACTTATGTGCCAAGTTCAAAATTACTCAACATTGGTCATCTATCTATTATCCTCAAGGGAACGGACAAGCTGAGGCTTCAAACAAAAATCTCCTGAAGATCTTGCACAGAACAGTGAATAAAACAGGAAGAGACTGGCATCTGATGATCAATCCAGCTCTCTGGGCATACAGAACTAGTATCAGAACGCCTACAGGGGCTACACCTTTCGCTTTAGTTTATGGGTCTGAAGCGGTACTGCCTATTGAGGTTGAAATCCCATCACTCAGGATTAGAATGCATGGACTTGTCACTGATGAAGACTACAGAGTGTCGAGGTTACAAGAACTTGAACTACTAGATGAGCGCAGACAAGCAGCGTATGATCATCTCAGAGTATATCAAAAGAGAATGTCTAGAGGCTACAACAAGAAAGTCAGACACAGAGAATTTCAGGTTGGTGATCTAGTGTTGAGAGAAAATCCTAAAAATCAATCACATCGAGAACGCAAGGGGAAGTTCGAACCCAACTGGCTGGGTCCCTTTGTAATCACTACTACTTTTGGCTCTGGTGCCTATCAACTCTCAACGACTGAAGGAGAACAGCTCCGATAACCAATCAACGTTCTCCATCTGAAGAAATTCTACGCCTAAGGCATTCAGTGCTTGGTAAATGTCCTGAAAAAATCTTAAAAATCGGAAAAAGTCCTGAAAAAATGAACATCTTGGTGAAAACCTAGCAATAGGCACCTTGATGATTCACAAAAAAAATCAAAAAATATCAAAAGTACAAAAAAATTGAAAAAATGAAAAATACCAAAAAAAAAAGAAAAAAGAAAAAAGTGCCTTGGTGAAAACCTGGAAACAGGCACCTCGGTAGCAAAAATAGAATCTCTACCAAGATGGTGAAAACTTGGCAAACGGGCACCACTTGTTCCAAAATGCTCCATCTATCAGTGCAATCTTGGTCTTTCCCAGCTTTCAGTCTTGCTGTAGTTTGTACATATCTCCCGGTTTGTTTTTGCATATCTTGGTTTCAATAAGTCAGTCTGTACACCAATCAACTCAAGCGTCTGTATCCTATCAATGTTCAAACTTGGGGGCAATCAATGTCATATCCTATGGTCTCCAATGTATCTTAGACATGTCATATCCACTCAGAGTCCTTTGAAGCTTCATTTGAGTCAGTCAGTCAGTCTTGTCTCTAGAAAGGATTTTGCATCTATAACAACGCAATCAAACATCACACTCAAACTGAAAACAATCTGTGCTTCATGCTTTTATCTCCTTGTATGCTTACTAATTCGCATTGAGATTTTTGCATATTGTGTCCCTTCGAGCTCTTCGATGATGTCCTTTATAGGATTTAGAGAGTGATGACTGGGGGCATAATCTTTTCTTTGTCTTCTGCTTGTATGTGAAAATCTAACAACTTTGGAAATTTTGGATTGAAATGGTGTCCGACTGTAAGAGCCTCTATCTCGAATTGGATGGCCATGCGTACCTCGACCATTGATACCCAGACAATTCAAGGAAGTTTGATCTAACTATTATCTTTTTGAGTAAGTTCTTTCTCCTACTGTGGAACGCAATCTTGCCTAAGGATGTGAACGATAAAGGGTCACTACGGGTAATTCACATTGGATTTAGAATGATCTCTTGACTATTTGATGTGTTTGTAACGCAAGGCATACTCAGGTCATCACGACGTGTATGTTTTGATGCTTGTACAAATTGCTATATCAAAATGGACATGATATTCAGGTCATCCTGGCGTTTGTGCCTTGATGCTTATATCTAATCCGACATTCAACAACTAAAATCAATATTCATATGTCCATGGTTGTTTGACCAGTGGGTGTTGTATTGATTCTTGCACATACCAATCGATATTCATATGTCTATGGTTTCATGGCTAGTGGGCATTGTATTGATTTATCCGGTTACCTAAAAAGTTCAATGATGATAACAAATCGACACATGATCAGTGACTAGGTCCTAGGTCTTAGGTTGCATTTCATTTTGCATGTCTCATTGCATTTTGCATGTTTACATGATCTCACAATGATTAAACGAACTTTAATGCTTAAATGATTCTTCAAATCGCATCTTCAAGTCTAACAAGAGCTGAATCTCACACGAAGGTTCCTCCAATGAAATAGAAAGTAGAATCCTTTTTTGGGATCAAAATTCAAATCTGAGATCATTCATATTATTAACTACTTGCATATTCGACCTTCAATCATCACAGAAATCTAGTATTCAACTTAACTGATTATCTTACATCAAACTATCAAAATTTCAACTTGGTCAACCATGGTCAACTCATGGTCAAATTTAGTCAAATTCAGTCTCCAAGACCTCCAAACGATGCAGAATGCGTTCTTGAACGTGTATAACCACTTCTCAAATCAATTAACATGCTTCTAAACCATTTAACGCTGACTTCTCTTGTCAGATTTCAATTTTAATCCCGAAGGGGGCATGGTATTGCACATCAATTCAAAGTTTGTAAATCAAAATTCTATCGATCAAATCTATCAATATCTTTCATCAGTGATCAAGATAACAATCACGTCTAGTCACTGATTCATCAAAAGTCCTCATCGCTCGGGGCAAATCTATCATCACTTGGGGCATATCAGATTCATCAAGATCCATATCAATCTGATATTTTCTTAATCTTGTAAACTGTATCAATTTTTGCAACCATCGGATCATAGTGTTCTTTCCTTGGTTCTTCGGCAACTGAAGGATTCGGATGTGATACCTGCTAGTTCTGCTAAGACAATCGAGTCTAGAACGGGTCACTCACTTCTTATCAATCCTAAGGTTCAGAATCAGGCATTTTGACACTCTTTCGCAATCATAGGTTCATTTGCTGCTACAGTGAACATTATCTTTGGTCATTCAAGACTTATTATCTCCATCTTAATTCAATATCAATCAACTCCTATCTCAATATCTTTCAATCGGTTTCTATCTTGAGATCGGTTTATCTTTTGAATCAGTTTCATATCTTTATCAAACACAGACTATCTTTGAACCACTGCGCTTCGCACAGTAATTCAAAGAGGGGCAAAATGTAATACCCCAAAAATGGGCTATAAGTTCATTAATCTCCTACATCTTCAATTCGAACAAAATTGACATCAAAGTCCTAACCTAAGGCACATCTAAACATCATCAAATCTAATTGATTATCTTAAATTTTGCATCGGAGAATATTCCTAGTAATATTCCTAATTATCTTAATTATCTTTAATTTTATAATTATTTGGCAATAAATCACATTTATCCTAAAATTTGATTAATTGAATATTTTCATATTTAATTAATTAGATTTAATATTTGCCACTTAATTATGTAATTAAATTTAATTCTATCTATTATTAATTGTATTATTTAATTTTGACAATAAATCAAAATTCCTATCTTTAATTGATTAAATTCTTATTTAATTAATTAAAGCATGTTGTCATTATTTAATAATATAATTTTTAATAAAAGTTTGAATAAATAGTTAATTAACCCATAAATTAATTATTTATTTTCAAAAATCAGTTGAGTTGAGGATAAATCACTTTATTTATTTATTTAATTCTTAATTATTATGCATATTCAAAAGAAACAGTTAAACTCCAAATCAGAAAATCAATGCAAGTTATTGACTTTTTGGAACTCAACATCCTTTTGGAGTTCAAAAAGCTGATCTAAACTCTAATTTGAGTTAAAAAGATGTTTTTGCATGATTTTGAGAATTAACTATCTTTTATGATCAGATAACTCAAAAATCAAGATGAGTTAATTTGAGTGATTTATGGCTTTTATTCATGCACCTCCAAAGCCTTGGATTTCTATAAAAACAAGGCTCATCTCTTCATAATTCATCTCTCAAATTTGCATCCAAGCATCTCATATTTTGCACAGTCGCGCTGGAGAATTGGAATTGAAGAATCAAAGCTCTTGCGAATCGACATCTTTGTGAGATCAATCTTATTTTTGCATTCATATTTCATATCATTGTTAGATTCATAGCATATCAATTTTCAATAGCATTCATAGCATATCAATTTCATTTAGCATAGATTTCATATCAAGTTTTTATCATTCTTATTGCATCATAAAATATCAAAAATATAGATTAATTGCATTCAATTTCATATCCATCTTTTGCATTCAAATCCTTCATTTAGGTGTCGTCTAGGTCACTGATCTTGATTACAATCTGAGAACATTAATCTCGCACCTATTAGAAGGCAGTAAATCGCTTGGTTAGATAGCTTTCAATTTTGCATGATTTTGATTATAGCTAACCTCTAATGTTTTACTGAGTGTTGTGTCTACAGATCAGGTATAATTTTCACACACACAGGTAGATATAGAGGTAAATTAACTTTAGCATGCTTTAATTGTAAAAAGGTTGGTCATATTGCTGCTATATGTCCACACAGGAAAGATGATGACAGAAATAAAGACCGATCTGCTGAAGGAAACTATGGGAGAAGAGGCAATAGAAGTTATCGACACTACAATAGAGACAACCATGACAATAATGATAAAGGTAAGAAGGTGTTCTACATTGTAGAAGAAGATGTCACTGATACCAACATTGATGAAGATGTGGAGGTAGTATTTGTTGCAATGAAGGATGACTCAGAGGAAGATGAAAGGTATCTAGAGACAACACTTATCTCTAAGGTTAATAAAAATTATACATGGATTATAGATAGTGGCTGTACACATCACATGACCGATGATGAAGATAAATTTGATCATCTTGAAGAACACAATGGAGGATCTATTAGAATGGGTAATGATGCACCCTGTATGGTTAGAGGAAAAGGATCCTTGATGATAAATGATAAAATTAGATGTGACAATGCTTATTGGGTAAAAGGTCTAAACTATAATTTGCTAAGTGTGGCACAACTGAAAAATTCAGGCCACCGAGTTGCTTTTGAGAGCAAGAAAGTGAAGATATATAATGATGGAGGAAGACTTATTGTAACTGGAACACAATCGAGAGGTAATTTGTTTTATCTTGATAATGATCAGTCTTCTTGTTTAATGATGAAAGATGAAGATGCATGGTTGTGGCATAAGAGGTTATGTCATGTGAATTTTGATAACATGATTAAGATCAGTAAAAAGAAAAAGGTTAGAGGTCTGCCTAACTTATCTAAGCCTGATCATGTTATGTGTCATGAATGTCAAAAAGGTAAAATGACAAAATCTAGTTTCAAAAGAAAAGATTATTCAACAAAGAAATTACTTGAGTTAGTGCATACCAACCTATGTGGTCCTATGAGAACTCAAAGTTACTATGGAGACATATATTTTATTCTTTTTGTTGATGATTACACTAGATTAATGACAGTCATGTTCCTGAAGGAAAAATCAGAGGCATTTAAGATGTTGAAGTGGTATAAAGCAAAAGTTGAGAAAGAGACTGGTAAATAATTAAAATGCTTAAGATCTGACTGAGGTGGTGAATTTATTTCTGACGAATTTACTAACTTTTGTAATGAGCATGGTATTAAAAGATAGGTCTCTGCATCGAGGACACCACAACAAAATGAAATAGTTGAAAGAAGGAATAGGTCAATCGTTGACTGTGCAAGGACACTGATGTTACAAAAGAATGTTGCTCAGACATACTGGAGGGAAGCTGTCAGCACAGCTGTTTATGTTCTGAACCGAGTACAACTGAAGGACACTAATAAGACACCCTATGAGTTATGGTTTGGTCACAAACCCACTATAAGTTATTTTAGGATTTTTGGAAGTAAATGATTTATTCTAAAAGATGAAAGAAATGGGAAGTTTGACTCAAAAGGTGATGAAGGGATATTTCTAGGATATTCCACTAAAAGTAAAGCATACAAGTGTCTTAACAAGGTAACTAATAAAATGATTGAAAGTACTAATGCTCGAGTTGATAAGTTTGATGATAAGAATGCAGAGGAAAGCACAAAGGAACCAAAAGACTATGGTAGATTCAGTTACATTGAACAACCAGAGTACCCACCGATGCAACAGACAATGATAACTGGTCCGTAGGAAAACAATACCGAGGAACAGGAAAAAGAAACCGAAGAGCAAGAAGCATCCACCGAGCAAGAAAATGAACTTGTACATGATGAACAAGAAAGAAGAGATTGGATACTGGTGAGATTTGTCAGAAGACATCATCCTGAGACACAAATCATTGGAAGCAGACAAGATGGCATGCAAACAAGGAGTAAAGCAAGACAAGGTACATGTCTAGTTTGTGAATATGAACCGAAGAATGTAAAAGTTGCATTAGAAAATGATGAATGCAATGAAAGAGGAAATATAACAGATAGAGAAGAACAAAACTTGGAGTTTAGTACCCAGACCTAAAGACAAGAATGTTAGTGGTACTAAGTGGATATTCAAAAATAAGCTTAATGAGAATGGAGAGGTAACAAGGAACAAAGCTAGGTTAGTATGCAAGGGATATGCACAAGAGGAAGAAATAGATTATGGTGAGACATTTGCACCTGTTGCTAGATTAGAAGGAGTCAGAATGTTACTTGCATATGCTGCACACAAAAAGTTCAAAGTTTACCAAATGGATGTCAAATCAGCTTTTCTGAATGGGATACTTGAAGAAGAAGTCTACATAGAACAACTTGAAGGGTTCGTTGATCTAGAAAACAAAGATATGGTATGTAGATTACATAAAGCTTTATATGGTTTGAAGCAAGCATCGAGAGCCTGGTATGAAAGGATGCATAACTATTTGCTGAGTATTGGATTTGTTAGAACAAGTGAGAACAATAATCTGTATATGAAAGGAAATTTTGATGATACTATCTTGATTGCTGAGATATTTGTGGATGACATAATATTTGGAGGACAAGATCAAATATGTAAGTCATTTGTTGATGAAATGAAAAGTGAATTGAAATGTCTATGTTTGGAGAGATTAAGTTCTTTCTAGGCTTACAAGTGATTCAACAGAATGATGGTATATTCATCACACAATCTAAATATATAAAGGAAGTCTTGAAGACATTTGGCATGGAAGATGCTAAACCTGTGGGAACACCGATGGTTAGTAGATGTAAACTGACTAAAGAAGATGGAACTACTGAGGTAAACCAGACATTGTACCGATCCATGATTGGTAAGTTAATGTATGTAGTTCACAGTCGACCTGATATAGCACATGTTGTTGGAATAGTTGCTATATTTTCTGCAAACCCTAGAGAGTCACACATGGTTGCTACAAAGAGAATCTTAAGATACCTAAAGAAAACTAAAGATTATGGACTGTGGTATCCTAAGAAAGGCAAGTTTGAAATGAAGGTATACACCGATGTTGATTGGGCTGGAAATGTGGATGATAGAAAGAGTACCACCGGAGGAGCATTCTTCTTTGGTGAAAGACTTGTTACATGGACAAGTAAGAAACATGCTTGCATTTCTCAGTCTACAACTGAAGTAGAGTATGTTGGTGCTGCTACTAACTATTCAAATATTGCATATATCAAGCAAGTGTTAGAAGGAATGAATGAGGTAATCACTGAGCCGGTGATTATATATTTTAATAACACTAGTGCTATTAATATTTCAAAGAATCCGGTGATGCACTCTGAAACAAAGCATTTATCAATTAAGTATCACTACTTAAGGGAACAAGTACATGAGAAGCAAGTTAAGCTAGAATTTGGTACATCAAAAGAACAACTTGCTGACATATTTACAAAGCCTCTACTGAAGGATACATATGAATACTTGAGGACTAGACTTGGGGTTCGTCCCCTGTCTACCGGTCACTAAGGTGATCTGGAGGTTGCATTAGCCTAATCTTATCAGAAGATCATACATGTTGATGGAGCAGAGTTCACACTTTGGATTTATGTCTAAAGTTGTGAAAGGTTTAAGTACTATAACATATTTGCATAATAGTATATTGAGATACAGAGAATGCACCGAACTGTGTGTGTGAAAATTGTACCTGATCTGTAGACACAACACTCAGTAAAACATTAGAGGTTAGCTAAAATCAAAATCATGCAAAATTGAAAGCTATCTAACCAAGCGATTTACTGCCTTCTAATAGGTGCGAGATTATTGTTCTCAAATTGTAATCGAGATCAGTGACCTAGACGACACCTAAATGAAGGATTTGAATGCAAAAGATGGATATGAAATTGAATGCAATTAAGCTATATTTTTTATATTTTCTATGCAATAAGAATGATAAAAACTGATATGAATCTATGCTAATATAAAATTGATATGCTATGAATGCTAAAATAAAATTGATCTCACAAAGATGTCGATTCGCAAGAGCTTTGATTCTTCAATTCCAATTCTCCAGTGTGATTGTGCAAAAATATGAGATGATTTGTGAAGAGCTAAAGCCTTAATTTATAGAAATCCAGGGCTTTGGAGGTGCATGGGAAAAGCCATAAATCACTCAAATTAACTCATCTTGATTTTTGAGTTATCTGATCATGAAAGATAGTTAATTCTCAAAATCATGCAAAAATAGCTTTTTAACTCAAATTAGAGTTTAGATCAGCTTTTTGAACTCCAAAAGGATGTTGAGTTCCAAAAAGTCAATAACTTGCATTGATTTTCTGATTTGGAGTTTAACTGTTTCTTTTGAATATGCATAATAATTAAGAATTAAATAAATAAATAAAGTGATTTATCCTCAACTCAACTGATTTTTGAAAATAAATAATTAATTTATGGGTTAATTAACTATTTATTCAAACTTTTATTAAAAATTATATTATTAAATAATGACAACATGCTTTAATTAATTAAATAAGAATTTAATCAATTAAAGATAAGAATTTTGATTTATTATCAAAATTAAATAATACAATTAATAATAGATAGAATTAAATTTAATTACACAATTAAGTGGCAAATATTAAATCTAATTAATTAAATATGAAAATATTCAATTAATCAAACTTAGGATAAATGTGATTTATTGCCAAATAATTATTAAATTAAAGATAATTAAGATAATTAGGAATATTGCTAGGAATATTCCCCGATGCAAAATTTAAGATAATCAATTATGATTCGATGATGTTTAGATGTGCCTTAGGTTAGGACTTTGATGTTGATTTCGTTCAATTTGTAGATGTAGGAGGTTAATGAACTTATAGCCCATTTTTGGGGTATTACATTTTGCCCCTCTTTGAATTATTGTGCGAAGCGCAGTGGTTCAAAGATAGTCTGTGTTTGATAAAGATATGAAACTGATTCAAAAGATAAACCGATCTCAAGATAGAAACCGATTGAAAGATATTGAGATAGGAGGTCCTGAATGACCAAAGATAATGTTTACTATAGCAGCAATGAACCGATGATTGTGAAAAAGTGTCAAAATACCTGATTCTGAACCTTAGGATTGATAAGAAGTGAGTGACCCGTTCTAGACTTGATTGTCTTAGCAGAACTAGCAGGTATCACATCTGAATCCTTCAGTTGCTGAAGAACCAAGGAAAGAACACTATGATCCGATGGTTGCAAAAACTGATACAAATTATAAGATTAAGAGAATACCAGATTGATATGGATCGATGAATCTGATATGCCCCAAGTGATGATAGATTTTCCCCGAGCGATGAGGACTTTTGATGAATCAGTAACTAGACGTGATTATTTGTCTTGATCACTGATGAAAGATATTGATAGATTTGATTGATAGAATTTGATTTACAGACTTTGAATGATGTGCAATACCATGCCCCCTTCGGGATTAAAATTGAAATCTGACAAGAAAAGGTCAGTGTTGATAGTTCAGAAGCATGTTAATTGATTTGAGAAGTGGTTATATACGTCCGAGAACACATTCTGCATCATTTGGAAGGTCCTGGAGACCAAATTTGACTAGGTTTGACCATGAGTTGACCATGGTTGACCAAGTTGAAATTTTGATAGTTTGATGAAAGATAATCAGTTGAGTTGAATACTGGATTTCTGTGAGGATTGAAGGTCGATTATGCAAGCAGTAGACCGTCCTAGTTCCAAAATTTTTAAATCACGATTTTGACATAATAAACGATCTCAGATTTCAATTTTGATCCCGAAAATGGATTCAGAACGTCAAAATTAGCTAGGGGTGCAATTTTCATGGAAAACGGAGCACTTTTAAAAATTAGGTCAAAAGCTATATAAAGGCCGGAAGGGTCATTTTCAATTCATTTCAACCCTTTGACTTTAGAGATTCTATGGAGCCCTCTGAGCGAGAAAAATGGCAGAGCAGCGAGAACTGAAGGTACTTGTGAGTTCGCACCATTTTGAGCGCAGCTGAAGACATGAAAGACCCCGACAGTATGGACATCCGGTAGGTGGACCTCTATTCCCCCCTAAAAATGCATGCTTTTGATGATTTATAACATTTTAAATTTTTTTCATACGCATTTTAGTTTTTGATTTTCGCAGCTGTAGAAACTTGTACGAGTCCCATTCCAGACTCGTATGACATTTCATTTCAGTTTATATTTTCATTTCATCCATGCCCAAGTGTTGTATGATAGGGACCCTTGTGTCGTACGACATTTTGTCGGGTCCCTTGAAACTCGTATGAATCCAGGTGAAGTGTCGTACGACCATGAATTGTCGTTTGGTATGTTGTGGAATGTCGTACGACAGTTCATGCCAGTCTAGAATGTCATTTGAAAAATAGAGTGTGAAAAACTCATTTTTAGGTCAAAAATCAAACTTTTCTGATCCTTTTGCCTGATTGCGGATACTTTGCCCCACCTTCTGAAACTTCAAAACTGTGTATTTTGATACTTGTGGCCTGATTTTGAACTGAATTTCTGACAAAACACCCTGTTTCTTTATGATTTAGGTCACATATCCTGACGTACATGTTCGCCATTCTTATCCGGCCACCCAGAGATTGTGTGTTGCTTTGCCAGACCCGATGAGGGTTCATCTCACTGCCTGTGGATTTGAGCACCTGATTCATTTACCCGATATTAGGGTAAATCATGGTTTATTGACTGCCCTGATTGAGAGGTTTCATTTTGAGACCCAGACTTTCCACCTTCCGACTAGGGAGATCACTGTGACCCCTGAGGATGTGTATAGGATTCTTTGCATTCCTTTTCATGCTCTGCAGCGTCCCGAGTATGTTAGTGGAGGATCAAGGGGACTACATGCGTTTAGATGACTGTTCGGTGATGAGACCCAGCTGACTGGGTCTATATCCTGGGAGACACTTGTGCAGAGATATGGTCAGACACATCGCCTAGAGTGTATCATTGCGGGGATGATCGGAGAGTTGATTATTCCTGGCCGTCAGCAGAACGACTTCTTGATGGGATGGGACCTATGGTAGCACTCTTGATGGCTACACCTACTGAGCTTGCCTGGGGTCAGTGTCTATTGGCGCACTTGTATTCTGAGATGCACGAGGTCATGTATCAAGACTGCAAGACATTTGCTTCAGGAGCGGTGGTACTGCAGATATGGGCTTGGGAGCATATCCCAGTTTTGAGACCAGTGTTTCAGAGTCAGCGACAGCCACAGGAGCCGATCATATATACGTATGCTGGTTACGTTACTCAGGTTCACATGGGTCACACCGAGTATTTCCACCGATGCTTGGATGACATGACCTTCGTGATGTGGAGGCCATATTTACAGATATAGGCCTGGCCTACTGCGAGAGAGCAGTTTTCATTCATTTTTCAGAGCAGGATATTGATAGGACGGACCTCCACCGTCTTGGAGAGATTTTTTATTACCAAAGTCTGGCGTCAGTATGGACGCATTCAGGATGTCCCTCAGGATTATACTACTTATGCCCGCATTGTGCATGAGATAGGGCTCGGATGGGCACCACGGCTTAGTTATACTGTATGTGCTGAGGAGTATAGCCGGATTATTGGTAGGGATTGGGACTACCTTCCATAGGTGGTTGATGCCGGTGTGACAGATGCATATGTGGCATGGCTTACTGATCACCGGATTCACTGATTTTCTAATCCGACAGAGCTGATACCCTCCATGGAGGAGGCTATGGATGTTACAGGGGCTCCTATGAGAGCAGGACCGAGACCACAGGTGGTACACCCTACTCCTCCGAGACAGAGAGCCATGGCTCCTTTACAGAGAGCACCAGGACATGGGAGGCCTCCACGTCCTTCCACATCTACAGCGGGCACATCTTCCGGCACACAGAGATGGAGCAGAGGTGAGAGTGGCACACTGGGCGGAATAGGATCTGCAGATGATGTTCTAGGAGCTGAGCAGTTTCCAGGTGGGACCAGTGTGGATGATACATTTGATTTAGGTGCTAAGATTAGACACCGTAAGGCGCACAGGGTGAGCATTCCTTCACATGCATATCAGCCAGCATAGGACACAGATATGCCAGCAGCTGATGCAGAGCCTGCAGTTCCTCTTACTTCAGCCAAGATTATCAAACGGCTTAGAGTCCAGGTTCGGGACCTGAAGATAGAGCAGGCCAGATTAGAGGAGAGGCATCGAGAGGCAGATAGGCAGCGTACAGAGCAGTGCGCAGAGATACAGAGATTACAGGCAGAGGTGATTCATCAGACTGCACAGGCCTCATATTATGTATCTGCGTACTATGCAGTAGTCCCTGCGGCACAGAGAGTGCCTACCTATTCTCAGTATATGGCAGCATCAGAGGGAGCTAGGGCACCGAGAGCGGAGGTGATACCAGATGCACCACCTCCTCCTCCACCAGATGCAGAGGAGCATGCTGACAGTTGACTTCTCTTGATCTGTTACTTTCTCACTGATACATTGTTGTGTCTGATAGCTCTACGGAGCCTATTCATTTGTACCTTGTGCCAGTAGTGCACCCCTGACTATTTGAGATTTTTGATATATAGATGAGATCGATATTTTTGGTTGTGACATCATGTGTACTTGTCATTTTTGTTATGTATGATGATATAATGTGATGTTAATGCTATGAGTAGTGTAGAATGTATGTATGGATCAATGCAATGCGATGATTTCTTTCATATGTATGAATGTTATGCAGATGTAATGATTATGGATATATATATGTTTATGCAATGGATGTAAATGTAATGCAATAAATGTTTATGATATGATATGTAAATGCAACGATACACATGATATGTTTTGTAGGTTGATGAAGACAAGTACTCAGTCTTATGTCAAAAGGATGGTTAACCTAGGAGGATCATTGCTTGCGATTCTGTGAAGAGACCTTCGAGTTAGGTTCAGCTCTTGTTAGATTTGAAGATGTGATTGAAGAATCATTTTAGCTTTGAAGTTCATTTAGTCATTGTGAGATCATGCAACATGCAAAATGCAAAGAGACATGCAAAATGAAATGCAACCTAAGACCTAGGACCTAGTCACTGATCATATGTCGATTTGTTATCATCATTGAACTTTTAGGTAACCAGATAAATCAATACAATGCCCACTAGCTATGAAACCATAGACATATGAATATCGATTTGTATGCGCAAGAATCAATACAACACCCACTGGTCAACAACCATGGACATATGAATATTGATTTATTTTCGAAATGTCAGATTAGATATAAGCACCAAGGCACAAGCCCCAGGATGACCTGAATATCATGTCCATTTTGATATAGCAATTTTGTACAAGCATCAAAACATAAACATCGTGATGACCTGAGTACGCCTTGCATTGAAAACACATCAAACAGTCAATAGATCATTCTAAATCCAATGTGAATTACCCGTAGTGACCCTTTATTGTTCACCTCCTTAGGCAAGATCGCGTTTCACAGTAGGAAAAAGAATTTACTTTAAAAAGATAATAGTTAGATCAAACGTCCTTGAATTTTTTGGGTATCAATGGTCGAGGTACGCATGGCCATCCAATTCGAGATAGAGGCTCTTACAGTCGGACGCCATTTCAATCTAGAATTTCCAAAGACGTTAGATTTTCACATACAAGCAGAAGACAAAGAAAAGATTATGCCCCCAGTCATCACTCTCTAAATCCTATAAAGAACATCATTGAAGAGCTCGAAGGGACACAATATGCAAAAATCTCAATGCAAATCAGTAAGCATACAAGGAGATAAAGCATGAAAAGCACAAATTGTTTTCAGTTGAGTTTTGATGTTTGATTGTTGTAGATGCAAAATCCTTTCTGGAGACGAGACTGACTGACTGACTCAACTGGAAGCTTCAAAGGACTCTGACTGGATAGGAAATGTCTAAGATACATGGGAGACCATAAGATATGACATTGATTGCCCCCAAGTGTTAAACATTGATAGGATATAGACGCTTGAGCTGGTTGGTGTACAGACTGACTTATTGAAAACTGAAAATGTAGAAACAAACCGGGAGATATGTACAAACTAAAGCAAGACTGAAAGCTGGGAAAGACCAAGATTGTGCTGATAGATGGAGCATTTTGAACAAGTGGCACCCGTTTGCCGGGTTTTCACCATCTTGGTAGAGATTCTATTTTTGCTACCAAGGCGCCTGTTTCCAGGTTTTCACCAAGGCACTTTTTCTTCTTTTTCATTTTTTTGTATTTATCATTTTTTCAAAAAAAAAAATTGTACGTTTGATATTTTTTGATATATTTTTTTTTTTGTGAATCATCAAGGTGCCTATTGCTAGGTTTTCACCAACATGTTCATTTTTTCAGGACTTTTTCTGATTTTTAGGATTTTTTCAGGACATTTACCAAGCACTGAATGCCTTAGGCGTAGAATTTCTTCAGATGGAGAATGTTGATTGGTTCTCGGAGCTGTTCTCCTTCAGTCATTGAGAGTTGATAGGCACCAGAGCCAAAAGTAGCAGTGATTACAAAGGGACCCAGCCAGTTGGGTTTGAACTTCCCCTTGCGTTCTCGATGGGATTGATTTTTAGGATTTTCTCTCAACACTAGATCACCAATCTGAAATTCTCTATGTCTGACTTTCTTGTTGTAGCCTCTAGACATTCTTTTTTGATACACTCTGAGATGATCATACGCTGCTTGCCTGCGCTCATCTAGTAATTCAAGTTCTTGTAACCTAGACACTCTGTAGTCTTCATTAGTGACAAGTCCATGCATTCTGATTCTGAGTGATGGGATTTCAACCTCAATAGGCAGTACCGCTTCAGACCCATAAACTAAAGTGAAAGGTGTAGCCCCTGTAGGCGTTCTGATACTAGTTCTATAGGCCCAGAGAGCTGGATTGATCATGAGATGCTAGTCTCTTCCTGTTTTATTCATCGTTCTATGCAAGATTTTCAAGAGATTTTTGTTTGAAGCTTCAGCTTGTCCATTCCCTTGAGGATAGTAAATAGACGACGAATGTTGAGTAATCTTGAACTTGGCACATAAGTCATCTAGGTCCTTGTTTTTGAATTATCCCCCGTTATCTATGATTATAGAGTGAGGGATCCCATATATGCAAATGATGTAGTTCAGGATGAACATAGAGATCGGTTTCCCCGTTGCTTGTGTTAGAGGAACTGCTTCTACCCATTTTGTAAAATAATCTGTAGCTGTGATTATATGAGTATGTCCATTAGAAGAGTGCAGATGGATAGCACCTATGAGATCAAATGCCCATTGTTGAAAAGGCCATTGTGTAGTAAAGGGAATCAGATCTCTCCCTGGAGCATGAATCAAGTTGCCATGTACTTGACACTGTTGACAGTTTTTAGCAAATTTAATAGCTTCTTTTTCCATTTCAGGCCAATAGTACCCAGCCCTAATAAGTTTTCGAGCTAACGTTAAACCGTTTGAGTGTGACCCACATATACCCTCGTGGACTTCCTCTAATGCACATTGAGACTCTTCCCATTCTAAACATCTAAGCAGTGTACCATCTAGACCTCATTTGCACATATCATTACCAATGATGACATATCAAGATGCGGATCGGATAAGGTTTCATTTCTCAAAACGGTTAAAGGAGTCAGGGATGATTTGGTCATGGAGATAGGAGAACAAATTTTTGTAGCGAGATGAGTCATAACCTACAACAGTGCAGATCATGCGGGTTTCAGGGGAGTCATATGCAGGATAGGATAGGGCTTCCACCAGGAACTCGTAGCGTAGTTCATGTTCGGGCTACTGTAAGAAAGTAGATAATGTCGCCATTGCATCGACAGCCTTATTCTCCGTTCTAGGTATTTGCTCAAATGTAATAGAGATGAAGTATTTCTTTAAATCATCTACCATTCTCTTGTAAGGAATGAGCTTTTCATCTTTGGTTTGGTACACATCATTGACTTGGTGGATAACCAGTTGTGAGTCCCCATGGATGTGCATCTCTGTAACTCTCCACTGTATTGTCATTTTCATACCATTGAGAAGTGCCTCATATTCAGCAATATTGTTTGTGCAAGGAAACTTTAATCTGAATGCTTTGGGTATCGAGTATCCTTGAGGAGTTATGAACAATATACCTGCTCCAGATCCATTCTGTGTGTAGGAGCCATCAAAGAATAACTGCCATGCTCTAGAAGAGAGGTGCATGATAGAGGAATCGGGAAATTCCATTTGCATGGGTGTATCATCAAATAGTGGTGCTTCAGCTAATTGATCAGTAATGACTTGTCCTTTGATAGCTTTTCTTTCAACATATTTGATGTCAAATTCGCTCAAGAGCATGACCCATTTAGCTAGTCTACCTGTGAGGGTAGCTTTGCTTAGGAGATATTTCAGTGGATCAATTTTAGCTACCAAATGAGTGGTATGAGCTAACATGTAGTGTCTCAATTTCTGTGATGCAAAGATCATATCTAGACATGCCTTCTTGATCATTGAGTAGTTCTTCTCATAGGCCACTAAAGTTCGGCTGATATAGTAGATGGCTCTTTCGTTCTTGTTCTCATCATGCTGTGCTAGCAATGCCCCCAGTGATGTATCTGTTGCGGAGACATATAATATTAATGGCTTCCCATGAATAGGAGGCATTAATATAGGTGGATTTGATAGATACTTCTTGATATGTTTAAAGTTATTTTCGCATTCTTCATTCCATGTAAATGTCACACCTTTATGTAATGTTTTTGTAAAAGGCTGTGATATATCCGCTAGCTGTGATATGAATCTTCTGATAGATTGAACTCTGCCTTGCAACGTCCTCATTTGACTGATATTTGTGGGAGGTTGCATCTCTATTATAGCCTTGACCTTAGCTGGGTCAACTTCAATGCCTTTCTTGGAGATGATGTATCCTAGGAGCTTTCTAGAAGTGACTCCAAAAGCACACTTTTTAGGATTTAGTCGAAGACTAACTTTTTCCATTCTGTCGAGGATCATGCTCAAGTCTATTAGATGTTCAGTTCTAATCATGGATTTTGCCAAGGTATCATCTACGTAATCCTCCATTGTTCTATGCATCATATCATGAAAAATAGATGTCATTGCTCTTTGATATGTAGCTCCAGCATTTTTGAGTCCGAATGGCATAACATTCCAACAGAAAGTTCCCCACGCACATGTGAAAGTTGTTTTCTCTTGATCTTCTGGAGCAATTTTGATTTGGTTGTATCCAGAAAAGCCATCCATTAAGGAATACATTTCATAGCCCGCAGCCATGTCCACTATCATATCAATGTTAGGCAGTGGAAAATCATCCTTAGGGCATGCTCTGTTCACATCTCTAAAGTCCGTGCACACTCTGATTGAACCATCTGGTTTTGAAATAGGTACAATGTTAGAGATCCACTCAGCATAGTCTATGACATGGATGAATCCAGCTTTGAGGAGTTTTTCTAGCTCTGCTTTGACTAAGAGTGCCACATGAGGATGCATCTTTCTCAATTTCTGTTTGATTGGTTTTACCCCAGGAGCAATGGATAGATGGTGCATAATGAGATTGGGATCCAATCCTGGCATATCTGAATATTTCCATGCAAAGTTGATCTTTTTGTCTGATAAGAAGGTAGTGAAGTTCTGTTTCTCTTCGTCTGATAGAGATTGTGCTACATGTACCAATTGTGGTTCCTCTATTGTACCCAAATTGATGGATTGAGTTGGCTCAATCAGAACTGGAGATCTATCCTGTAAATGATTTAGAAGGACATCAAATATCTCATCCTTAGGTGCCTCATAGAGGTTTTCACCTTCAGATACATCTTTTCTTTTTACTTTTGTCGGTTCTGAGACTGCCACAAAGTGGTTTTCACCCTCATAACTCTTTTTTTTTTTCTTTTTACTCTTGTTTTTCTGACTAAGATATTTGATGTCCGACTCGGTCATGCTGACGCTCGGTTCACTGATGGAAGTACTCATAGGCTCAACTGCATTGAGGTAGCAGGCAAGGGCATAGTCATTCGGGAAGGTATACATACCATGGTTTGGGTTTGTGGAAGTTTGGTTGATAAGATCAGGGCGTTGGATAGTCAAAGCGGGAAAGGCTTGGGATATGGTGTTCACGGATGTGGATATGTCATCATTGGTCCTAACTCGATGCTCAAGTTCAAAGGTGATATTACAGCTCAAAATGTTCAATTCGTGAATAGGCTCAACATCATCATGGGAATCCTCTTCAGCCATAGGTGGATCAGACACATTAAGTTCATTGTTTCGCTCTGGACCTACGTTGGGTTGAGATACATATTGGTGAATAACATCAATATATTTCTTTGTTATAAGCTCATCTTCTTTTGGAATGGCACCCCATTCATAGTCATTTGACTCAGCTTCTGATTCAGGGTCTCTAGGAAATCTTAAAAAATGTGTGAAATCAGGATGAATACCCCAAGAAGGATTACCCTCAGTCTCTGACTTGAATTCATATTCATGGGAATCAGTGTCAGAATAACTACCCCCTTCTTCTTGATCAGTTTGATTGCCTTCAAGATTAGCTGGTTCTTGTGGTGCAACCTCCTCTTGCGCTACAGTAGGTTCTTGTGTTTCTACGACATTAATTCTTCTGATAGGATCATCTTTATCATCAAGAAGATCTTTGATCTCTTTAGGCAATTTCTCATAGGGGATAAGTTCAGAGCTATCTGAATCATCATCAGAGGGTTCTATTTCTTCTTTCTTAAGAAGGGGTTCTCCTGGTGCAATTTGTTCTATGACATGAGAACAACCACCTTTGAGATGATAGGGTTTCTTCTTAAACCCTATGCCACCAGTATCTTTTTTGGCTCTACCAATATGTGAAATGGGGGTCACAAGACCCTTTCCCCTAATTCCTAGAGGTCCTTGACCAGAATATCCCATCTTGGCCATCAATTTGTGTCCTGGACCATATGAATGAGAAGGGATTGTAGGTGCTATAGATTCACTAGGTTGAACAATTTTAGATTCAGAATCCTCTTTATATAGCCATGCCAGCACAGCTTCATCCTCTTCAAATTCTTGTTTGGATACTTGCTCCACCACAAAATGTCTTTTGTATGCTTCCATAGGTTCCTTAGGTTCTGATTTAGACTGCTTCAAGGATTGCCCATACGACTTAGGTGAGATTGGGAGAGATGTCAGAGACAAGACTAGCTCTATAGTGTATTCTCCCATCCCATTTTCTTTGATATTGAGCTCTTTAGCAATGTCGTCAATCTTAGATGTGGAAGCCATATTTTGTTGCTTGATGGAAGATTCTCGGTTATTGGGAACAAGCTTATCGACACTTTCCTTCAATGTATTGCAAGTTGTACTCAGATCTGCTGGGATAGTAACCTCCACTCCCTCATAAGGAAATTTCAAGCATTGATGGTACGTAGAAGGAATAGCTTGCATTTCATGTATCCAGGGTCTCCCTAGAAGGATATTGTAAGCTAATGGTAGATCAAGCACCTGACATGTGGTATCTTTGATGACTGGACCCACTCGGATGGGCAAGACAATGGTGCCTTTAGAAGCTCTTTCTTGTTCATCATAGGCTTTTATGGTGATCTTCTTTTGAGGATCAATAGCCATCTCTGAGAATCCCAACTGTGTGATTAAGTTGTAAGAACAAATGTTGAGGCCTGCGCCCCCATCTATCAACACACGTTTGACTCGACGGTTCTGGATCAAGACTTCTATGTGCAAGGGTTGATTATGTGGGTGACTTAGGGAGTTGTCATCCTCTTTTGAAAAGGAGATATATTGTGGAGATGTTAGATGACCAACCATAGTCTGGAACCTGTCTAGATCTAGATCATCAGGAACATTAGAGCCGAGCAAAGCTTTGTCTAGGATATCTCTGTGAGCTGGAGATATTCGATGTAACTCAAACATAGAGATTTTGGCATTGGTATGCTGGAGTTGTTGGACGATGCTGTAAGATGTAGGTCTGGTATCCTTTGGATTGGAAGATTTCGAGGCAACCTTCTGTTTAGAAGCAGATGTGAGATTGAAAGGTATCTTAGGGACATTAGATGAACTTGGTGTTTGTCCTTTTAGATGAGTCTGAGCTTGTGATCTGGTAACCGCATTAGCTGAGGAATGATTTCTATCTCTTCGTACAATTGTGATGACATTGTAGCTCTCAGAGAGACATGGTTCAACCATATTGATGACAACATCATTTCCCGGGTAGGCATAGTTGACTTTTGCCCCCATGTTAGGCTGAGAAGTGGAAACTCCCTTGCCATGTTGTGGAAACAGTTCTGTAAATGCTGTGTGATCATTATTGCTGGTAGGATTATCGATCGTGATGTCCCCTTGATCTATCAAGTCTTGAATGGTATGCCTCAAGTGGAAGCATCCATTAGTTTTGTGGCCTTTAGTCCGATGGAAAGCACAGAATTCATTATCTTTCCACCAATATGGTTTTGGATCCGGATCAGGTTTTCGGATTGGTGGTAAAGAGATCATGTTATCAGCTATCAGGGTTCTCAGGGCAGATTCCAAAGATTCTCCCAGGGGAGTAAACTTTCATTTATTATCCCATCGTTTGAATGGCTTCTTTGGAGATGGTTCAGCAGATTTTTGCTCTGAAGCTTCAATGGCTTTGGTGGAAAGGGTGAGATTATAGGCCGGTGCCTTTGATGGGGCACAGATAGTGTCAACAACACCATCAGAGATGATACCTTTGTTTCTATTCCAGCTCTTGTTTTTATCTTTTGAGCTAGATCCAGATTCAAACTTGTCCTTTTGAAGTGTGATTTCTCCTTTCTTGACAAGTACTTTATCAATCTTGATTGCATTATCCACCATTTTATCAAAAGATACATGATCTTGCATTTGTAATGGATAGTTGAGCTCTGGAACAAGGTTATTGATAAAGATTTCAAGTTTCTCCATTTTGGGAATTGGTCTAGCATATAGAGAAAACTTCTTTCACCACCTCTTGAGGAAAGTTAGGAAGGATTCCCCTGGATATTGCTTGAGGTTACAGATATTGATCATAGTGACCAGATGTTGAATATTGTAGGAATATTGTTAGTAAAACAATTTAATCAATTCCTCAAAAGTTTTGATCGTAGAAGGCAATCTGGAAAACCACTGAATGGATGCTCCTCCCAAGGATCTAGGAAAAAGACGCATTAGATAAGTCGGTTCATGCATGAATTCCATGGATTGCGTATAGAACTCTCTGACATGATCTTGAGGATCAAAGTGTCCATCATATTTGTCATACTTTGGTATCTCCACTCTTTTTGGGAATGGAGGCATATACAAGTCTTTGTCAAAAGGGAAAGGACAAAGGGCCTCCATGGAGAATTCCTTGGGTTCCTTCTCTTTCTCAATTTTATTCATTTTGACCTGCATAGCGTGCAGCTGGTTCATTATGGCCGTCATCGGAGTTTCTTCCTCATGCGTGATGATATCTTCGACATTGAAGTGAGGAGGAAGTTTAGCTCCTTCTTGGGCTAATTGCAAAAAGTATGCCTCTCTATCCATTTTCAAGAAATGCCTCATCATTCTTTTGAATTCATCGTCATTCTGACACCGATGGATTTCAGAGGGTGTAGGGTCTTGGTCGGCATTATGTTGAGAATGGTGTCCCTGGGATCCTCCTCCTAGAGAACCGTGGTTCATCCCTGCTTGAGACATGGTAGGAGTTTTTGGGCTCCCTGGAATAGATTGAGGAGGAGTTTGCTGATTACCTCTGTGAGTTGATAGAGGAGGTATGTAACCAGTTTTCAATCGAAAGTTACCGAGACCGTCGTCTTCGTAGATACTTGACTTGATGAGTTGTTCAAGAGTTGGACCCGGGGTATTGGTCAAAAGTAAGTTCTGAGATGTTTCTTCTGATTTCTTGTGTGAAGAAGCTCTAGTCTCCACCATTAACTTTGAATGAAACAGAGGAAAAGGATGAAGACAACTGAAGAACAATTTGATTCGAGAAAATCGGATGACGCAACCTTGTCAAGATTATGATAGTTTTGAAGATCTGATGAGATGTGGGTGAAGGAAACTGTGCCCTGGATGTATGGGATAGATTGCCCAAAAGATAGCGGACATGAGTTCTCAACACTTAGTCTATTTTTGAAGATTGATTGAAGATTGATAGTTATGACAAGGTTTTGCACGAGATAAAAAGGACTCAAATTGATCAAACAGAAGACTAGATCGGATTCAAAAGATCAAACTCAGAAAATGGTAGAATGCCCAATAGCTACTGCTCTGTTCCTGACACAATGATATTTTTGACAGATTCTGGAACTAGGCTGGAAACATTGGATATCTCGCAAATTGACAATTTCTGACAACTCTCTCAAATTTTCCCAAACGACACTCTGTAGACTCGTACGACACTGGGTAGTCTATGAAACGACAGTTGCAAAACTCGTACGACAGTTGACAAAACTCGTACGACAGTTGCTAATAGATTTTTGGCTTCTTGAATTTGTTGGTTTTAAAACTCGTACGACACTGGGTTCTCAATCATACGACATATGGGCTATACTGAAATGACATTTGAAAAAAAGTCGTATGACTTTTGATTTCTTGAAATGACTTTTGACTCCAGAAAGAACTTTACGTCAATTTTTGCAAAATTTAAGGTTTTCAGTTCTGGATTGTTTGCAAATTGTACTGTCTAGATTTTGAAGGTTATACCAGATTTGATCATTTTTAAGAGCCAAGTAGATAAACAAGCACGCAGAACAGCAAGCAAGTGATTCCAAGCATGTCTGAAAACAATGAACAAGGGCAAAAGTAACCTTGCGCATGAACAATCAAGTGACCAAATTGTGCTAATCCCTGAGAGTACTAATTGTGTATGTTCTGAAAAGTTTTGCAATAACACACATATACCTGAAAGTGAAAAATTGGCCTCTCTAGGGTTTTTAAGTAATGGTTTGACTTTGCAACTTTTATGATTCAAAGGGGTGAACTCCAATCCCAGCGCACTACGGTTTTGACACAGTCCGAGAACTTAATCTTCAAGAGTTGCTAGGGAGATCTGACAACCCAACAATGAACCATACCCGTGGAGATTTCTTCCATAAGGACATTTATATAGTGGTTGTCACTACCATGGCGAAAATGGCTATGACCGCTTGAGGTTCCGTCAACGCAGTTTGCCCTGTGAAGGGATTGTCCGCTAGGGTTAACCCTCTCTAAAGATGACTCACAGATTTATACCACAAGGGGACTTGGCTCCAGATTCAAGGTTTTGACACCTCTTCACTTTTAACCCAAACAAAGCAAGCAGATTAATTCGACACGCTAAGACGAAGTTTTGTTTCACCAAGGTCTGTGATATCAACTCCACATGATCTATCAACCTCTCCGGGGAGAGAATGTATCAATCAATAAGAGAAGACACACTAACCAATTTTGGTTCACCAAAGCTCATGATATCAACCCCACGTGATCTATCAACCTCTCCAGAGAGAGAATGTGTCGATCAATAAGAGAAGATGCACTAACCAAGTTGAATGTGAAACGCACTAAGTATCCTCCCTACCTATAAGGATTCTGTTGTCAAGAAAGATTTCGCTAGGAATCCAATCTCTCAAGAATCACGAATAGTGTTCATAGGGCCTAATTACTATGTGAGCACAGATATATGTTCCGAAAGTAAATCTACCAAAAGCATTCAAAAAGTAGAAAGAGGAACACTTAACGCTTAAAGCAAAAATGAGATGAGTCCACAAGGTGGAACACTTAGCACCTCACACAAGCTAAAAATGAGTCCACAACTTAGAAAACAAGTGAGTTCCTAAAAACACAAAAGGGTTGCCAAGTGGAACATTTAACGCTTCTGTCCTGTTGACCCCTCCCTTTTATGGCGCTGAGATTGCAACCACGGGGCGAAAATGAGGGGCTGACGGATTAGCGAGTCCAATAACCCAAGATAGCAATCAAGATCGATCACAAGTATTCTAAGACTACTTAATGAATCCTTAAGGGATCACAACCTAGTATCAAATTATGCAAGTGTGTAGAATAAAAGCATGAGAAGACGCACACAAGCTAGACACATGAGAGATTTATTTTAAGCCCAAATCAAAATGTTATTAGATGAAAAAGAATACCTGGTGATCCTCGCAACGCTTAGTAAATTTTACCTGATTTTTAGCAATTCTTGCGCTTTTCCCAATCAAAACCAGCAGAGAGCAATCAAAAACAGAGAATTTCAATTGTCAAAATTAGCAGTTAGCCGAAATATAAAAATCAAATCTGATACTCTGTTGTGAAAAATGAAATGACAGTCAAAAATTGGTACGGAAACTCGTACGATAGTGGGTATGCTCTCAGACGACAGTCTAGAAACTCGTACGACACTGGGTATGCTACCATATGACAGATTAGCTCTCAAATGATAGTGGGTATGTAATGAAATGAGTCACGATCTGATAGACTGTCGTACGACAATGGGTCCAGTATCATACGACAGTGGGTATGCTCCCATACAACATTTGTCAAAAACTCGTACGACAGATGTACGGACAAAAATTAAAAATCACAGTTTTGCACAGATCCCGAGGAGAAAAAGATAGAAATTGATAGAATTGAATTGGAAACCCGTTTCAGGGCCCCACGGTGGGCGCCAGAAATGTGTGTGTGAAAATTGTACCTGATCTGTAGACACAACACTTAGTAAAACATTAGAGGTTAGCTAAAATCAAAATCGTGCAAAATTGAAAGCTATCTAACCAAGCGATTTACTGCCTTCTAATAGGTGCGAGATTAATGTTCTCAGATTGTAATCGAGATCAGTGACCTAGACGACACCTAAATGAAGGATTTGAATGCAAAAGATGGATATGAAATTGAATGCAATTAAGCTATATTTTTTATATTTTCTATGCAATAAGAATGATAAAAACTGATATGAATCTATGCTAATATAAAATTGATATGCTATGAATGCTAAAATAAAATTGATCTCACAAAGATGTCGATTCGCAAGAGCTTTGATTCTTCAATTCCAATTCTCCAGCGTGATTGTGCAAAAATATAAGATGATTTGTGAAGAGCTAAAGCCTTAATTTATAGAAATCCAGGGCTTTGGAGGTGCATGGGAAAAGCCATAAATCACTCAAATTAACTCATCTTGATTTTTGAGTTATCTGATCATGAAAGATAGTTAATTCTCAAAATCATGCAAAAACATGCAAAAATAGCTTTTTAACTCAAATTAGAGTTTAGATCAGCTTTTTGAACTCCAAAAGGATGTTGAGTTCCAAAAAGTCAATAACTTGCATTGATTTTCTGATTTGGAGTTTAACTGTTTCTTTTGAATATGCATAATAATTAAGAATTAAATAAATAAATAAAGTGATTTATCCTCAACTCAACTGATTTTTGAAAATAAATAATTAATTTATGGGTTAATTAACTATTTATTCAAACTTTTATTAAAAATTATATTATTAAATAATGACAACATGCTTTAATTAATTAAATAAGAATTTAATCAATTAAAGATAAGATTTTTGATTTATTGTCAAAATTAAATAATACAATTAATAATAGATAGAATTAAATTTAATTACACAATTAAGTGGCAAATATTAAATCTAATTAATTAAATATGAAAATATTCAATTAATCAAACTTAGGATAAATGTGATTTATTGCCAAATAATTATTAAATTAAAGATAATTAAGATAATTAGGAATATTGCTAGGAATATTCCCCGATGCAAAATTTAAGATAATCAATTATGATTCGATGATGTTTAGATGTGTCTTAGGTTAGGACTTTGATGTTGATTTCGTTCAATTTGTAGATGTAGGAGGTTAATGAACTTATAGCCCATTTTTGGAGTATTACACGAACAACATAGAGTTACATGGCTACTACAGAGCTGTATGTTTTTATTGTTCTTTGGCATTGCTGTCAAAGGGAGAGAGATCAATATGAAGAATATGGAGCCAAAGACAAAGGCAGAGAGATACATAAAAGAGAGTTGAAAAGATCATATCTGCAGAACTTAGTCTGCACTTGCAAATGTTTTCATGTAATGTAGTGATTAAACATATTAAGCTAGGGAGAGCTTGTACCGTTACAACATTTGTTGACAAAGTTGTAGAATACATGTTTGGTATGTGTATGGCATATTTCATATTGCTTGTGTTGCCATCAATGCCGAAGGGAGAGATTGATGAACTACAACTGATTTGAATACATTGAATAACTTGAAGATCTATGATTTAAGATCATTGAGTTGCTGATTAGATATGTAAGATGATTAAATTAGTAATATGTTGTCATTGATGTGAACTAGTTTTGATAGTACTTATCTTGTAAGTTACTATACCCAAACATCTATAGAAGAAGAAGAAAAGAGATGAAGAACATATATATCTACATGAGAAAGATGGATATGACAGATCAGGATAAGGAATACATTGGGTAACTTATGGATGAGTCTATGACCTTATGTTATTGACTTGATTATGTTGCATTCATCTATGATGAAGAATAAGAGCAAAATGCACAAGGTCGTGTTGTCGGTTAAAGAACCATTTTAGTATACACCGACGCAGTGTAGTGTATACCGATCACAGTACAAACCGATCTTGTGTTCATCGACACATTTCTTTGTTAACCGAGCAGAAGAAAAGAACTAAATGACTAGTTTAGCCGATGGAAGTTGATGAGCTATAAAGTACCTTGAAATCAGAGATGAAGATAATGTTTGTTACGAAGATCGATGACTAACATAATTTGAAGAAGATCTAATGGATTGAAATAAAACATGTTACTGACACATCAGTCGAGGAAGGTTTAAGCGACAAAATCAACAAAGGAGATTAAGCGGCAAAATCTGATGGATGGAAATAAAATGATTTACTCATCTATTTAAGAGACTAGGATTTTATGATGAAATCATGTTGGAAGAAGGAGACTGTAGAGATATCACGTGAACAAGCTTCATGCATGCCTGATCAGACTGGTTAAGGAGAACCAAACTATAGAGATTACCGAGCGTCAGAAAGCTATTACCGAGCGACAGTAAGTTACTAAATATTGATTGAAATAGAATTGATATATTGATCAGAGGATTTGAATGAACTTAACATAGATCTGATAATCTGCAATTGAAGTTGTGTTGTGATCAGATCAACTGCTGTTACATTTTAACCATTGTAAACAGAGAAATCTCTTAACAGAGTGGACTAGAAAGTCTTGTAATGTCATTCATAGAGTGTACATTTGTTATCCTGTCAACCCCATAGTGAATGTTGGTTGGACGATATTGGTTTGTATAAAATCCTCTAACAAGGTCACACTTCATAGTGTGTTTGTAACCTTTAATAGGGTTGGGTCTTCACCGACCTCACTTCGGAAGAGTGAACAATTTTTGGGTTGCCAGTCCCCGGTGGTTTTTTCCTTCACAGGGTTTCCATGTTAAATCTCTTATGTTATGTGTTGATTGTTTGCTATCATACTTTACATGTTGCATATTAGATTTGATCGGTAATCATTATATGTTATTAACTGGTAATCAGTAAAAGCACAGACATAATACTATTTTAGTTTACCGAGCTGCAGAAGTTTTAGTAAATTGTTTTTGGATATACATTTTATGATTGAGATTGTGGATAACTGATTCACCCCCCTCTCAATTATTCTAACAGTCAAGTGGTTTTGCATGTGTGAATTATTTGATTTCATTAATTAAGTTAGGAATAATTTTGAGATTTGAATATTTATATTTTATGAACGTGGTGATTTTAGTTATAGAGCATATTTAATTATTGAAGGTAATGAAATACCTTTATTAATTAAATTATTATATTAAAAGATTTAAATTAGGATTAAATGGTTTAATTAATTATTAAATCATATTATAAATTAAAGGGCATAGTTGATTTATTTAATATTTGATTTATTAGTTTGCATAGTTTATTTGTGCTAAAGTATTTATTATTTAATTAAATAATTAAATGCAATTTAACTTGCACATTTGGTTTAAGTGAAATTAAAATTATAATTAAAGTTAAAAGTTGAGTTCAAGTTTTATTGTAAAAGTGCTTTATTTATTTTTGAGTTATTTTATCATGCAACTTGAGAGAGAGAGAGAGAGAGAGAGAGAGTTCTGCTTTTGAGTTTGCATGTTTTGGAAACCTTAGGAGGGATAGGTTTTCTTTATGTAGGGATTTTGGGTATTATTTTCATTACGCTAACAGGTTTTGGAGGGGCTCTAGTAGTATTGGAACATTTTTGGGAAAGCTTATTTTGGTTCATATTGTTTTGTGATTGTTTGAAGGCTTGGATTTTAAAGGTTGGCTTGGATCTTTCTTGGCATCAAATTTTCAGGCGTAGGTTGAGGTAGGGTTTGAAACCCTCGTATTTTGCAAATTCTCCTTTTGAAAAGATTGTATACCTTGTGTCTAGGATTGCTATGTGATTGAATTGGAATTTGCTTTTATTTTTATGTTGGGTTGTTGTTGTGAAAATTGGATTGAATTGATGCTTGATTGATCTGGTATTTCGTTTAGGGTGTTTTGAAAACCCTAGCAAAATCGTAGGAAATTAATTAAAAAAAAGATTGTTATGCATTGTTATGTTCAAAATATTACTGGTGAAATTTTATTTTAAAAAAAATTTATAAAAAAATAATTATATTTTATGTGGGGGGCGGGGGTCTCACCCCCAACGCCCCCCCGACAACTCAAGGGGGCTATCGTGGTAGCTACGGCTGCTCATGACAGTCAAGGCTATCGTAGCAGCCAAGGTTGTCCACGATAGTCAAGCTTGCCTTGGGACAACCATTGGAGTGGGGCCACAACCTCCCCTCCAATGCACTTTTATTTATTTATTGTATTAATTTTAAAATAATAAAATTTACTTTATTTTTCATTTTAAGATTTACTTAATATATTCTTAATTAATTTATTTAAAATATTTTTAAATTATTTATTTTTAATTTAATTTAATTAGATTAGTTTATTTAATTTAATATTTAATTTATTTTAATATTCAAATTAGTTTATTTAATTCAATTTTTTAAATTTAGTTTAAATTTTAAATTGGTTTATTTTGAGGGATTTTTAAATAGTATTACTTTATAAATTTGAGTGAAATTAAAGGGTTTTTTGTGGGTTTGAGTCTACTGTGTGGTTATACTTATAGATATTTTATTTGTCATTATGGATAGTGAAATATTAAGGTAGTTGTTTTAACCAGAGGCTTTATGGAGTAATTGAGGTCGCTTGGGTTTTTGTTAATGTTTTAGCTGGAACTGTATTGAAGATTGCATATTTATGGTTGCATATATGTTTCAAGCATATGTTTTCTTTATGATGGTTGGATTAGGGCCAGTGTGTGTGTGTCCCTAATGCCTTTTATAGCTCGAGTTTTGATTATATTATTATTTTGGAACCTATGTAGTTATTCTTTGATTCTGAGCTTAGAGGAGGTTAAATAGGTGCATGTTAGAGGAGTGGCTTACAATAGGGGTTTGGGGCCCAAAGAGGTTAGTACCAGGGTAACCTATTGTAAGTTGATTAATAAATGATAACCTATTAATAAAACTTGGGGATAATATTAAATACAAGATTGATCATTGATGCCTCGCTCATGCCTTGAGTGCTTGTATAGGCTAAGGATGGGAATGGGATGATACCTAGAGGGTAGGTATGATTAGAATTCCTCTTCTTCATGAGAGGGTATTTTGGTTCCGCATGGGTCATGTTGAGGGTCTGGGGTCTAGAGTGGTCAGTCCAGCGTAACTCAACCTGATAAACACTTGAGGGTCCGGGGTCTAGAGAGACCAGTCCAGGATAACTCAAGTAGTTGTCCATGTGATGACACTCCCATAACATGCAGTCAAAGTCTCCTTCATAGTTTTTGCATTTTCTTCTGGTGGTGTATCTTTGTTGTCTCATTATTACCTGGTGGTTTATTTTGTATTATTGGGTGTTTTGGAACATGTTGGTTATTTGATGTTTATTTATCTTTAGTTGATGGTACCTTTGAGTTAAAAAGCCTTCAGGACCTTTTCTTAGTTATCTTTGTTTGAGTTTGTTATCAAAGTGGGGTTTGTTGTTATCTCCTTAGCACGGTGGGAGTGGACCTTTGGTTCCACGAGGTCGTGTGGTAGTGTTATCTTTTACCATTTGAGATTCTGAAAATTCTTGTAGCGGTGTTGGAGGATGCTTATTCCTATTACCTTCTTCTTATTCTTTGTTGGAGCCTTGTTCATTCCTATCTTTGATGTTCATGATTATATCTTGTATATTGCTTCGAAGTTGCATATATTGTATTGTATTCGAAGTTGCTTATTGTGGTAGTGATTTTTGAATCAAATTTTTGATGCCAAGAAAGATCCAAGCCAACCTTCTTCTTATTCTTTGTTGGAGCCTTGTTCATTCCTATCTTTGATGTTCATGATTATATCTTGTATATTGCTTCAAAGTTGCATATATTGTCTTGTATTCGAAGTCATAGTCAACTATCTGTTTGACCAACTCTTTGACTGTGATTTACTACACTAAATCCAGATGACTTTGAGTTAACATAGTGATCAGTTCAAGGCGTATTTAAAGGTTTTAAAGCTGAAGTCTGTGGCTATAAAATATGGAGTTATCTCATACAAAGGAAAGGTGATTGACACACATCTATTATTTTCTTCATAAAGTAGATAAAGCAAGGGGATACATCAGATGTTTCCTCAGTGAACTAATACTCCATTGGGTGATGAATCTGAAGGAGATCTGTATTAGGTTGTGCATGAGTGGAACAATTAGGGAAATGACTCTATATATTCTTCTGCCTACTAAGAATATTGGTTGACCTCATTCTTCCAAAAAAAAGAGTGACTGGTGATGTTTCTTAGTTGAGCATAATAGAGATCTTATCAAGCTATGTAAAGCCATTTGTAAAAGGTCAATCCTTCTATGTTTTCTAACAATTACAATAGTTAAATCCCAATATTTTGGGTGGACTTTAACAGGTCCCTTGTACTAAATCCCTTAATCGGGTGACATCTTTTCAGATGTTCTAAGTCCTCTAACCAGACGGGCACTAATCGACATTATTGTATCAAATCCCTTAACTGGATCACATCTAATAGTGTGTTGTAATCCTTTGATAAGGAAGGCTCCTAATAAGGCTCACTTCATAAGAGTGCATAATTTGTGGGGTCTCCTCACACTGTGATTTTCACCCAATTTGGGTTTCAATGTGATAAATCTGGTGTCACTTTGTGATTGATTTCTTGATGCTACTTTCATGCTTGAATCTATTTTTCTTGCAGTTTTAAGTACATTTCATCATATTTATTAAGGAAAATTTTATAGGTGTTGATTCACCCCTCCCCTCTCAACACCGGTTGGGACTGTCAATTGGTATTAGAGCCACTAGTTTATTTTCTTTACTACTTAACCGCATAAAGAAAAAGTCAAGATGATGAGAAAAGAAGGACCAAAGTTTTCAAAGGAAAATTTTACTCTGTGGTGCAACAGAATGAAGCTGTACATGAAAACCATCAGAGATCAATATTGGACTCATGTAACCACTGATTACAGCGAACCCACTGGCATCCTGACACCTGATGAATTGAAGATCAAGATTGAGCACACGACTGCTATGGATATGATAGCCAGCACATTACTTGATCATGTTTATGCTAAGATTGAAAATCTAGAATCTTCTCACAAGATGTGGGCTAAGCTACAATTGGTATATGGAGGGGACCCAAATGTTCAAAGAGCCAAGGTTGAAAGCCTTAGAGGAAATTGTGATGACATGAGGATGAATGAAGAAGAAGACATCTATCAATACAACAACCGGATCAAAGAAGTGATTAGCTCCATCAAGAGTGCTGGAGGAAAACTCACTGAGGAAGAGGTGGTTAGCAAAATACTGAGAACGCTCAGACCTCAGTATGCCATCAAGATCTCTGCAATTCAAGAGCTCAGATCAATGACCACAGATCAAGTCACTCTAGACTCCCTAATAGGTAAGTTGACTGCATTTGAATTAAGTAATTTTGATAATATCTTATCCATTAAGGAAGCAGCTTTTAAGTCTTCTATGAATACCTCTTCCACCAAAAAGGGAAGAGAAACCGGGAACTGCTTTATCAGTAAGATTGTAATCTTGTTGAGAATCTTCTCTCAGAAGAGATGGATGAAGATGATTTTGAAGCATTCATCGCTATGATATTTCCCAGAGGGAAAGGGAAGTACAAAGGAAATCTTCCTCTAAAATGCTTTTCGTGCAATAAGATAGGACATATTGCTGCAAGATGTCTAGACAATGCTAACAGAGACAAGGGCAACCAGTTAAAAAACAAAGCAAAGAAGGAGTGCTACCTTGCAGAAGGAGTCATAGGTAATGAGTCTGAAGACTATGAAGATCCAGAAATTGCATTTGTTGCAATAACAAAAGAGAGCCCAATGGTAAGTGAAATGGCACTTATCTCAAGATCTCATCAGCATGATGATTGGCTCATTGACAATAGATGCACTCACCATATGACCAATGACAAGAATAAGTTCACCAGCTTGAAGCTCAATGATGGTGGATCAGTAACCTTTGGAAATAACACTCCCTATGCTATCAAAGGTAAAGGTTCTATTGCACTCAGCAATAATGTTGTTTGTGAATATGTGTACTAGGTAGAAGGACTCAAGTGCAGCTTAATGAGAGTAGCACAACTAAATAATAAAGGATTCCTATTGGAATTCGGACAGGGTTCTTGTGTTGTCAAGAATCAATCCGGAGCTCATGTTGCAACTGGTAGACAGAGAAAAGGGAACTTGTTCTACCTGGATTCAATGGAAGGAGTTTGTCTCATTGCATCAGTCAAAGGAGAATCCAGTAAGATCTATCTTGTAACCAAAGAGGAAAATAGCTGGTTATGGAATAAGAGACTCTTCCACAAACTTTGACAGTATTGTCAAAGTAAGCAAGAAGAAATTGGTAAGAGGACTCCCTGAGATAACAAAACCTAAAAAAGATATTTGTAAAGATCATCAGTTAGGAAAACTGACAAGAACAAGTTTCAGCAGTAAATCCTTCTTTGTTGAAAATGTTCTAGATCTTGTGCACACATATCTATGTGGACTAATGAGAACAAAGAGCTACTACGGAGACTGATACTTCATGCTCTTTGTAGATGATTTCTGAAGGATGATGTGGACTGTTAGAATAACTGAGAGGGGGGTGAATCAGTTATCTAGTGTCCCAAATCAAAATTTATAATCCAAAACAATTCTACTACTTTTGCAAGTCGATAAACATATAATACTTTCACTGTCTATGTATTTACCGATTGTCAGTCTAAACTTTGTAATAATTACTGATTAAATCTAACATGTAATATGAAAAGTATGATAACAAACAAATATCACAATCAACACATAACACAAGAGATTTAACATGGAAACCCTGTAAAGGGAAAAACCACCTGGGATTGGCAACCCAAAATTGTTCACTCTTTTGAAGTGAGGTTGGTGAAGACCCAACCCTGTTAAAGGTTTACAAACATAATGTTAGGTGTGACCTTGTTAGAGGATTTTAGACCATAAGTTATCATCCAACCAGTAGTCACTCTGGGGTTGACAGGATAGCAATGTTCACTCTATGAATGAAACATCAAAAGACTTTCATAGTCCACTCGGTTAAGATATTTGACCGTGTACAATGGTTAAATGTGTAATAGTAGATGATCTGCCTAAATACAACTTCAGTTTGCAGTTTACAGATCAATGTTCAGCTCATTCAAATATTTTTGATCAATATAACACTTCAGATTCAATACTATATCAACTTACTATCCGTTGGTAATATCTCTCTGTAGCTCAGTAACTATTTTGCAGCTCGGTTCTTATTAACCAGTATGATCAGAATGCATGAAAACTTCTCCACATGATAATTTTGCAGTATCTTCTTCTTTCGACATGCATTTCATAATGAAACCAATGTCTCTTATATAGACGAGTAAATCATTTTCTTTTCCTCCATCAGATTTTGCCGCTTAATCATATTCATAGATTTTGCCACTTTAAGCTCCCTCGGCTGATGTGTCAGTAACATGTTTCAATCTTCTCCATTAGATCCTTTTTTATTTATGTTAGTCGTCGATCTTCATAACAGACATTATCTATTACCTCAATTTCATACACTTTAAAACTCATCACTTTATCAGCTAAACTGATCATTTAATTCCTTTCTATTTTGCTCGATTAACAAAGAAATGCGTCGGTGAACACAAGCTCAGTTAATACTGCGCTCGATATACACTACACTTTGTCGGTGTATACTAAAATACTTTATTTACCAACAACACTGCTTTGTGTCTTTCAGCTCTATTCTTCATCATAGATGAATGCAACATAATAAAGTCAATTTCATCAAGTCATAGACTCATCAACAAGTTACTCAGTGTATTCTTTATCCTCATCTGTCATATACATCTTCCTCATGTAGATATTTATGTTCTTCATCTCTTTCACCTTCCTTCAGATGTGTCGGTATAGTAACTTACAAGATAAGTATTGTCAAGTTAGTTGACATCAATGACAACATAATACTAATTTAATCATCTTGCATATCTAATCATCAACTCCTTAGTAATCTTGAATTACAGATTCTTCATTCTGGTTCTAAATCAATTGTAGTTCATCAATCTCTCCCTTTGGCATTGATGGCAACTCAAGTAATATGAAATGTACCATACACATATGAAACATGTTTTCTACAACTCTGTGATCAAATGTTGTGTAGTGTAAGCTCTCCCTAGCTTAATATGTTTAATCACTACGTTACTAAAACAACATTATAAAATACAACTTTGTCATTCTGTAGATATAACCTTTTCAGTTCTCAAGTTCCTTTCAGATTATCTCTCCCTTAGATAGTTCTCATCGGTGTATGTCTCCTTTTCTTTTAATATTATTTATCTCTTCCTTTGACAACAATGCCAAAGAAACAAATAAATAATCAGCTCTGTAGTAGCTAAGTAATTCTCTATTGTCCATTAATTCCTTTGTGTCTTAGTATACTGATATCCCAATCTGTTTCAGTTCTTCAAACTTAATCACAACCTTGAACAAAATCCAAAGTGTGAACTATGCTGCATCAACATGAATGATCTTCTGATAAGATTAGGTTGATGCAACATCCAGATTACATTAGTGACCGATAGACAGGGGATGGACCCCAAGTCTAGTCCTCAAATATTCAAAAGTGTCCTTCGGTAGAGGCTTTGTAAAAATGTCTGCAAGTTGTTCTTTAGATGTAACAAATTCTAACTTTACTTGCTTCTCTTGCACTTGTTCTCTTAAGTAATGATACTTAATTGATACATGTTTTGTCTTAGAGTGCATCATAGGATTCTTTGAAATATTAATAGCACTTGTGTTGTCACAGTATATGATCACTGGGTCAATGATTACCTCATTCATTCCTTCCAAGACTTGCTTGATATATGCAATGTTTGAGCAATTAGTAGCAGCAGCACCATACTCTACTTCAGCTGTAGACTGAGAAATACAAGCCTACTTTTTACTTGTCCAAGTTACAAGTCTTTCACCAAAGAAAAATGCTCCTCTGGTGGTACTTTTTCTGTCATCCACATTTCCAGCCCAATCAACATCAATATAAACCTTCAGCTCAAACTTACCTTCCTTAGGATACCATAATCCATAATCCTCTATCTTTTTCAGATATCTTAAGATTCTTTTAGTAGCAATCATGTGTGATTCTCTAGGATTAGCAGAATATCTAGCAACAATTCCCACAACATGTGCTATATCTGGTCTATTGTGAACTACATACATGAGCTTACCAATCATGGATCAGTGAAGTGTTTGGTTTACCTCTATAGTTTCATCTTCTTTTGTCAATTTACTTCCAGTAGCCATCGGTGTTCCCACAAGTTTAGCATCTTCCATGCCAAATGTCTTCAAGACTTCCTTTATGTACTTGGACTATGTGATGAATATCCCATCACTTTGTTGTATCACTTGTAATCTGAGAAAGAATTTAATCTCTCCGAACATAGACATTTCAAACTCATTCCTCATGTCATCAGCAAAAGATTTACATACATGATCTTGACCTCCAAAAATAATATCATCAACAAAAAATTTCAGCAATAATAATAGTGTCATCAGTATCACCTTTCATGTACAAATTGTTGTTCTCACTAGTCCTTAAAAATCCAATACTCAACAAGTATGCAGTCTTTCATACCATGCTCTCGGTGCTTGCTTCAAACCATATAAAGCTTTGTGTAATCTACATACCATGTTTCTATTGTTTGGATCAATGAATCCTTCAGGTTGTTCTATGTAGACCTCTTCTTCAAGTATACCATTCAGAAATGCTGATTTCACATCCATTTGATAAACCTTAAATTTCTTATGTGCAACATATGCAAGTAACATTCTAACTCCTTCCAATCCGACAACAGGTGCAAATGTTTCACCATAATCAATGCCTTCTTCCTATGCATATCCCTTGCATATCAATCTCACTTTATTTCTTGTCACTTCACCATTTTCATTCATTTTGTTTCTGAATATCCATTTAGTACCGATAACATTCTTATCTTTAGGTTGGGGTACTAAGGACCAAGTTTTGTTTTTCTCTATTTGTTCTATTTCCTCCTTCATTGCATTAACCCATTCATCATTTTCTAATGCAACTTTCACATTCTTTGGTTCAAAATCACAAACTAGACATGTACCCTGTCTTGTTTTGCTTCTTGTCTACATTCTAGCTTGTCTGTTTCCAATAATTTGTGTCTCAGGATGATGTCTTTTGACAAAAATAGCTAGTACTCAGTTTCTTCTTTCTAGTTCATCATGTTCAGGTTCATTTACTTGCTCAGTAGCACTATCTTGTTCGTCAGTTTCCCTTTCATGTTCTTTGGGGTTATTTTTCTGCTGACCGGTTATCACAGGTTGCGACTTCGATAGATAGTCAGGAAGTTCAATATAAGTGAATCTACCATAGTCTTCTGGTTCCTTTCTTTCTTCTGTGTTTATGTCATCATACTCATCAACACAAACATTAGTACTTTCAATCATCTTATTTGTAACCTTATTCAGACATTTGTATGCTTTACTCTTAGTAGAATATCCTAAGAATATTCCCATTTCTCTCATCTTTTAGAATAAAACATTTGCTTCCAAAAATTCTAAAATAACTTACAGTAGGTTTATGTCCAAACCATAGCTCATAAGGTGTCTGGTTGGTGTCCTTCTTCAGTTGTACTTGGTTAAGCACATATACAACTATGCTGACAACTTCCCTCCAATATGTCTAAGCAACATTATTTTGTAGCATTAGTATTCTAACATTGTCAATGATTGACCTATTCCTTCTTTTAGCAATCCCATTCTGCTGAGGTGTTCTTGGTGCAGAGACCTGTCTCTTAATACCATTCTCATTACAGAAATTAGTAAATTCATTAGAGATAAATTCACCTCCTCTATCAGATCTTAAGCATTTGATTTCTTTTCCAGTCTCTTTTTCTACCTTAGCCTTATACCATTTAAACAACTTAAAAGCTTCAAATTTCTCTTTCAGGAACATAATAGTCATCAGTCTAGTATAGTCATCAACAAAAAGAATAAAGTATCTATCACCATAATAGCTCTGAGTTCTCATAGGACCACATAGGTCGGTATGAACCAATTCAAGTATCTTCTTTTTTGAGTAGTCTTTGCTTTTAAAACTAGACTTAGTCATCTTACCTTTCTGACATTCATGACACATAGCATGATCAGGTTTTGACAAGTTAGGCAATCCTCTAACTCTTTTCTTCTTACTAATTTTGACCATGTTATCAAAATTTACATGACATAACCTCTTATGCCACAACCATGCATCTTCATCTTTCATTAATAAACAAGAAGACTGATCAATATCAAGATAAAATAGATTACCTCTGGATTGTGTACCGGTTCCAACAAGTCTTCCTCCATCATCATAGATTCTTACCTTTCTGCTCTCAAAAGCAAGTCGGTGACCTGATTTGTTCAACTATGCCACACTTATCAAATTGTAGTTCAGTCCATTTACCCAGTATGAATTCTCACATTTTATTATATCATTAATCATTAGTGAACCTTTACCTCTCATCATACAAGGTGCATCATTTCCCATTCTAATAGATCCACCATCATATTCATCAATTAGATCAAATTTCTCTATATCACCAGTCATATGATGTGTATAGCCACTGTCTATGATCCATGTATCATTTCTGCTTACTTTAGAGATCGGTGTTGTCTCTTATGTTTATCTTCTTCCTCTAAATCATCTTTCATAGCAACAAATACTACTTCTACATCATCATCAGTGTCAGATTCAGATTCAAATTCTTCGGCTATGTAACATACCTTTTTCCTTTTGTCATAGCTATCTCGATTGTCTCTATTTTTGTGTCAGTAGCCTCTGTTGACTCTTCTTCCATAGCTTCCTTCGGATTGGTCTTTGGATCTATCACCATCTTTCTTATTCAGACATCTAGCAGCTATGTGGCCAACTTCTTTACAATTAAAACATGCTAGAGGTAACTTGCCTCTATACCTTCCCTTACCTTTGGGCAATCTTCTGGCTATAAGAGCTTCAAGCTCATCAAGTTCATCATCGGTATAACTATCACTATCATTATTCTTATCATTCTTGCTACTAGACTTACCAATCTTCAAAGAGGACATGAAAGCAGATTCAACATAAGGTACAACACTGTTGTCAAAATTATTCAATTCAAAGGTTGTAAGATTACTGATCAGAGTGTCAAGGGTGAGGTTGGATGTAGCCCTTGTTTCATGAATTATAGAGATCCTGATCGCATAAACTGGCAGCAAAGTTCTGAGAATCTTGCTTATCATTTTTTCATCATCAATAACTCTGTTGGATGCTCTAATAGCATGTACTACCTCTTTTAGTCTGTTTGTATATTGCACAATGTTCTCACCTTCTTTCATCTTCATATCATCAAATCGACCTCTTAGGCTTTCTGCTCTGGCTCTCCTGACATTCGCATCTCCACTGTATATTAGAGTCATTTTATCCCACATGGCTTTGGTAGTAGTGCATCCCTTAATGTCTTCAAATTTGGCATCGGTACAGGAAGAAACAAGTTCCATCATAGTAATATTGTGTTCATGCCTATCTTTTAGTTGATCAAGAGTTAGGGGACCTGGTGTCGGTTCAATGTAGCCATTCTCCATCAGTTCTAGTGCAGAATTCCCAATTCCAAATATGTGCAACTTCATCTGGCTTTGCCATACTGTGAAGTTATCTTTGTTTAGCTTTGGCACTTCCCTCTTATACATCTTGAGACCTTTTTGTTGAAGTCCTTAAAACTCTGTTCTAAGCAGCCACAACTCTGATACCAATTGTTAGAATAACTGAGAGGGGGGTGAATCAGTTATCCAGTGTCCCAAATCAAAATGTATAATCCAAAACAATTCTACTACTTCTGCAAGTCGGTAAACATATAATACTTTCACTGTTTGTGTATTTACCGATTGTCAGTCTAAACTTTGTAATAATTACCGATTAAATCTAACATGTAATATGCAAAGTATGATAACAAAAAAATATCAAAATCAACACATAACATAAGAGATTTAACATAGAAACCCTGTAAAGGGAAAAACCACTTGGGACTGGCAACCCAAAATTGTTCATTGTTCTAAAGTGAGGTCGGTGAAGACCCAACCCTGTTAAAGGTTTACAAACACACTATTAGATGTGACCTTGTTAGAGGATTTTAGACCAGAAGTTATCATCCAACCAGCAGTCACTCTGGGGTTGACAGGATAACAATGTTCACTCTATGAATGAAACATCAAAAGACTTTCATAGTCCACTCAGTTAAGAGATTTGACTGTGTACAATGGTTAACTATGTAACAGTAGATGATCTGCCTAAATACAACTTCAGTTTGCAGTTTACAGATCAATGTTCAGCTCATTCAAATATTTCTGATCAATATAACACTTCAGATTCAATACTATATCAACTTACTATCCGTCGGTAATAACTCTTTGTAGCTCGGTAACTGTTTTACAGCTCGGTTCTTATTAACCAGTATGATCAGAATGCATGAAAACTTCTCCACGCGATAATTCTACAGTATCTTCTTCTTCCGGCATGCGTTTCATAATGAAACCAATATCTCTTATATAGACAAGTAAATCATTTTCTTTTCCTCCATCAGATTTTGTCGCTTAATCATATTCATAGATTTTACTGCTTTAAGCTCCCTCGGCTGATGTGTCAGTAACATGTTTCAATCTTCTCCATTAGATCCTTTTTTATTTATGTTAGTCGTCGATCTTCATAACAAACATTATCTGTTACCTCAATTTCATACACTTTAAAACTCATCACTTTATCGGCTAAACTGACCATTTAATTCTTTTCTATTTTGCTCGGTTAACAAAGAAATGCATCGGTGAACACAAGTTCGGTTAATACTACACTCGGTATACACTACACTTCGTCGGTGTATACTAAAATGCTTTATTTATCGACAACACTGCTTTGTGTCTTTCAGCTCTATTCTTCATCATAGATGAATGCAACATAATAAAGTCAATTTCATCAAGTCATAGACTCATCAACAAGTTACTCAGTGTATTCCTTATCCTCTTCTATCATATACATCTTCCTCATGTAGATATTTATGTTCTTCATCTCTTTCACCTTCCTTTAGATGTGTCGGTATAGTAACCTACAAGATAAGTATTGTCAAGCTAGTTGACATCAATGACAACATAATATTGATTTAATCATCTTGCATATCTAATCATCAAGTCCTCAGTAATCTTGAATTACAGATTCTTCATTCTGGTTCTAAATCAGTTGTAGTTCATCAGTGGACACTCTTCCTTAGAGAAAAATCAGAGGCATTTCACATGTTCAAGATCTACAAGGCTCGAGTGGAGAAGGAAACCGATAAAAGCCTAAAGTGTCTGAGATCATACAGGGGAGGTGAATACACTTCTCAAGAGTTCACTTGCTATTGTGAGAAACATGGCATAAAAAGGAATCTATCCTCACCCAGGACTCATCAACAAAATGGAGTAGCAAAAAGAAGAAATAAGACACTTATTAACTGTGCAAGAACCCTAATGATTCAAAAGGATCATCCTCATCACTTCTAGAGAAAAGCTATCAACACTGCTATCTATACAATCAACTAAGTTTAAGTCAAGAAAGGAACTGATAAGACCCCCTATGAACTATGGTTCAATCATACTCCTAGTGTAGGTTACTTCAGAATCTTTGGTAGTAAATGTTACATCAAAAGAGATATGTACTCTGGGAAGTTTGATCCCAAGAGTGATGAAGGAATATTTTTGGGTTACTCTACCAAAAGCAAAGCCTTTCGGTGTCTGAACAAGAGAAAGGGAAAAATAATTGAAAGCATCAATGTAAAATTTGATGAATATTTAGAACCAATTAAGAAGACCAGTCATAATGAATATGATAGTCTACAAGGTCAAAATGAAGGAAATATTTTTGAGTTCAATGAAGTAACAATTGAAGATGAAAGAGAAGAGAATGTAAATAGACATCTAGAGTAGGAGGCTATACTTGAAGCTAACAGACCCACTCATGATGATGAACAAGAAGTTGTTCAAGACTGTGATGAAGAAATTGCTCAACTGGAAGAACCTGACCAAGAACAGTGACCGATTCTCCCAAGGTATGTCACATATCACTCAACTAATAATATAATTGGTGAAAAACATGAAAATATCCTGAACAAGAAAAAGGCCAAAGAGAATATCTATTTGTTCTCCTGTATAGAGCCCAAAACCACCAGGGAAGCTCTAGAAGATGAAAATTGGGTCAAGGCCATGGAGGAAGAAATTGAGCAAATAGAAAAGAATGATACATGGATGCTTGTGCCTAGACCACATGAGAATGTCATTGGGACAAAGTAGGTCTACAGGAAAAAGCTGAATGAAGAAGGGAAAGTCATAAGAAATAAAGCAAGACTAGTTTGCAAAGGGTATGCCCAGGAAGCTGGATTGGACTATGGAGAAGCTTTTGCACCTGTGGCCAGATTGGAAGGAGTAAGAATTCTTCTTGCCTATGATGCTCACAAGAAATTCAAAGTATACGAAATAGATGTAAAGTCTACATTCCTGAATGGAATACTAGAGGAGCAAGTTTACATTGAACAACCGAAAGGTTTCACATCTACACAAAAAGGTGGTATGGTCTGTAAACTGAAAAAGGCTCTCTATGGGCTAAAGCAAGCTCCAAGGGCTTGGTATGAGAGGTTGCAATCATACCTCCTGACCATAGGATTCACAAGAACTGAGGACAACAACAACATGTATCTCAAGACAGGAAAAGATGGGAACCTGATTGCTAAAATATTTGTGGATGACATCATCTTTGGAGGATATGACAGGATGAGCAAAGATTTCACTAAAGAAATAAAGAAAGAATTTGAAATGTCTATGATAGGAGCCATAAAATTCTTCATTGGACTACAAGTCTATAAGCTAAAAGAAGGTATTTTTATCTCTCAGTCCAACTATGTAAAAGAAATTCTTAAGACTTTTGGACTTGAAGAATCCAAACTGATTGGTACTCCAATGATAACTAACCTTTATTTATCAAAGGAAGATGATGCAAAAGAAGTGAATGAAACACTGTATCGGTCCATGATAGGGAAATTATAGTATGCAATACACACTAGATCGGGCATTGCACATGCGGTTGGCATAGTTGCAAGATTCTCTACAAACCCCAAAGAGACACATCTGATAGTAGTGAAGAGAATTTTTAGATACCTAAAAGGTACTAAGGACTATGGCTTGTGTTTTCCTCACAAGGGAGGCTTCCAAGTAAAGGTTTACATAGATGCAGATTGGGCTGACAATATTGATGACAAAAAGAGCACAAGTGGTGGTGCATTCTTTCTCGGTGAGAGGATTGTGTCATGGACAAGTAAGAAACAGAACTACATTTCACAGTCTACATTAGAAGCTGAATACGTTGCTGCAACAATCAATTGCACACAGGTAATCTGGATCAAATAACTACTAGAAGGAATCCAAGAACATATACCTGAACCGATTGCAATCTACTATGATAACACCAGTGCAATAAACATATCCAAAAACCCTGTCATGCACTCCAAGACAAAGCACATTGCCATCAAGTATCACTACTTGAGAGAGCTAGTACAAAACAAAGAGGTAAGATTGGAGTATGTTCCCATAAAAGAATAGATTGCTGATATCTTCACAAAGCCACTACCAAAGAGTACTTTTGAGTATCTTAGAGGTAAACTAGGGGTGATACCTCTTCCTGATCATCAGTAAACTAGAAAAGGTGATCATTAGCTCATTATGCTTCAACAGAGGGTTTCACCTCATCTTTTATGGACTAATGAAAAGGACTGCTGCTAGAAGGGGGAGAAGATTTAATAAAGGTAGTCTTTCTGACTAGACTTTGGCATTATTATCAAAAGGGGGAGAGTTTGGCAATGGTATGGTAGATGACCATTAGTGGTAGTGCATAGTGGTACAAGCAAAGATATAAGCATAAGGCAGGTGACATGATTTCCCATTAAGAATTTTCCATCAATGCCAAAGGGGGAGATTGTTGGCATCAAGAGATGGAAACCGGTAAGTTTACTACTGGTACATGGCAATTAAGTATTGCCATTGATTGGCAAAAAAGGAAAGAGGTGTTTGGCATCTCAATCTAAAGTCTAAAGATCTAAGGAGAACACCATAGGTGGTTATGTATGTAAAGGGACTGGTTTGGAAATTGGTAACGCTATGCAAGAAGGACAAGATTATATCTACTCATCAAGTGAAACTGATCACTAAGCCAAGTGCATTGGCAACCGAGGAATGGACAACCGATGTCGACAATGCAACCGAGAAAAGGGTGCAATCGATAAGCAAAGGAAGGAAAAGTAAATGAGTCAAAGCTCTTACCTATTCACAACATAAGGATCTCAACCGATCAAGAAAAGACTTCAGTATGATAAGATGAACCAGGGAAGTCATAGTCAACTATCTATTTGACCAACTCTTTGACTGGGATTTACTGCACTAAATCTAGATGACTTTAAGTTAACATAGTGATCAGTTTGAGGCACATTTAAAGGTTTTAAAGCTGAAGTTTGTGGCTTTAAAACATGGAGTTATCTCATACAAAGGAACGGTGATTGACACACATCTATTGTTTTCTTCATAAAGTAGATAAAGCAAGGGGATGCATCAGATGTTTCCTCAATGAACTAATACTCCACTGGGTGATGAATCCGAAGGAGATCTGTATTAGGTCGTACATGAGTGGTGAAATTAGGGCAAGGAATCTATATATTCTTCTACCTGTTAAGAATATAGGTTTCCCTCATTCTACTAAAGAAAAGAGTGAACTTGTACGCTGAAGTAGTTAAGGTGAATAGAAAAGGGAAGAAAAGAGAGAAGAGTGTGCAAAGAAGCACAACAAGAAAGGAGAACATACCAACGGTGACTAGTGATGTTTCTCAGTTGAACATAACAGAGATCTTACCAGGCTATGTAAAGCGATTTGTAAAAGGTCAATCCTTCTATTATTTTCTAACAATTACAATAGTTAAATCCCAGTATTTTGGGTGACTTTAACAGGTCCCTTTTACTAAATCCCTTAACCGGGTGACATCTTTTTAGATGTTCTAAGTCCTCTAACTAGGCAGGCACTAACTGACCTTATTGTATCAAATCCTTTAACCGGGTTGCATCTAATAGTGCATTGTAATCCTTTAAAAGGGAAGGCTCCTAACAGGGTGCACTTCATAAGATTGTAGAATATGTGAGGTCTCCTCACACCATGGTTTTCACCCAATTTGGGTTTCCATGTGATAAATATGGTGTCACTTTGTGATTGATTGCTTGATGCTACTTTCATGCTTGAATCTATTTTGCTTGCAGTTTTAAGTACATTTCATCAGATTTATTAAGGAAAGTTTTATAGGTGTTGATTCACCCCTCCCCTCTCAGCACCGGTTGGGACTATCACATTAGGCACTCAAAATTGATCCTAAATCTAGGACATACATAGGGGATGGTAACCATATGTTACAATACACATCTCAGATATGTCAGACTTAATCTATATTACAATACATGTTGAAAATATTGAAGCCGTTTGAACACCACAAATAAGACCAAAAAGTGGATACATGAAGTAGTCGCTAACACTGATAGGACATAGATAAGAAGCATGTTGTAATCTATAAACATACCATCTCAAATACCACAATGCAACAGGGACCTGTGATATTATCATTCAAAAACTTCCTAGTGCATAACTCAGACTCACGTTACCAATACAAAGAATAGTAGGATACAATCAATACATACAAAACACTCACTGAAACCACCGAATTTTTGACATAGGGTTTAGACATCAATGAAAACCAATGTAAGTACTTCCTTGTATATTCTAACAGGAATAACTAGTGTATTGTGCTTATTTTGTAAATGATAAGATATATTTGGTGCATAGGTGGCTGTGTTGAGCCTTCCTACTTAAATAGACATCAATTTAGAAGATGGGTGATTTGATTAGTATACAATATAAATACATCAGCTAATTGACATGGGATCCCTACAAATGCTTCATTACCTCTTCACAATTTAATATCTAATGTTTCTTGGAATTCCTTCCACCTTTGTGATCTTGCTTGGAAGGTTTTGTCGCACTTCATTATACAAAAAATATTTTCCACATTTGGTAGACTCTACAAATATCCATAGTAGAAAATTTATTAATTAATTTATTGTTTGCAAAGATTTTTGGTTATTTTATTCCTAGCTTCTATGTGCCTCTTTCCTACTTCCCTCTTTTAGTATAGATGAAACTCCTTTTTATTGTGTGGATTTTAAAAGGTACCTACGGTAAGATTGGGTTTGAGAAAACAATAGAATAACTTATAATTTTTTATTAAAAAAAAGGTCCAAACAAAAAGGGAAATTATAGGGGTGTGCAGTTAAGATCAACAAATGTTTAGAAAAAAAAGACAGTGAGAATGTAAAACAAAAAAATAAATTAATAAATAAACACACACACATACACATATATACGAGCATACATGTGAATGTAAACATGTGTAACCTTCCCCAAAATACTCTAAGGTGGTTTTCTTTACCTCCAAAAAGACACCAGATCCTCTCAACATCCATGGATTGAGAAGATGCATTGACCCAAGGAGTAACAATGAAGGAGTCCAAACTTATCATAAAAACTAAAACAGTGTTAACATGTTTCCCATGCAATCTCTTTCTCTTTGACACATTTTAATTCCCTCTCAATGTTCTAATGTATACCCCAAACAGATGTGTGTATTATACCTTTCTTTCTATCTCACAAGGTAAATGCAACGTGTCATGTACAATTTTTCCAAACTCATAGTATTTATTAAATTTAATTCTGCAACTTTGTAGTTTTACCATTTTATATTTACAATCATCTATATTTTTCAACTGTTGCCAGCAATCCACGTACACTCACACACCTAGGTGGATGTCATTTTTGCATATCACAACAAAGTTGTAGGTGAAAGAAAATCATAGAGTAAATGGGAGCATATTAAATATTTACTTTAATGTCTACCATCCATGAAATTTTTATTTTGAGTCATTGTAGCTCCTATCCTTTGATGTTTTTTATTAGGGTAAAAATTGGTTTTGAAGGGGCCCTTAAACCCTTTACAATCATATTTTGAGGGGGATCTGGAAGTCCACTTAGACGAGTAGTGACAAAAGTTAAATCATTACAAAACAACAACCTAAAACCAACAACCAAGCAGTAGCTTAAAAGAAAATATCATGCAAAACTCCAAATATTGCAAAGAACATAATGCCTAGTATGAAGCCTTGCATCAAATAGTCTCCCAAATAAGGAGATCCATAGGTTTTAGAAGGATCCCCAAACCTTAACATTGGGTTTTAACATGGCTCCCAAAACCATCATCACAACCAGCCTCATAAAATTGATCATCAAAACATCAGCTTAAACTATGGGGTTTTGAAAGGCTCCCCAAACCTCCATAGGTTTTGAATAGGCTCCCACAACCAAAAAATGGTTTTGAAGGGCTCCCCAAACCTCAAAGGGGTTTTTAAAGGCACCCTAACCATCATAATCAGCCTCAAGAGAACAACCATTAAAGAGATATCTAAAAAGAAACAACCTCCCAAGCCAAAAATGGGTGAAGGAAGAGGGGATTTACCAAGGCTCCCAAAACCTTCAAAATAGATTCAAAGAAAGAATCCAAAACAAACCAGGTATCTCAAGTAGTGATCTCAAAACCATAAGGCATCTTATCTCCAATGAAACTCCTTTCCACCTCTAAAGAAAAGGATCCCACCTCTATAGAATCAAAAGAGATGAAGCTATCTAGAAGGGTGATCAAAAAGGACAACCGCCTTGCAACCAAGTAACCCCAATCATAGGAAAACCACATAGCACACTAATCGGCCTTAGTCCCCTATTCATTCTCCACCTCCATAAAAGAAGATGCCACCTCTATTAGGAACAATGAAGATGAAGAAAAGCACAACATATGCCAACCCCACGATAAAGCCACAAATAGAAACCCCACATCCATAGGGGTCAAATTCTTCTCTATTAAAGCCCTACAAGGAAGAGTCTATCCAATAGTAGTAAAATCCCATAGAAGAGAAGAAAAAGAGAAGCACTGCACAACAAAAGAGACAAACATAGCCCCACCAAAGCCATACCTTCCTTTGATCCTAAGTTCTCTTCCCCCCCCCTTAGAATCTTAATGAGACCAACATGCTTACTAATGGAATTCCTCTTATTATTGAGAACAACTATTTCCACTCTTCTCATGATGAGTATGAGACCTTAAAATTTCCTCCTATGCAAGTCCAAAATCTTTTCCATGACTTTGAAAATTTTGAGCAATGCTTAGGACAATAAAACTCCAATCCTGAGGTCATCTCCATAGTAGAGGGTTTTAGGAAGATAATTCATAATGATGAATATGGTGTTAACATCTTGCATAGTATCTCTAATCTCATTGATAATAATTTAAATCCTTTTAGAGATTGTGCCCAAGAATTAGGTTTCATTCCACCTATCACTAGTGTTGAGACCTCCATTCCTATTCCTACTTCAATAACTAGTGTGTCTACTTATGCTCCGTATCTCATAACCACTTCCATTCAAAAAATCAATCCTACACATGTTATCATTCCTGATCCTATTGTTCTTCCTTCTTCAAATGCTCTGTGTGTGTCTTTACCTTCATCCATGCCCACTTACAACATTATTCTTTTTTCACACTCTATTATTCCTTCCAATTCCCATAATGGTCCAAACCTTTCACACTTCTCCTACTACTCTTTATACTCAATCTACTATCAATAGTGTTGGATAACAAATTTTTCTCTCATTAAAAATTCACTTACTAACTCCAACCCTCGTTAAGAAACAAATCTTTAGACAATAATTGGGTACACAATTGCTCTATTTCCCTCTGGATTTTAAATAAGGTACAACTCCCTTGTTAGATATTCAATTACTTATCCCTAAGCTAACACATATACATGATTTTAACCTAAAAGCAAATAAGGAAATATGCATTCATTCCTCAACATGCAATGACACACAAAATGAAATAAGTATACCATAACATTTAGAAAATCATAGTTTTCTGTCAATAACTGCATTTGATAACATCCACCAATTCCCAATACTTAATGTACAAATGAATATTTATCCACATAGACTTAAATCTAAATGAATCTACTAGACATAATTAACCTTTCACAAAGAAATAACTATTCCATAAATTCAAATACACAAATTTAAATTTATCTAATAGATCCAAATTCCTTCCATTCATAGTGTATCATCTTAAAATGGAAGCACTTCCATGTTAAGAGCGTTTAGCCCTCTGAGTAAGTGGTTTGGGGTCATGTCGAAATCCTTGAATGGATATTCGACTTGGATCTGGTTTTTCCCCTTGTTCTGCCCCATTTTCCACTTCTTCCTAGCATTTTCTTCCATCCTGAATTGTGAACCTAATATTCTTGACCATAAGGTCAAGGTCAACCTCGACCCTGACCTAGTCAGGGTTGACCTCGACCTTGACCCTAAGGTTTGGGATCTTCAGGGTTAACCTCCGGTTGCGGGATTTCATCAAAAACTTGTCTTTTCCCTCTTCGGGGCCACTATTTCTCGGATTAAGCATCAAATTCTCAAATTAATATTTGAGGTGGACCTTTCTTGATATTTGTATAGGATTCCTAATTTATTATTGGAGATTATCCTTTCTCGAGTTTTGTGCCTAATACTCAAATTAACTTTGGGGTTGGCCTTACCTTGAATTTTGTAACAAGGCTCTTAAATAATTATTTTATTTATTTATTAAGGGTGGTCCCCTCCTAGAGTTTTGTGTCAAGACTTTAATTTAATTTTCTATCCATATGCACCTCTCTAGAGTTTTGTGCCATGGGCCCTTAATTATTGTTTTCTACGAGGCCCCTTTTGTGCCCTAGATCACTATAAAAGGGAGCCTTCCTCTCTCATTTTCTCCATCAAGTTTTGCAATCCATCTCTCAAGCTCTCAAGCAAAAAGATCAAGCATTCAAGCCTTCAAGCCTTCAAGCATCCAATTCATCAAGGAGATTCATTAGTAGCCATTGAAGGATTCAAGCTCTATGGAGCTCTCTTGTTGAAGATTCAACCATTTTCTATTCAAGCCTTTTCCAAAGTTCAAGATCCATTCAAGATTGGTGTTGAAGATTTGAAGACAATTGATTGGAGACATCCTATATTTGATTCTACATTCATCCATTCTTGTGGATTCAAAGATTCGAATCCTCCACAAGGGTTTCAACTCAAGCAAGGTGAATTGTTCCGTTTACTTTGTTTATTCTAGCAATTTCAATTCAATTTCAAGGTTAATTCCTAAATTGGGGTTTGACTGAGGCAAACCCCCCAAACAAACAACCAAAAACCCTCTTTTTCTTACAGGTACAGGTGCGGAACTTCAGATCTAAGAGTAGATTTGGATACCCTTTTCACCAAAATTCCAAGATCTACGAACAAAGTCAAAGTCGACCTTCATTTTCCTGAGGTCATCCTTGACCTTTTATAAGGTTCAAGGTCGACCTGATCTCATCTCGGAAAAAGATTTCTGGGTTTTGTAGATCTCGCAGTTTTGGTGTAGACAAGTGAGAATCAATAGTTTTTGAGATTGTTTGATAGGGTTTTTAGCCGATTCTTTTTCAGAGGTAAGTACCTTTATTTCTTAATTTCAATATTAGTCATCTATATTTACTTTCTATATCAATACAATTTCATGTAAGTGTAAAATATTGGCTTTGGGGTCTCTTTTATGTGCAAAACATTGTTCTAGGACCCCTTACACTATTTTATCCTATACACATACATAGAAACTTTGTCCAAGTTTGTAATTCCAAACATCCATTCACTGCATATTTATCTATTGAAAATATTTTTCAAACTAAAAAATACAAACCCTTTACATATCCATGTTTTAGCATATATAGAACTACTTTAACCATAATTAATCTTAAAAATCATTGAGGTTTTAAACCAACCTCAGGGTAGAGTTTGAGTAAGTTTTGTAACTAAAATTTAACTAAAGATAAACATCCCCAAAGTTTTAGCAAGACTTTTAAAATAAAAAACAAAGCTAGGTGGCAACAGGTGGTTCCAGGTTCATAGGTTGGCTGTGTTCAGGAGGGGTGCCATGTAAGTCCTTCCAATCTTAATATGCATTAACCAACTCCTGAATTGCGACAACATTAGGAGTCTTGTTATGTAGGATTCTCATCTTCCGCACTTCCTTTTCTCACCTGAGTTTAGCTACCCTATCCGCATGCTTTGGCAATTGATCAACACATAGATAAAGAAAAGCCTCAACTTTTGCTACCTTAGTGAAATCTATTGTAGTTGGAGTTCTCTCCCTCTTCACCTGTTCAAGCCCATTTTTGAAAACTTTCACGATAACATCCATGTCATGTTCCACTATGCCATCATGCCAAACAAATTTTGCATTGATGCATCACAAGTTGTTCACAAGGCATTGAATGAGGTTTTGTAATTAAAAATTTCCAACTTAATGAGCTATGCAAGGGAAACTTTGATCACATAATTGTTCCAATCCATATTTTTCTTTAATGAAAACAACATACCTTCATTCATGTTTTTAGATAGAAACTTAGCAACCCCATACTTGAATTTCTTAGATATGCAAAGATGTTGTTGTCCATTTTGATTCCTCTATTTCCCACACCTAGGTTTGTGTTTGAAATTCACCAATCAACAAAGTGGCATCATCATACACATTCTTAGAATCCAAGATGAACTTTCTACCATTTCAAAGTACTCCATCTACCCACTCATCAAAGATTTCAACTAAAACTCTCCCCCTTTGGATCTGACTGAGTATCCTTTAACTAGCAGGAGAGGTGAGATCAAATGATTGGGGGGCTTGTGAAATATGTTGTGGGCTTGGATTGCTAAGTGCATCGATATACTCAAGCATTGCTTTGATGGTATGATTTAATTCTCTTTTGACTTTTTTGTCTTTCCATGACCTAGACAACATATGTTTGGCTGAAACCTCAAAATGATGGTTATCCGCTTCTTTGTTTGCAATGCCTAGATCTACATTTTTTGCATTATAATCTTTAGCACTAGGACTAAAAAATTCTTCCTCCGTAGTTGGTTTAGCCACTTCTACTACCCAATTACCTATTTTTGGATCAATATCCACTTTGAAGGTGGTTTTCAATTTCTTAGACTTAGGAGTCTTGACAACATATTTGTTGACCATGTCCCCTATGGGAAGACAAATTGATACTGTATTGCACATTTTATTAACTAAAACCATCAACCATTTGAGTAGAATCCACTGAGCCTTTAGCAACACTGGATTTGTCAGGAGTTAGGGTTACCATTACTGTGGAGTTCTCCAAATCCAAGAAATCATCTTTTAATTATTCTGAGTCCATTGGTTGTGGATTGGAATAATGCTCCTTCTTCTATTTCTCTCCTTCTTTGCCTAAATCCAGCTCTACTATCCTTTTTCTTCTCAACTGTTGTTGTTTATTGGCCTTTGTCTTTGACTTGGTTATTCATGTGGTAGAGCATGGAACAACAAGACGTAGCTGACCTCTTGGTTGTAGGCTCGGTTATACTTTCATCACAAGTTGGAATATTAATATCATAAGATAAAGGTGGAGACAGGGATTTAGGAGTCTTCTTAGACACAAAGGCATTAGAACCATGGGTTTTTTCTTTCCTTTTCTTCCTGAACCAATTTTTGGTTATCTTTATCACACTGAGAGTTCTCATCTATATATCATCCCTTTCAGTCTCTAACCAATTTACTTTAGGAAGAGGTTGGATCTTTATCTCTTCAAATTTAAAATTAATTGCATCATCATTATCTTCATGAATTTCACTAATATCTATCTTCATTCCCATGGATACAATCTGTTGTAGACGAAGTCTGCTCCAATGCCTCTTCCTAACTTTCATCTCATCAGGGAAATCTTCCCATAAATCTTCAAGATGGGGTGCATGCAAATTATGTATCCTATCCTATAAATGAACTACTAATCCACTAATTAGCTACAAATTCTATCTAAAGATGCACACACAATGAAGATTACAAAAGTAACTTAAATAAAAATATGATTTTTACCTTTACTTATCCATGTAGCTTGTCTTTATTGTCCTCCTAGCTTTAAATTATTGATTTGGTGAGCTTTTAGACTTGTAAATATGCTCCTTCTTCAAGATGTTTTCAAAGTGTTGAGATAGTTGACATGAAAATGCAAAACTAGATTAAATCCTAGAATGCTCACTATGAAATGGTGGATGATGCAAGATTTGATGGATACAGATGCTATGATATGATCACAATCAAAAAAAATTTTTTGATTGTTAAATGATTGCGAAGAATGATTGTTCTCAAATCTTGAAGATGCCTTTTTTATCACTATTGGCCTCACAAAGGAGAGAAAGGCTCCTTTTATAGATTTTTGAAGACCTCAAGCCTAGGTGGAAATATCCAAGGGTGGAGATTGAAAGATGGAGGATCCTAGGGCTGAAATTGACTTGGTTCGAGGAGTTGAGAGAAATGTGGATTTAGTTGGAATGTGAGAGGAAGAATAGGAGAGATGTTCCTCCTACATTGACAAGATAGAGTTTAAGGTGGAAGGGAAAGACACATGCCAAGTGTCTCACAAGGACACTTGAGAAGAAGGTGGGAAGATGTTTTACTCATGAGGACTCTTGGTACAAGTGTCCCATGAGTCATCTTTGACTCCTTGAGGTGGCTAAAGCAACTCCTAAGGAATATGAAATGTGATATAGACCAAGTTCAAAGAGGACATGTGGTCATAAGACCAAGTATCACGAGGCCACATAGTCCTTAAGAATAGGACACATGGGTGAGGATAAATAGGCTAATGAATAATTAAAATTAATTAATTATCTTAGCAAGGATGATGTGTCAAGTGAGTTGGATAAGTGAGGTGGACTATGAGACTTATTCATATAGTGATTGTGTAATTAAGTGACTAATTAAATCACTTTAATAAGACTAATTAGGAGACTTACGATAAGAAGAATAATGTAAATGAATATACTAAAAAAATTAAATAATTTACTTAGCAATAGAAGAAGTAGATATTAGTTAAATAATAAATATTTAATTAATTCATCAAGCCAATTTTTAAGTGTATACATTTTCCCCTCTTTGAAATAACTTGTCGCATTGTTTCAAACAAAATTTAGTCTGCAACACATTGGCCCTGCCCCGATCAAAATTGACACTAGCATGCCCCTTTAGGAGATCGATCAACAAATTATTAAATTTTTATTTTTATTTTAATTGTGGTAATGATCAATCTCAAGAAAAAGAAATGAAGGAAATGGAGAAGAAATGAGGTGAGAAAATAATTAGAGAAGGTAGGGTCCACTTACCAAGCAAATAGGGTCTATAGGCTATATATGGAGGTGAAAGGGTCAAATGTGGTAACATTTACACATTTGTCATTTAGAGATTGGAGATTTGGAGGGAGGAAAGCAGAGAGCCAGTAGGATCTCATTTCCACTTGCAGATCACTGATTCAAGCGCATTAGATGATTCTAGAGGCTAGTCGACTATGGAGAGACAATAGGTGTTTTGATCCTCCTTTGTAATTTGATAGATTAGATAAATTTTTGATAGATTTAGATAGAATGTGATAGGGTAGATTTAAATTTGATAGGTAGATTTTTTTATTTGAATTCGTAGGATGAATGCATAGTTGCGGCACATGAATGCACAATAGAACAATGTATTTGTGCCAATTTAGGGTTCAATTACACATTTGCCTAGGGATCTTGCACAAATTTTATAAAAAATTTAGATGGCTATGCATTTGTAAAATAAATGTACTTACACGTTATTATTGTGCTAACATGGAGTATAGCTGCACAAATGTCTAGTAGAGTTGCGCAAATGTCCAGTAGAGCTGCACAAATGTCAATTCGGTGCAAGTAGTTAGGGTTTATGCGCAAAGAATTGACTGTACTACGCATTCATTCTAGACAATGAAATGAGTTAGATAAACTGCTTGATTTTCTCTATCGACTTGTTGATAAGTGTATGTAAGTTATTCAACATCGTTGCTTGCTTGCTAGTTAACTTACCTGATAAGATAATTGATAGAATAATCTAATAAACATGTGATAGACGTAAGAGAGACATATAGATCAGAAACTAGTTGATATTGCAGTTTACCTAATATGAATTTTATGTTTATGTATTGATAGGAGGAGATTACTGACATTCTGATGTCAAGGGAGAGATATCCCATCACTCAAAACCTGAGACCAACTTTATCAGAGATAGATAGAGTCTTGATTGGAGCGATGAGATTATATCATATCATCTACATGCCCAAGATTAGGGTGAGCCTAGGGATGCTGACAACGCTTGTAGAGAGATGGCACTCTCAGATGAATACCTTCTACCTCCCTACAAGAGAGATGACCGTGACCTTAGAGGATGTATATTGTATCATGTGACTTCCCATCATTGGAGAGTTGGTATAGTATGATATACATGAGGGATTAGCAGAGTGTAGAGTGGTATTCAGAGATGATAAGATTGATGAGTTAGAGATCAATTGAGAGGACATGATGGATCTATACAAGCCACTTCTTGTAGTGTTGGTTGGAGTGATAGGTGGGTATGTATGTCTAGATCGCAGATCCCATGGATTCATAGTTGGCTGGGGTTGAACACTATAAAGGATGATGGAGGAGGGGACCTGATTTTCTTGGGGAGTATGTCTGTTGGCACACTTATATCATGGTTTACACCAGGTGGTCTATTAGAGAGGAGCATCCCTTTCAGCAGGTGTCACCTTACTACATGTTTGGGCGTGGGAACACATAGTAATCACATGTCTAGTGGTGATGAGATTTAGAGGTGCGAGACAAACTCACATTTTCCTATATGCATCTATTCAGTCCCAATACAAGATGGGAAAACTAGAGTATTGGTGACATGCATTAGATATGATTGACATAGTTATATGGAGTCCCTACCTAGACTGTGAGCCCTGGGAGGATGAGAGACAACTAGGATATTGTTTTGAGACTAGGTGGATGATACGGAGGAATCACTTCATTATAGAGAGATAGATGGTTGGTAGGGTATTGAGATAGTTTGGTCGCATCTAGGGAATGACATAGGGTATGGAAAAGTTGTCTAGCACTCATAATGAGAGATGGGATTGGGGACTGATGGTATCATTTGAGACTGCACAACAAGAGTTCAAGGATATACCATTTCAGACATGTACCATGAGGTGAGGATTGGTAGATCCTAGGATGACAAAATAGTATGAGAGATACCTTAGAGACCATCGCAGACTGAGATTGACAACACCTGATGAGAGACCACCTCATCAAGATGTAGGAGATGAGAGGATAGAGCAGAGACAGAAATGAAGATGAGGTAGAGGTGAGAGAGGAGATAGAGGTAGAGATGGGAGAGGAGATGGAGGTAGAGGTATATGTGGGAGAGGAGATGAAGATGATGGTGGTGGTCTAGATGGAGAGAGAGGACAAATAGGGCCCCAGATGAGAGGTTGAGGATTGAGACAATAGGGACAGAGACCAACGACTACCAGATAGATACTGTGAGAAATTTTTGGAGAGGGAGAGACACCTAGACCTCCCCCAACCTAGGTACAAGTAGAGGAAAATATAGCCAAATAGAGGGAAACCTTGATACAAGATATCCCTATAGATGAGGCCGCACATGATGAGCCTATGCCTAACATAGTTGCACATGATGAGCCCTTAGGAAGGGATATGGGTGGTGAGGATACATACATACAAAGAGAGATGCATGGTGAGGAGGATATAGACATAGATAATCTACTATTCAGACTATCCATTACTTAGGTTAGGCAAATAGATTCCCCAAGATTGAGAAGAGGATAGAGTGGCTAGATGGGGAGTTAGTAGTGGCTAGGAGAGAGTGAGACACAATTGTTCAGAGATTGGGAGAGGCATATACATTACTGTATGAGTTAGAGACCACATAGTCCTTAGAGCCACATACAGATAGCCTACGGATGATGCTGAGAGCCACTAGGGAGATCACCTACTAGAAGGATGCATACATTCAGACAGTGCTGAGAGATCAGTGGATAGGCGATTTTTGAGAGAGCTCATATGCTATGAGGACTGCAATATATCAGCAAGCACTAGGGGACATCGGGGGCACAACATCATGTCCTTCTAGACCACAGACATGGATAGGTGATACAGAGGAGGCCAGACCCTCCATTTTATTATGTAGACAGAGACATACTGACTTAGGTGGTAGTGGATCTTAGACACCTTGTACACTTTTGAGTTGTACTTTGTATCATTATGTATTTTGACATGATTGATACTTTGTTATATTTTTTTATATCCTTGGACATTAGACATATGACTTTTATTATTTTGATGATGCATGTACTCTATATGATGGAAATTTTATGATGGACATTGATTGATCTGTAAACTAAGATTTGCAAGTTTATAGACTAAATCCAAATTACAAATTTAATTCCCTGATCCAAGTAGTAATTGTTGGAAACTACAATTGAAATAATTGTTATATTGTCATTGATGTCAAACCTTAACTGGTTTGCATTTATGTTTCAACAGAAATGTGGGTATGCCCACAAAAATGTAATTGGTAAAATTCTCTGAGTAGTGGGATTACCCACAGAAAAATTATTAAGTAGGATAAATTTTTTTGACAATAGATGGATCGTGGGTATGCCCACGTAAATTGTAATTCAACAAATCTCAGCTTGTGTCAAGTTGTGGGTATGCCCACGTAATTTTGTATTAGTACAGGACCAATGGTCCCGAGCAAGGCTGGAGGTTTTTGTCAACCCCGCTCTTTCCTACTAGCACCTGCAGTGAGCGGGGTATCAATGTAAAAAATTTATATATATTAATAAAATAATTACAGGGCTTAGGCCTTTTACCGATAAAAAAAACAAACAAAAAAACCTTAACTGGTAAGATAGTTGTTATCTAGGAGAGTACCATATCTTTTGATTGATGAAGAGGATTTAAAAAGAGGGGATAACAAGAAGACCTAAGGAAAGGTTGAGTTATGTGATACTTCAATGGGTACTTGATTAGTTGGCACATTGACAAGATAATTTGTTGTTTATCTTTAACACCAAGTGAATAAGAAAGACTAGAAACATAGGCTTAACCGAGAAAAAGTGAAGAAATCTAGTTTAAGCCAAGTGATGTTAGTGTCGACCGAGCACCAGTATATGCCGATCATATCTAGTGTCAACCAAACATCAGTAATTTTTGAGTGACAGATAATTACCAAGAAAAGACAATGTTTACCAAGAAGGAAAGTTTTAGTGATGACCAAGATATCCAGTGATGACCGAGAAGATGAACAAGGTATTGACCGAGTGTCAGTAATTTACATTTTAAGAAATAATTGAGAATTCCAGCCAACATAGTTGAATACTTGGGATATGTAAAACATGTTGACACTATTAATGAATGGTATGAAGCATTTAATCCATGGTAAACCATTTTCTTATGGATTCAAAGAGAAGTTTGGAGATGTACCTAGAAGGAAAAGAAGGAGAACATAATGATGGAAGGATTCGATGAATCCGACCTAAACCTAAGATCTATGGAAGAGATTAAGCGACAAAAGATTAATCTACCTGATCAAGGAGGTATAAGGATGACCTAATTGTGAGGTTACAATAGTGCAGAGAAGAGGTTGATGTTATTGACTGATGAGTTTAAGAAGAAGGCTAAAGTGAAGTTGTAAAGAGTTAAACAGAGTTGTGGTGATTGCTTGAGGAGAATTCTAAGCAGATCAAAGATGGAGATGGAAATGAAATTCAGTCAGTAAATCAACATATGTGCGAAGTGGATCTATATTTGCAAAGTGAGTTGTATATTTTCAGATTAGAACTTATTGTTACTTTCTAACCATTGTATCAATTTAAATCCTTTAATCAAGGTTCACCTAACAGTCATTGTGTAAACTCTTTAATCAAGGTGACATTCTAATGGAATGTTCTTAAGCCCTCTAACAAGGCCACTCTTAACAGGGCGATTAAATCTAAAGAGTGAAAATCAGTAGCATGTTACAAGTGTTTTTTTCCCAAATTGGCTTTCCACTATAAATCTCAGTGTTATAATTGTGTGAATGTTATTTGATGTGAATGATTGTTGAAAGTTTTATATTCTGCAAGTTAATTACTTTTGGATGGTGGACTTTAAGTTTTATGTTATTGATACATGCTACAGAGACCAAGTTGAAAACTGATTAGATCTGAGTTTGTTGAAAATCTAGAAATTTGAATTGGTACATCTGGACCCGAGGATAACTGATTCACCCCCCTCTCAGTTATTCTAAATCATTCTAACAATTGGTATTAGTGTTGTTGGTGCTTGTAGAGAAAAAGTTTAAAGGTACTTGAAGCTAATGATCAAGATGTACAAAAAGGAGGTACCAAAGTTGAACAAGGAGAACTTTCCTGCATGGAAAAGTTTGATGAAATTGCATCTAGTTGGTATTGGTGATTCAACGAAATACTATGTGAAAAATAATTATGTAATACCTGTTGCACCTTTGACTGCCGAGGAGATGAAAGCAAAACACGAACACAATCAGGCAATGTTGGAGATTGCATCTACCCTAAGCTATCCTAAATTTGAGGACATCAAGGACTGTACTAATGAAAAGCAAATGTGGAACACTCTTGCAGTTATCTATGACGGGGATACAAATGTACTAAGAGCCAAATCTGAAAGCTTGAGAGGTAAGTTTGATGAAATGAAAATGCAAGAAGGTGAAAATATTGCTCAGTATTATGGTAGAATTAAGGAGGTAGTAAATGCTATTAGAGGAGCTAATGGAATCATCAATGATGAGATTATTATTGGTAAAGTATTGAGAACTTTGCTTCCAATCTATGCCATCAGAATTTCTGCAATACAAGAATCAAGATGTAACCTTGGTAATGTCCTAACTTTGGAAAGTCTTGTTGGCAAGCTTACTGCTTTTGAGCTGTCCAATTATGATAATTTAACTGTTCATAATATTGAATTTGCATTTAAATTTCAAATGATTCTTCATAAGCCTAAGAAGGGAAAATAAATATGTGTGAGCAGTGACAACAACAACAATGGTGATAGTGACACTTCTGATGATGATATAGATGATCTTGAGGCACTCATGGCTAGAAGGCTATAGAGAGGAAAAGGGAAATATAAAGGTAAACTTCCTACAATCTATTTTTCATGTAACAAAGTTGGCCATATTGTAGCAAAATGCCCTGACATAACTAACAAGGATGAAAGAAGGGAAAACAAGTACAAAGACAAAAGACATGACAGAGATCACCAAAGGTACAAAGACTACAAAGACAAAGGTAAGAAATTTTGCTATATTGTTGAAAAGGAAACTGACAATGAAACTAGTGAATTTGATGAATGTGATATAGAAGTTGTTTATGTTGCTATGAAAGATGATTCTGATGAAGATAAAAAAACTGCACTTATTTCATATGTGAGTAAAGGTGATAAATGGATTATTGATAGTGGTTGTTCACATCACATGACTAGTGATAAAAGTAAGTTTGCAACCCTTAATCATTACAAAGGTAGAAGTGATAAGTTTGGTAATGGTGCACCATGTGTTGTGAAAGGAAAAGGATCAATAAGATTGACTGATAAGATCAGATGTGATAATGCTTATTAGGTTGAAGGTCTTAACTATAATTTGTTGAGTGTGGCACAGTTGAACAATACTGATTATTGAGTTGAATTTCATCACATGAAAGCTAAAATATTTGATGCTACTAGTGAACTAATTGGAAGTGGAGAACATATAAGAGGTAACTTGTTCTATCTAGACCTATATAAAGAAACATGTTTGTTTGCACAATTTGATGATGTATGGTTATGGCATAAGAGGTTGTGTCATGTGAACTTTGAAAATTTGGTAAATATCAGTAAGTTGAAGAAAGTTAGAGGTTTGCAAAGATTGAAGAAATCTGATAATGTGATATGTAAACAATGTCAATTGGGAAAAATGACAAAGTCTAGTTTTAAGAGTAAAACATATACTTCTGACAATATTTTGGAATTGGTTCATATTGACCTTTGTGGACCTATGAGTGTACAAAGTTATTGTGGTGATAATTATTTTATTTTGTTTGTTGATGACTATTCTAGAATGATGACTGTAATATTTTTAAAAGAGAAATATGATGCATTTTAGTTGTTTAAGTGGTATTTAGCAAAAGTTGAAAAAGAAACTAGTAAAAGCTTGAAATTTTTGAGATCTGACAGAGGAGGAGAGTTTATATCAAATGAGTTCAATATATTCTATAATGATAGAGGAATAAAGAGACACATGTCTACACCTAAGACACCTCCACAAAATGGTATAGCAGAAAGAAGAAACATATCAATTATGGATTTTGCCAGAACATTGATGATTAAGAAGAATGTTGCACAAAAACACTAGAGAGAAGTTGTAAGTACACATTTTTATACCTTGAACCAAGTACAAATCAAGAAAGGTACAAATGCTACACCTTTTGAGTTATGGTATGGATATGCACCTAATGTGAAATATTTTAAAGTCTTTGTGAGTAAATGCTATATAATAAAAGACAATAGGAATGGAAAACTTGATGATAAAAGTTATGAAGGCATATTCTTAGGATATCCCACTAAGAGGAAAGCTTACAAGTGTTTGAATTCTAACACTAACAAAATTGTGGAAAGTGAAAATGTTAGAGTTGATGAATATGCATAAAATAATGAAGTTGAGTGCAAGCAAGAGCCCAAAGATTACATATCTTTTGTATACATGGAAGAAGGAGAGGCTAGTAATGCACTTAAACCAGATGTCGAGGATACTATCAAGCATCAAGAGGATACTGCTAAGCATCAGTAGGATGCTGTTGAGCAATCAGAAGAAGAGACAAAGAATCCACAAGATGAACCTGAAGAACAAAACCAAGGAGAAAGGAAATCTAAACCTACATTGGCACAGTATTTGAGAAGACATCATAAGCAAGAACAAATCATTGGAGATAAAGAATCTAGAGTTATGCCAAGAAGTAAGTTGAAAGATCATACATGATTACTATGTGAGTTTGAGACTAAGACACTAAAAGATGCTTTAGAAAATGAGGAATGGATACAAGCGATGAATGAAGAAATAAAGCAGATAGAAAAGAACAAAACATGGACACTGGTGCCGAGACTAGAAGAAAAGAATGTTATTGGAACAAAATGGGTATTCAGAAATAAGTTAAATGAACATGGAGAAGTCATAAGGAACAAATCCATATTGGTATGCAAAGGATATGCACAAGAAGAAGGCATTGAATATGGGGAGACAGTTGCCCTAGTTGCAAGATTAGGAGTGAGGACTCTACTTGCATATGCAACATTTAAAGGATTCAAAGTGTCTCAAATGGATGGTAAATCTGCATTTTTGAATGGGATATTGGAAGAAGAAGTATACATTGAACAACTAGAAGGATTTGTTGACCCAAGCAAGAAGAATATGGTTTCCAAGCTACACAAGGCACTGTATGGATTGAAGCAAGCCCCCAAAGCATGGTATGGGAGACTTCATAATTATATGATAAAGATTGGATTTGTAAGGACAAATGATAACAACAATCTATATATGAAGACTGAAAAAGGTAAAGGGATTTTGTTAGCTAAAATATTTGTTGATGATATCATATTTGGATGACAAGATGCCCTATGTCAAACCTTTTCAAATGAGATGCAAACTGAATTTGAAATGTCTATGTTTGGTGAGATCAAATTCTTTGTTGGTTTGCAAGTTTATCAGATGAAGAAAGGTATCTATATTACTCAATCTAAATATGTTAAGGAGATACTAAAAACTTTTGGTATGGAAGATTCCAAACCAGTAAGTACACCTATGCTTACTAGACAAAAGTTATCTAAAACTGATGATACAACTAAAGTGAATCAAACCTTGTATAGATCCATGATTGGAAAGATACAATATGTTGTCCATAACAGACTAGATATTGCCCTAGAAGTTGGGATTGTTGCAATATTTTCTGCAAATCCCAAAGAGAGTCACATGATGGCAGTGAAAAGAATACTGAGATATCTAAAAGGAACAGAGGACTATGGATTGTATTAAAAGAAGAATGATAAGTTTAAACTGAAAGTCTATACTGATGTAGATTGGGCTAGAAATATTGATGACAGAAAGAGTACAAGTGGTGGCACATTCTTTCCTGGAAAGAGATTAGTCTCTTGGACAAGCAAGAAATATAACTGCATTTCCCAATCTACAACAGAAGCTGAATATGTAGCAGTAGCAGTGAATTGTTCAAATTTAGTGTGGATCAAGTAATTGTTAAAAGGTATGAGGGAGGAAATCACTGAGCCAGTTTTTATTTTTTGTGATAACACAAGTGCTATTAACATATCAAAGAATCTTGTTATGCACATTAAGACTAAGCATATTTCTATCAAGTATCATTACTTGAGAGAGTTAGTTCAAGACAAAGAAGTGAGATTGGAATATGTGAATACAAAGGAACAATTAGCAGATATATTCACAAAAGCATTACCTAAAGATGCTCATGAATACCTTAGAGGTAAATTAGGGGTGATTCCCCTAACCGAGGCTACCTAGAAACATAGAGGAGCACTCTATCAAATGTGCTAATCAGAATATTTGAAAAATTGATGCAGAAGAGGTCACACTTTAGGAGTTGCCTAGAGTTGTGAGAAGTAAAGCAAAGATGATAATCAGTCATAAGCAAGATGACAGAGGGAGTATACAACATACAAAACTGACATGAAGACATCTACATGGTAAAGGTGTAAGTGATAGATACAAGTTTCTTTGGCATTGTTGTCAATGAGGGAGAGATTCAATGAACCTTAAGAGATAAAAAGGGAGAGATGAACCAAAGGAAGAAATACAGAAAAGTAAATGACCCTAAGCAAAGAGGGAGATATACAACATTGAGGGAGAGATTCAGTGAATAGGCAAAGCCAAATTTATCCAAGAGGGAGCTAGTACTTGGATGTGTTGGATGTGAATCAAAATGAAGCTAAGGATATTAATGAAGATCTGTTGCACAAAGATTTTGGATTGTATGGTGAATCATGTGATGTTCATGTGGTGTTGCCATCAATTCCAAAGAGGGATATTGTTGGAAACTACAATTGAAATAATTGTACCATATCTAAGAGAGTACCATATCTTTTGATTGATGAAGAGGATTTAAAAAGAGGAGATAACAAGAAGACCTAAGGAAAGGTTGAGTTATGTGATACTTAAATGGGTACTTGATTAGTTGGCACATTGACAAGATAATGTGTTATTTATCTTTAACACCAAGTGAAGAAGAAAGAATGGAAACATAGGCTTAACTGAGCAAAATTGAAGAAATCTAGTTTAAGCCGAGTGATGTTAGTGTCGACCGAGTGCTAGTATATGCTGAGTAGATCTAGTGTCAACTGAACATCAGTAATTGCCGAGTGACAAATAATTACCGAGCAAAGACAATGTTTATTGAGAAGGAAAGTGTTAGTGATGACCGAGATATCCAATGATGACCGAAGAGATGAACACAGTATTGACCGAGTGTCAGTAATTTACATTTTAAGAAAGAATTGAGAATCCCAGTTGACATAGTTGAATTCTTGGGATACGTAAAATGTGTTGACACTATTAATGAATGATATGAAACATTTAATGCATGGTAAACCATTTTCTTATGGATTCAAAGAGAAGTTTGGAGATGTATCTAGAAGGAAAAGAAGGAGAACATAATGATGGAAAGATTTGATGAATCTGATCTAAACCTAAGATCTATGGAAGAGATTAAGCGACAAAAGATTAATCTACCTGATCAAGGAGGTATAAGGATGACCTAATTATGAGGTTACAGTATTGTAGTGAAGAGGTTGATGTTATTGACTGCTGATCTAAGCAGAAGGCTAAAGTGAAGTTGTGAAGAGTTGAACAAAGTTGTGGTGATTGCTTGAGGAGAATTCTGAGCGGATCAGAGATGGAGATGGAGATGGAAGTCAGTCAGTAAATCAACATATGTGCACCGAAGTGGATCTGTATTTGCAAAGTGAGTTGTATATTTTCAAATCAAAACTTACTGTTACTTTCTAACCATTATATCAGTTTAAATATTTTAATCAAGTTTGACCTAATAGTCATTGTGTAAACCCTTTAATCAAGGTGACATTCTGATGGAATGTTCTTAAGACCTCTAACAAGGCCACTCTTAACATGGTGATTAAATCCTTTAACCGGGTCACACCTAATAGTATGTAATGTAAACCTTTAACTGGGTTGGCTTCTCACAGAGCTCACTTTAGAAGAGTGAAAATCAGTAGCATGTTACAAGTGGTTTTTTCCCAAATTGGGTTTCCACTATAAATCTTGATGTTATACTTGTGTGAATGTTATAATATGTGAATGATTGTTGAAAGTTTTATATTCTGCAAGTTAATTACTTTTGGACAGTGGATTGCAAGTTTTATGTTATTGATACATGCTATAGAGACCGATTTGAAAACTGATTAGATCTGAGTTTGTTGAAAAGCTAGAATGTTGAATTGGTACATTTGGACTCGAGGATAACTGATTCACCCCCCTCTCAGTTATTCTAAAATCAGTCTAACAGTAATTGCATGGTTATGTTTTTTAACCATTGAAATTGAACTTGAGTTATGCTTTAAACACTTTAAATTAACTATGTTTTTAATTACATAAAAGATAAAACAATAAATCTGAAAGAATTATGAGAAAAAGAGAGATAGGAGAGAAAACAAAAACACTCGATAACAAAGTTCATCCGGTTAGGACTACGTCTCCAGGTCCACTTCTCAACTTAAAGACTACTTTATTAAATCTTCCAAAAAAAATGCTTTGTTATAGAATCCAAGCTCCAAGCCTTTACAATCTCTTTTTGTACAATTTTTGGTGTAGAAAACACCTTGTACTCTCTCACAAGAATTCTCCTTTCTTAAATTCTCTCTGAGAATTACACAAATTCTCCAAGAACATTTGAACTCCTCCAAAATTCTTCCAAGTCTAATTGCCTTTACAAAGGAAAATAAACCCCTTTTATACATGATTTTTATGATATTTGGTTCAAAACCAAATAACCATAATCCCCTCAAATAAGACTAAGCCTAATTGGGGTGAAAATAAATATAACACCCCTATCTAAGTTTAAACTATATCTTTAAAAATAATGGCCCTTATAATTTCAGGCTTACAATATAATCTTTAAGGATATTATAATATTTAAAATGAGCCTTGATCTTTAATTTATTAGCTCATCACCGAAACAAGAAACAAAATTAAACATCGTCAAATCTTATCTTGAAATAAGCGTACGGTGTAGTGGTTGAGAGCTCTAGGTGAGATTTGGGAGGTCGAGGGTTCAAACCACCCAACCACCTTTTATAGGGATTTTCCATTGTTTATAATGGATTAAAAGCAAAGTAATGTTAAATTTATTTGCAAGATTCTTGTGACGTGGTGATGGAGAAGAAAAGTAGCAAATGGGAGGTTTAGAGTTCAAACCTCCAAACAAATTTTGAAACAAACAAAATTGATCAACATTGCCAACTGGGTGCGACATGGTGCAACATTATTCATCCATATTTTGACATGTGTCATGAGACTATTGGTGTACATCATAGCATTCCAAGTCATCTTCCACATCACCATACCTTGTCATCATCAGCCTACCATGTGTCTACTATTGACTGCCACATCACTAGTTTGACTACCACTCCACTAGTTTGACTGCCATGTGTCACTATGGGATTGGATAAAGATGCTAACTAGGCCTACAAATGTCATGTTGATATCATTCGATCAACCCTTTTCTTGGTAACTTTAACCGACCATAACTTTCTCATATGGACTCCGTTTTTAAAATAAAAAATAGTTCCATAATCAACGCGATGAACACTACAAATTGGTGTCATTTTTTTCTTGGATTTGAGACAATAAAATTTTCACCTTTTTTTTCCTGATCCCTTGGTCTACCTGTTGACCAAAACTTTGACCGAGCATAACTTTTGCGTACGAGCTCCTTTTTCACCAGTTTAAGTTGCACCAGGTTCAGTTTTTTGAGCTCTTCACAGTGATGCTAAATTTGAGAGATTTTGAGATTGTTAAATTTTTGGCCTTTCTGGATCCAAAATTCTATTTGACATACACTTTAAGTGAGGGCATCTTTGCCTCGTACACTCTACTGGCATTATGAACATTTGACTTATCAAAAACACAATAAAGAATGAAATAACACTACTGACACAATCAACCATACATCCACCAAAATTCATTGTTACATCCATTACCCATATAGTACTAACTAGTAGAAGGATAATCAATACAACTGAACATATAGTTAGAAAAGAAAATGTGTCAACACTCTGGATCTCATGTAAAGAAATATCATTAGAAAACAAACCATTCAATTCCCCTGTAACCATTATTGGTTGAAGAATTGATTCTGCTTGCACCCAATCCTCACTAACCGCGACAGACATGAGAGTCAGTTTAATGCTTGCATTTACAACCATTTTCAAATGTCTCGTGTTTACAATTGATCCTTTATTCTTCATGTGATGAGATTTCACAATGTATTCAATTCCATCTTTAAACAAATGATACCTATTATGCTCTCTGTAGAAGATAGCTTTCCTGACATATAAGTACGGGCCACCCAACACAATCCCACATATATCAAGTGGCACCACATCAAATTCAACCTCATCTATGAACTTAGATGTTGTTGCAAATCTTAACTTACATTATTTAGTTATTTGCAATATGTTATCATTGCACACCCAACCTAAAGGATAAGGTTTTTTATGTGGCTTTGTTTCCAATCCTAACTATTTAGCAACTTCTTATGAAATTATATTAACTTGGGAACCACTGTCTATGAGATTGTCAATCTTAGTATTCTTAGAAACCACCCTTATATGAAATAATTCACGTCTTTTATCTTTAGGAACAATATGCCTTTTGGAAGTAGAAGCACATGAAACATTAGTGGTATAATCATTACCAATGAAAGCTTTACCTTTCAAACCTACAACTAATATCTTTGTTTCATCATCATAATCCAATCTCAAATCCTGAACAATAGCTGTGGTCTTTTTCTTTCCTTTACGATCCTTCTTAAACCACTTTGGTTGTAACTCTGGATGCAGTTTCCAACACTTCACATCCTCGGGCCCTTTCGTCTGACAATGTGAACAAGTAGGATTTCACCTTCCTCTTTCTTCATAGTAGCCACTTTCTTACCCTTCTTTTTGCCTTCAGAAGGAACAAATTCATTTTTTGAATTGAAACTTATGTTCCTTTCACATGCTTCAATATGGGTTGCTTGTGCACACAACTCATCAAAGTTATATGGACTAAACATCAAGATTGTATGTTTCAAATGTGAATGCAATCCACCTATATACTTTAATAAAGTTTCTTGCGTATAAAGAGGAATACCAAGAGTAAGTTCTTTCTTCCTAAAAACTTGTGTATACTCTTGCACAGATTGTCATTTACATTGTCTTAAGTTTTGTCAGTCCTTAACAACTTGTTGCATATAACCCAAATGATAAAATTGTTTCTCTAAAGAAGAAGTAAACTCATACCAAGATGAAATGATTTTACCATGCATGACAAGATCATCCTGGATCTTACTCTCCCATCAGACTAATGCAATACTTCCCATTCAAAGAGTAGCTAGCTGGATTTTGAAAGAATCATCCAAAAAATGTTGAACCCTGCAATACACTTCGATCTTCTTAAGCTAGTTATCCAATTTTTCTGCATCCAATTCACCATTATATATAGGAAAGTTGAATTTAACATCCATTTTTAATAAGGTGTGTTAGCCTGCACAAGTTTCTTTTTAGGAGAAGTAGATGAAGAAGATGAGGGTGATGAAGAAGATGGAGATAGAGGTTCAGGAGGGTCACTACCACCTCCTACTCCTTTACCTCTATCTTCTTTCAATGAGGATTGGGCTTCCTCCTTTCTAGCCTTCTCTTCCTCTTTCCTTTGTCATTCTTGCTTGTCTTGGAAAATTACTTTCACCATAGCTTTCATTTCAAGAAAAGCTTTCTAGAAGTCTTTCTCATCAAGCTCAAAAGGACTTTGTTCAACTATCATTTCTTTTTGTGGAAAAGTTCTTCATTTTCCAATTTATGGATTGAACTCTTTAAGTGTACCTTCTCCTCGCTTTAATTTCAACCTGGTTAACATTCACCACCCACAATTTCCTGCAAAATGGGATCTGATACCAAACTTGATATGTAAACTAGGATTTACAAGTTTATAGACTTAATCCAAATTACAAATTTAATTTCTGATCTAGACATTAATTGTGTGGTTATATTTTTTAACCGTTGAAATTGAACTTGAGTTATGCTTTAAACACTTTAAATCAACTACGTTTTTAATTACATAAAAGAGAAAACCATAAATCTGAAATAATTACAAGAAAAAGAGAGATAGAAGAGAAAACACAAACACTTGATAACAAAATTCATCTGGTTAGGACTATGTCTTTGGGTTCGCTTCTCAACTTAGGGACTGCTTTATTAAATTTTCCAAGCAGAATGCTTTGTTATAGAATCCAAGCTCCAAGCCTTTTCAATCTCTTTTTGTACAATTCTTGGTGTAGAATACACCTTGTACTCTCTCACAAGAATTCTCCTTTCTTAAATTCTCTCCAAGAATTTTACAATGCCACAATTTTTGCTCTCAAGAACTACACAAATTGTCCAAGAACATTTGAAATCCTCCAAAATTCTTCCAAGTCTAATTGCCTTTACAAGGGAAAATAACCCCCTTTTATACACCATTTTTACCATATTTGGTTCAAAACCAAATAACCATAATCCTCTCAAATAAGACTAAGCCTAATTGGGGTGAAAATAAATATAACATCCCTATCTAATTTTAAACTATATCTTTAAAAATAATGGCCCTTATAATTTCAGGCTTAAAATATAATCTTTAAGGATTATAATATTTAACATGAGCCTTAATCTTTAATTTATTAGCTCATCACCGAAATAAGAAACAAAAGTAAACGTCGTCGAATCTTATCCTGAAATAAGCACATGGTATGGTGGTTGAGAGCTCTAGGTGAGATTTGGGAGGTTGGGGGTTCAAATCACCCGACCACCTTTTGGTATGTATTTTCCATTTTTTAGAATGGATTAAAAGCAAAGTAATGTCGAATTTGTTCTCGCGTGTTGTGGTGGTTGAGAAGAAAAGTAGCAAATGGGAGGTTTAGAGTTCAAACCTCCAAAAAAAATTTGAAACAAACAAAAATGATCAACACTGCCAACTGGGTGCCACATTGCACAAAATTATTCATCCAGCTTGTGACACGTGTCATGAGACTAGTGGTGTATGTCATAGCATTCCAAGCCAACTAACACATCACCATACCTCGTCACTATGCCACATCATCATCAGCCTGCCATGTGTCTACTATTGACTGCCACATCACTAGTTTGACTCCTACATCACTAGTTTGACTTCCATGTGTCACTATGGGATTGGATCAAGATGCTGGCCTACTGATGTCATGTTGATGTCATTCAGTCAACCCTTTTCTTGGTAACTTTGACTGGCCATAACTTTCTCATATGGACTTCATTTTTGAAACCGAAAATAGTTCTAGAATCAACACGATGAGCACTACAAATTGGTGTCATTTTTTTTCTTGGATTTGAGACAATCTAATTTTCACTTTTTTTTCTAGCCCCATGGTCTACCTATTGACCAAAACTTTGACCAATCATAACTTTTGCATACAAGCTCCTTTTTCACCCGTTCAAGTTGCATCGGGTTTAGTTTTCTAAGCTCTTCACAGTGATACTGAATTTGAGAGATTTTGAGACTGTAAAATTTTTGGCCTTTCTAGATCCACCTGGATCATTGACGTATATGATTTTGTATTTCTATATGATATGGATAGTGACACTTGTAGGATGTGATGACTTGAGTTATGATTATGCAGATACATATACACAGGATTTTATGATTCTACACGTGTTGTAGTGATTCTATATGATGTGATGCAATAATTTTATCTCATACATATGTTTAGATGCTATGTTGATATTTCTATGATGTCATGGTACTTCACATTATTTAGTTAATGGAATACATTTTAATGTGATACATATGAACGAATGATGACTAGGTTATTGATGTCATATATGATGATTATGCACATAATGAATAATCTATATGATGGTGTGAAATAATAAAATAAAATTGTATATCATGTAATGCAGATGGATATCTATAAATGAAAAATGAAAAATGATCAATCCAATAATAATATATATAAAGATGCAATCATAAATGAGATAATGAACCTAAATTGAACTTAATGCATGTAAATATAAAAATGATAAATAATGATAATGATGGAAACTAAATGATAATACAGTTATACTATTGAATGGTTAATGCAATATATATGGATTTTCTATTTTTTAGAATAGATTAAAAGAAAAGTAATATCGAATTTGTTATCGTGTGACGTGGTGGTGGAGAAGAAAAGTAGCAAATGGGAGGTTTAGAGTTCAAACCTCCAAACAACTTTTGAAACAAACAAAAATGATCAACACTTCCAACTAGGTGCCACATGGCACAAAATTATTCATCCAGATTATGACACGTTTCATTAGACTATTGGTGTACGTCATAGCATTCCAAGTCAACTAACACATCACCATACCTCGTCACTATGTCACGTCATCATCAGCCTGCCATATATCTACTATTAACTGCCACATCACTAGTTTGACTTCCATGTGTCACCATGGGATTGGATCAAGATGTTGACTAGGCCTACTGATGTCATGTTGATGTCATTCAGTCAACCCTTTTCTTGGTAACTTTGATTGGCCATTACTTTCTCATATGGACTTCATTTTCGAAACCGAAAATAGTTTTGGAATCAACACGATGAGCACTACAAATTGGTGAAATTTTTTTCTTGGATTTGAGATAATCAAAATTTCACCTTTTTTCTTGGTCCCATGATCTACCTATTGACTAGAACTTTGACCAAGCATAACTTTTGCGTACAAGCTCCTTTTTCACTCGTTCAAGTTGCACCGGGTTCAATTTTTTGAGCTCTTCACAGTGCTACTGAATTTGAGAGATTTTGAGATTGTAAAATTTTTGGCCTTTCTGGATCCACCTAGATCATTGACATATATGCATTTGTATTTCTATATGATATGGATACTGATACTTGCAGGATGTGATGAATTAAGTTATGATTGTGCAGATACATATACATAGGATTTTATGATTCTAAATATTGTAGTGATTCTATATGATGTGATGCAATGATTTTAACTCATACATATGTTTAGATGCTATGTTGATATTTCTATGATGTCATGATACTTCACATTATTTAGTTAATGAAATAAATCTTAATGTGATACATATGAACAAATGATGACTAGGTTACCTATGTCATATATGATGATTATGCACACAATGAATAATCTATATGATGGTGTGAAATAATAAAATAAAAAATGTATATCATGTAATGCAAATGGATATCTATAAATGAAAAATGAAAAATGGTTAATGCAATAATAATATATATAAGGATGCAATCATAAATGAGATAATCAACCTAAATTGAACTTAATGCATATAAATATACAAATGATAAAAAATGATAATGATGGAAACTAAATGATAACATGATTATACTATTGAATGGTTAATGCAATCTATATGAAATGCATAATATCTATTTTTGATGAAGTCTAATGTCCTCAAAATATTAACAAAATATTTAACACTAGAAGAATCGATAAAATAAAAAGGATAACCTAGGAATTTGAGAAATCTCACAAAAACCTATAAAAGGAGCATCTTAGGAAAATAATCTAGGAAATGTGATATTGTAAAAACATGCAATATGCAACTATAAATGAAAAGTATAATGAACTAAATGCATATCTCCACAACATCTGAAAACATCTTAAATCATGTGTACATAATTTTTTTATCATCATTGAGCTCTTTAATATTGTTGCAAGAAATAGAGGCATCATGGTATAATTAAACCAGAATGACCTGAGCATTTCTTACATGGATTTGAATATAGCAAGCTTGACAAGCATCCAGGTATAATTGAGCCGAGATGACCTGAGTTTCACTTGCATGATCAATAGACAAGGAATATTCTCCCCTCCATCTAGGAACAAATATTTGGAGTTGATGTATGTGTGGCACGTCATAATCAAAGTATTTTCATAGCAATGTTTAATTTCATGATTGGATGCTTATTAGATATATGAAGGAACTTATGCATAGACACCCCATTTACTGGTTCTTTTGACTTGATTAGAAAACATCCCACAAACAAAAATCAAAGAAAAATATCATGCCCCATCCCAACTATTCTAATCAATGACATATAGGAGTGTTTAACTCATGAAAATGACATCCCATAATAGCATAGGAAACATGATAACGATGAAATCAAGAGATGAATGCATAACCTATAAAATCACACAAACTGCTTGCCATGAATATAAATTTCTTGCCAAAATATCCTTGATATTGTTTTAATTTGATATGATCAGATATAATACATGCAATTGTTCTAGTTTGTTGTGTCACAAGCTACAAGTCATGATCGTGATGTCACTATGAAGAGTAGTTTGATTGTTTTTGTTGTCTGAAGATTGAAAATAATACTCCATTGTTATCCTCTGTGAGTCACAACTATCAAAAATCCACTTCCAAAACTAGGTTGAGGACATGCCCTCAGTTAGGTAACAAACTGACTTATTATGGATGAAGAAAGACATGAGAAGACAATGATCAAGTCCAAAACCAAGCTATGATGGGATTTTTATTATGGGTTATACAATTTGGGAATGGTTAGACTAGGAAGTTTATTATGGATATATACAAGGGTAGGACACCAGAAGAATCCTAATAGATAGAAGAGATAACTTGTCACAAATAGCACCTGTTTCAAGGTTTTCACCACTTGCTTTTATTGCATTTTTTATTTTTATTTTTTTTTGTATTTTTCTCAAAATTTTTAATTTTTTTGACCCTTGCATTGGGATTTAAAGCATAAAAATTTGTGAGATGCATAATGTTGATGGGTTCATCCAATAGTTCACCTTCTGATGTAGATAACTGATAAGCCCCATATCCATATGCAACAGTAATCACAAAAGACCCAACCAATTAGGTTAAAACTTACCTTTCTTCTCACGATTCTATTGATTTTTAGGATTTTCTTTGAGAATTAAGTCACCTACTTGAAATTCTCTGGGCTTCACTTTACTATTGTACTTATGATACATTCTTTATTGATAAACCTTCAAATGATCAAAGGCTCTTTTTCTTTGCTCATATAACAATTCCAGCTCTTGCAACCTTGATACCCTATATTCTTCACCTGGATGAGATTGTGTAAAGATACGCAAAGAGAGGGAAAATCAACCTTGAGGGGTAGAATAGCTTCAGAACCATAAATAAGGGAATATGGTGTGGCTCCAGTGGGAGTACAAATGGATGTTCAATATGCCCATAGGGTAGGATTTAATTGGATATGCCAGCCACAACCAGTGTCACTAACATTCTTCTTGATAATTTTAACAAAGGTTTTATTAGACACCTCATCTTGACTATTTCCTTGTGGGTATTAGATGGTGGAATAATGATGGGTGATATGGAAATTTTCACATAATTCATCCATATCTTTACTTCAGAACTATTTCCCATGATCGGTGTTAAGATGCATAGGGATACCATATCTGCAAATGATATAATTAAGGATGAACATGGATATTTGTTTACCTGTTGCAATGATCAATGGAACGACCTCGATCCATTTAGTAAAATATTCAGTTGTAGTGATACTATACTTATGGCCATTGGAAGATGGTGGGTGAATTGTGCCCACAAGGTCGAGTCCCCACTGACTAAAGTGCAATGTAGTGGTAAAAGGATGGAGCTCTTGGGCTGGTGCATGAATACAATTCCCATGGATCTGACACTTTTTACATTTTATAGAAAATTGAAAGGAATCTATCTCCATCATGGGCTAATAGTGACCTATACACATGAGTTTCTTAGCCAAGGAAGGACCACTCAAATGTGTCCCACAAATACCCTCATGTACACTTCACAAGGCAGTTTGAGCTTCATCATGTTCAAGACATGATAAGAGAGTACCATCAAGACCTCATCGATACAAGGTGTCAGAAATTAGGATATAACAGGAGACTTGGTGAAGGAAGGTACACTTTCAGTTTTTGGATAAATTGGGAGGACGGAATGATCCTTGAGATAAGTGTATATCTTCCAAAAAGTTCAAGAATCTTGACCAATAATATGACATATTATGTTGGTATCAGGATCATCATATGTAGGGTAAGTCAAAGGTTCCACCAAGAACTCAAAATAGGCTCTTGTGTCTTCCATATCAAGGAGCAAAGCAATTATAGCCATGGCATCTGCAACTTTGTTATCTTGTGTTGGTATTTTCTCAAAAGTGATCTAAAGAAAATACTGTTTAAAGTCATCCACTGGATACATTTATATGGTAACAAATTATCATATTTGGTCTGATAATCATCATTCACTTGGTTAATAATCAACTGAGAGTCTCCATGGATGTTCAATTCTGAAATATTTCATTGCAAAGCCATCTTAAGTCCTATCAACAATGCCTCATACTCAACCATATTTTTTGTGCAAGGAAATAGTAACTTATAAGACTTTGGTATTGTGCATCCTTGTGGTGTAACAAATAACACTCCATCTCCTGAACCATGTTGAGTGTATGACCCATCAAAATATAATCTCCATGCTTGTGTAGATAATGTTAAAATTTATGCGTCTGGAAACTCAGTCTGTATAGGATGGTCATCTGATAATGGTGCTTTAGCTAGTTGATATACAATTACTTGCCCTTTATAATATCTTTCCTATCCACATAATCAATGTTGAATTCACTAAGAAGCATAACCCACTTAGACAATCTACCTATTAATATTGTTTTTCTTAGAAGATACTTTAGAGGATCTATTTTTGCAATGATCTTGATAGAATGAGATAACATGTAATGCCACCATTTTTGTGAAGTAAAGACTATGCTAGACATGCATGCTCAATTAGTGAGTAGTTGAGCTCATATCCTACTAGAGTGTGACTAATATAATATATATCCTTTCTTTCCCATCATGATCTTGTTGTGCTAGAAGAGCACCCAAAGAAACTTCAGTTGCTGAAATATAGAGAAAAAGTGGCTTTCCAAGTATTGGTGACATAATAGTAGGTGGATTAGTCAAATACTACTTTATTTTGTCAAAGGCTTTTTCACATTTATCATCCCATTGAAATGATACATTTTTATGTAGTAGATGTTGAAAAGGATGACTTATGTCTTCTAGTTGAGAAACAAATCTTCTAATTGATTAGAGTCATCCTTGTATTGATCTTAACTAACCAATGTTCTTAGGAGATGGAATTTCCATGATTTCTTTGACCTTCTCAAGATCAACCTCTATTCCTTTAGTTGAAACTATATATCCTAACAATTTTCCTAATGTAACCCCAAATGCACATTTCTTTGGATTAAGCCTCATTTTATACTTTTCCATCCGGATGAATATTTTATCTAGCACTCTCAAATGACCCTCTCTTGTTTTAGATTTTGCAAGGATTTGATCTACATAATCTTCCATTATAGTATACATCATATCATGGAAGATAGTACTCATTACTCTCTGATAAGTTGCTCCTGGATTCTTGAGCCCAAAAGACATAACATTCCAACAATATGTTTCCCAAGGACATGTAAAAGTAGTATTTTCTTGATCCTCAGGGGAAATCTTGATCTGGTTATAGCCCAAGAATCCATCCATTAAGGATAACATTTCATGACCAGTTGCCAAATCAACTATGATATCAATATTAGGTAAAGGAAAATTGTCCTTAGGATAAGCCTTGTTAAGATCCCATAAATCCATGCATATTCTAATAGATTTGTCAAGTTTTGATATTGGTACAATATTTGAAATCTACTCAGCATAGTCAATGGCTCTAATGAATCCAACATCTAGAAGTTTCTTCAACTTTGCTTTAACCAGGAGTGCAATATACACATGCATCTTTCTAAGTTTTGGTTTTACTATTTTTATCCCTGATGTTATAGATAAATGATACATGATAAGATTAGGATCTAAACTTGGCATGTCAACATAAGACCAAGCGAATTTTATTTGTTTTTCTTTGAAAAATTGTAAAAAATATTCCCTTTCTGATTCTATTAAGGATGCAACTACTTGGAGAAGACGCTTAGATTCCTCAGTTCCAATATTGAGAGGCATTGTTGGTTCAATGAGTATTTTTGATTGCTCCCGATAAAAATAATTGGGGAGTGTCAATCCTTTCATCCTCAGGCACCTCATTTTCACCCTTAGATGCGTCTTTTCTTTTTACCTTTTTTGGATCTAATACTATCACAGAGTGGTTTTCACTATTAGATCAATTTATTATTTTAATATTTTTATGACTAAAAGGATTGGAACCCTCTCCAAAGTAAGCCATGTCATTAAGTTCAATAGGGAACCCTGTCTTATGATCCCCAGGTGGTAGATGATCCCTGATTCCAAGATAATCAATGATTGCTTGAAATCATTATGAAAAGTGTCAAGTTCAAGAATATTAGGAGAATCCCAATCTATAAGTACAAGATGGACAAGGGGTAATGGATCGTTTGGGTTAGTCTAAAAGGCACTAATTGTATTGATAGAAAAATTATCTAGATTTATGATGGTATCATCAAGGTCTATTTCCATACTCTCATCTAAAATGTTTCTTGCAGGATGACTCTCTCTTCAGTACAGTCAAAGAGGGAATCACATTCATAATCATTTGACTCATTATCATCATTATGTTCTTGATTATCTCTAAGACCATTGCTAAGTTCTGATGCAATTCTTTTCTTTTCTTTGTCTACATACATTCCATCTTTTCAGAATCCCAATCCAAAGGTATCTTTAATTTTGATGGTAAACTCAGATGTAACCTTTTGTTTTCCTCTGTCTTCATACATTCCTTCTGCTTTATACCCCAACACTACAGTATCTCTCCGATAATTTGGATTTTTCAAGATTGGTTGAATGACACCTTATCATTTCAATCCCATAGGTCCACTTCCTTCATATCCCATCTTTTGTAATAAAGTGTATCCTTTTCCATATATCTTAGGTGATATATGCACATGTTTGACATCTTCATCATTCATTTCTTTATAAAGTGATTGATTTGCATTTCTCTCACCTTCTTCATTGGATATAGTGCCCCCACTTATAAAAGTGCCAAAAATAGTTGGAGGAACATGTGATTTTGGTTTTGTAATCAAAGTTCTTCCATATGATTTAGGGGATAATGGTAATTCTGTTATACAAAATGTTTGTACCAAAGTGTATTCCCCCATGCTTTGTTCTTTTATGTCAATATTAATATCACTAGATTTGGATGTTGATGCTATATTACTAGGATCAATGTTTTTTGTAGAGGATGCAACACGATTGTATGGTACTAAAGATTCTGGAGTAGCCTTCACAGTGTTACAATATTGAAAAGGATTGGGATCTCCTTTGATTGTTATTTCTAGTCCATTGTAAGGGAATTTCAAGCATTGATGATAAGTTGAAGGCAATGCTTTCATAGAATGAATCCAAGGTCATCCCCAAAGAATATTATATGCGAGTTCCATATCAAGCACTTGGAAAAGAACATATTTAGCTACGGGACCAACTCTGACAGGTAGAACAACAGAATCCTTGGATGATATTTCTTCTTCATCATAAGCCTTAATTGTAATTTTATTCTTTGGATCCATGACATTTTCAAAAAATCCCACTGCAAGGACTAGTTTTAAAGTGCATATATTCAAGCCATCTCCTCCATCTATGAGAACTTTTTTGATTTTATGGTTTTGAACAAGGACCTCAATATGAAGCGGAACATTATGGGGTTGGTTAATGGATAGATGATCATGCTCGGTAAAAGATAGGAAATGTGGAGTATTCAAATGTCCCACCATATCTTGAAATCAGGCTTGATCAAAATTAGTAGGGACATTAGTCTCTAGTAAAGCCTTCTCAAGAATATCTTTATGAGATGAGGTTAAGCATAAAAGCTCTAATATGGATATCTGGGCAGGCATTTTATTCAGTTGATCCAAAAGATTGTATTGATTCAAGGCACTGGAAGTGGACTTAGGAACATAGGAGGACTTGTTTTGTGAAGTAGAGGTATTGGACGAGACACATTGGAGAGTGATGTTTGATTAAGCTCGAGTGTTAACATTAACTAGTTTAATTTCTTACTTCTCTTTGATAGTAATCACATTGGCACAATACTGAGAAGAATCAAAATTCAAGATATGGTTAACATACTTAAAAGATGTCATGTTGTATTTGTATTGGTTATCACTCTTAGTATTGGAAGAACTTCACTTCTCATGTTCAAGAAGTGGATCTTTAAAATATGTATGTGATTCATTTGAGGTATTTACATCAACACTTATCTCACCAATTTCTATCAAGTCTTGAACCACATGTTTGAGTCTTTGTCATTCATTGGTTTTATGTCCTTTGCCTCTATAAAATTCACAATAATCACCATCATTCCACCAAGATGGTTTCAATCTTGGTTCATAGTCTCTAATCTCAAGAATTACAATGATTTTATTTGTCATTAACTTCCTTAAAGTAAATTTAAGAGACTCACCTAAAGGAGTGAATGTTCTTATTTGAGGTATAAAAGGTAGCCTTGAATTTGATGGATTATTGTTTGGGTAGTGTGATGTGTTTTGATTACTTTGAGTAGATTGAGTAGCATTAGCCTTACTTGCAAGATTTAAGACAAGTTGTGTTGACTTGACATGTCAGTTGCCAAAAATCCCATCATTGACAAGATTTTTGTTTTTATTCCAAAATTTTGATTTTTCATTGTTGTTGTTAATGGAATTATTGTTATTAGAACTTGAGGATCCATCATTATCCTTAGTGTAGAGTTTGATATCACCTTTTATAACCATAGCTTCCCCAATCTTGACTCCATTTTCAATGAGCTTGTTAAAATTAGGACATTAGAGTTTCAATCTATAGCTCATTTCCAATGTAAGGTTGTGCACAAAGATATCCATTTTTTCTTATTCAGGAATTATTCATGGATATTTGGAAAATAGTTGATTCCATCTTTGAAAAAAGGTAAGGAAATGTTCCCCATTCTTTTGGTGTGTATTAAAAATATCAAGCATAGTGACCTTATGTCTAATGTTATAATAATAGTGTGTTACAAACTTGTCAACTAACTCATTGAATGATTTAATTCTTGGAGGTAGTTTAGAAAATGATTCCATAACTTATCCCCCTAAGCTACGTGGGAATAATCTCATAAGATAAGTCTTGTTGTGAGCTACTTCAATACAAGCAACACAAAAATTATGTATGTGGTCTTGAGGATCTGAATTCCCTTTGTATTTATCAAATTTAGGTACCTCAAAGTGAGGAGGGAAGGGAACCATTGCCAATTTTTTTTCAAAAGGATAGGGACAAATATCTTCTAAGGAATATCTCTTTGTTGAAGATCATGTTTTAATGTCATGAATTTTTTGTTGAAGCTTTTAAATCTATTGTAAAATAGGGTCCACATATGCATTATCTCCTTATGTGTTATGAGAACTACCAAGTTATGTTTCTCCCATAGGTCCATGAGTATGTTTTTTGGTTTCTCCCATATGTCCATGAGTATGTGTTTCTTGGGAACCACTAGGTTGTTCTTGATCATTTGTTTTAGGAGTTTCCTTGAGTAGGGAGACATCAAAATCAACTGGTAATTTTACTCCTTGGTGAGAAAGCATGAGAAAATATTTCTCTTTATCCATGTCTAGAATTTTTTCCAAGACTTTGTGAAATATAGGATCTTGCATGGATTCTCTTAGTTCTTGATCTGATGGTATTTCTCATTTGTAATAAATGTCTCTCGAGTAGAAAATTTTGAGCATGGATTTTCTTCATTACTAGGTCCTACAATTTTGTCTTGGGACTTTGGATTCTCTTGTTCTTTCAGTTTTTGTGATCTAGTTTGAACCATAAAAAGGTGAAAGATGAAATTGAGGTAAATGGGATGAAATTTTTGATGTGAAATTTGGATGGATAGGAAGATATGATGAAATCTCTAAAGTTTTGAGTGAAATTGATAATGACAATCTAATTCTATAGGAGATATGGAGCTCACTATTATATGACAAAGACTATAAAAGATAAAACCTAAGTAAGTCTCTAGATAAGGATGATAGATCCTAATAGGTGAAACTCACAAAATATTCTAATATTTTTGGATGATTTTCAACAATAACAGATTAATTTGGAAGGATATGGGTAGATGAAAGAGATCATGAAATTATGAAAATGATGTTTAAATTGGGTGATAAAGTCCTGAAGATTTCAAATGTTTCCAGAATCAAAGAGAAGACTAAAATGGGTATTAGAAAATGTTTTTTTGATTTGGTCAAAATTTCTACAAACAGGTTATGTTATAAATGTGTAGGAACAAATGCACTGGACAATGTAAAAAATGCCCAGAAGGAATATATAAATGTGCAACTCTAGTTGAATATATGCATAGGACAGTGAAATGGATGCATAGAAAAAGGTGATACATGCATAGCTCTGTAATGTTTTTGATTGATGACAAATTTTTGGAGCTTTTGATTTTGGTTGTGGTTTTTTGATGTCTTTGTGATATTTTCTAGTTTTTGGTAAAAAAAATGCACACACACACATGCAAGACATAAATGATTGATCCTAAATTGTAACTAAAATGAATGCATAAACACACTTACAATCCTAAGGTTAGCAAGGACAATATCTATTGAATCCTCACTTAGATTAAATCCATCCATGCTTATCCAAAGTGGATAACCTAGGAATTTGGAGGCACAAGTTCCTCCTTACAGTGCACTCACTTCTCTGGCACACCAAGTTTTGAATTCAATGGGTCATTATTTCCCAAAGAACCACTATCTCTACTATGAATCATGAGTAATGTGAGGCGTCTTCACGAGTTTGGGTGACCCCTTGAGCCAACAAATAGAAGATTTTTGGCCACTAAAATAATAGTATGTAGTAAGGACCATTCGTCTAGGTGGCTATAATCAATCCATATTCCAAATTAAGGGGACTCTCCGAATACTTCCAAAGTAAGGGTTTTACACCTCAACAATGCAGAGAATTTAACACACCACATGGCTACTAGAGGAGATTTTGGTTGCCATAACAAATTCACACTTGTTTACTATGAGACTAATCACAATGATTTTTCTTATATACCAGTTCGGAAGGGCTTGAATTTATCATGTAACCGGTTGGGTCAGTCCTTGGGGTGAGTACCTCTTTTATCACCAAAGACCGCCTTCTAAAATATATAACAATTTATCTTTCACCCAATATTCACAAAGGTGAGGGGAGAGGATACCTTGTTATAACTTTTGGAATTACAAGGTGCTAAAAGAAAGACACATCAAACAATTGATTTATGCTAAAGAAGACACACAAAAATTAAATGCATGTCATATTTTAAGCCCAAACAAGGTTATGGTTTTCACAAACAACCCCTTTTCTTCCAAGAGATCTGCAAGAAAATCCATGAGTAGTCAAGAGGGTCCTCAAAAAAATGTACTGCAAAAATGACCTATGACTAAATGACCAAATAAAATAAATCATTAAGATGTTAGCTAAATGCAAATGCAATTAAGAAATAATTTAACCTAAAAATCTAAATAGATGCGCAAAACAGTAGAATAGAAGTGCAAGAAATAACAAATGGGCAACAATGTGGAATGTATGAGCAACACAGATGGATGAATGCACAAAACAAGCAAAAACACCATGGAATGAAATGAAAGCATAGAAATAGGGTGTATTTGCACATAAATAAGAATGGTAGACAAAAATGTCTGGTATTAATGCACAAGATGTATGCACAACTATCGGGTATTAATGCACATGTAAAACTCAAATTTTGATGGTTCAATTTGTGGGTCTGCCCCATGGTGGGTGCCAAAAATGTATGCAAATTATGTATCCTATCCTAGAACTGAACTAATAATCCACTAATTATCTACAAATTATATCTAAAGACGCACACATAAGGAAGATTACAAAAGTAACTTAAATAAAAATGTGATTTTTACCTTCACTTACCCATGTAGCTTGTCTCCATTGTCCTCCTAGCTTTAAATTCTTGATTTAGTGAGCTCTCGGACTTGTAAATATGCTCCTTCAAGATGTTTTCAAAGTGTGGAGATAGTGGACATGAAAATGCAAGCTAGATTAAATCCTTGAATGCTCACTATGAAATGATGGATGATGCAAGATTTGATGGATATGGATGCTATGATATGATCACAATGAAACTAAATTGCTTGATTGCTAAATGATTTCTAAGAATGCTAGATCTCAAATATCAAAGATGTTGTTTTTATCACTATTGGCCTCACAAATAAGAGAAATAATCCTTTTATAAAATTTTGAAGACCTCAAGCCTAGGTGTCAAGATCCAAGGGTGAAGATTGAAAGATGGAGGATCCTAGGGCTAAAATTGAATTGGTTAGGGGAGTTGAGAGAAATGTGGATTTAGTTGGAATGTGAGAGGAAGAATAGGAGAGTTGTTCCTCTTGCATTGACAAGAGAGAGTTTGAGGTGGAAGGGAAAGACACATGTCAAGTGTCTCATAAAGACCCTTGAGAAGAAGGTGGGAAGACATTTTCCTCATGAGGACTCTTGGTACAAGTGTCCCATGAGTCACCTTTGACTCCTTGATGTGGATAAAGAGCCTCCTAAGGAATAGGAAATGTGACATAGACCAAGTTTAAAGAGGACATGTGGCCATAAGAATAAGTCTCATGAGGGCACATAGTCCTTAAGAATAGGACACACAAGTGAGGATAAATAGGCTAATAAATATTAAAATCAATTAATTATCTTAGCAAGGATGATGTGTCAAGTGAGTTGGATAAGTGAGGCGGACTATGAGACTTATTCATATAGTGATTGTGTAATTAAGTAATTAATTAAATCACTTTAATAAGACTAATTAGGAGACTTAGGATAAGAAGAATAATGTAGATGAATATACTAAATGAATTAAATAAATTACTTAGCAATAGCAGAAGTAGACATTAATTAAATAATAAATCTTTAATTAATTCATCAAGCTAATTTTAAGTGTATACATGGGGTATAGGTAAAAAATGATCACCTAACTTTAAGTATTGTTTAGCAAAACTGTGTCTGGCCTTATAATATCTAAAATCAAATCTTGTCATATCATACCCCACTCTTAATGCATCAGAAAAAGTCTTACATGAATAGTGACCTAATTCAAGAGGAAAATAACTCTCACATTCTTTTTCTGGCATATATATTTTTATAACATGTGCTAACTGTCTCCACAACTCAACCAACATGAAACAATCCAGGACATACCTTGGTAGTTTCATTGGTTCATCTTCAAAGCTTCCCACATGAATGTATGTGAAATGCAGATACTGAATATAGTAGCTACCATAAATGCTCAAAAGATGTTTTGCTTTATCAATCATCCTCTTGATCAACACACCGGTTCTTTCAAAAAACAACCTACTAGTAAAGACATCGTTCAACCTTCTGTACTCTTTGATTGCTCTTTCTCCTTGTAGAAGTGGGTAATACTCAGATTTTAATATTTTCAGACCATGGTTCATGAGGAATACCATCCCACTCCCTAGTGAAACCTAAGCATTACATAAGGTATGATGACATGTAAAAATCCTTGTGACCAAGGTGTGCTACTTTCATTTGGTCCTACATAGTTTTGGCTATTACTTCTCCCCGGTCTATATATTGGGTTCCTTCCAAAACAATCTGGATAAAGAAATACATCCATTCTGAGAAAAGATATGCTTGAGAATCTCCCTTTACTTTGTGAAAAAAAACCATTAAATTCCTCACATAAGGTTTCATGTGTTCACGGGTGAGAGGTTTTGGCAACCTAGACCCTTCTTTCTAAAATTTAAGCAACCAATTCCTAGCTATAATGGCACTTCTATTCTTGTTTGCCTCTTCATTGAATTTAGAAATAGATATGGAAGGAGTAAACTCATAAAAGATGTCTTCCTCGGGTAATTTGAACACAAACAATTTTTTCCCTATCTATTGACATCACAATTCCTCCATCATCCTTACGAATGCATTGGTTCCTGACATCATACTTGTTAACACATTTCCTAACCAGTTCTGGACACAAAATAGACGAAGGAAATGCGACTTCTTCAACTAGGCCACTTTCAGTAATTTCCTTCATGAAGGGTTCTTTTTCCTAGCTTCTCAACCTTTCCTTAAATTATTCTAAATAAAAATGCATGAAATAAGTGTCTCCTAATACAGGGGACTCAAAGGCTAGACTAGCCGCATTATTGAAAATATGGAAAGAAGACTTCATAATTAATTTTTTTTTCTTAACTAGGAGACAAGACTTTCTAAAAAATACAACTACTTCAAATTATCGAAAGGAAGAATGGTTTTGAGACTCACCTTATGGGCTGAAAACACCTGCAATCTATGTGCATGAAAGACCAACTTTACCTCCACTGCTTCACCTCGAATTAACAATAGTAATTGTTTAATTCATTTAAGCCCCTTTAAATATTTATTTCTGATAAAATATTGGAGATTTATTGCATTTTCTATTAGTTTGTGCCGATTTAATATGACATGACATCCCTTACGATGTGAGAATTTATTACCTATCATTTCATGACATAATCTCACCTTTTAATAATTACATTTGCCCCTTTCCAAATTATTAGCTCAAAATTACTTTGAGATCATGTGAATATTCCTCTTTAATTGTAGTTGCCACTCCTAAAATTTTCATCATTAAAAATTACCACTTCAAATCCCATGTACCATCTTGTACCAAATGAACTCATTGAACCCTTCAAAAGTGGTTCATCGAGTCCATGATCTCTTTCCAGGTGTGTGCACATTCCAAAACATCTAAACAAGTTTACATATTTCTGACACGTACTGTTGTGACAGATTGGCTTGGGAAAAAAGTGTTTGAACTTTGAACCCCAGTGAATCGGACGAACCTTGGGAAAAAGTGGTTCAATGAGTTCATTTGGGTTTGATGAGTTTGAGAAGGTTCAATGGGTTCAAAGACTTGTCTCTTATGGAATTCACAATTTTGAAAAAATATGACTAGTGTTGAATAAACCATTGAACCACATGAACTTCATGAACCTTGTGAACCACTATGAACTCCCTCTTGAAATAATTTAACCATAAAAAAATCTTTAAGGTAAAGACAAAGGCACAAACTTTTCTTTTTAAGGCTTATAGGTTAAACTTTCAAAAGTTTGGAATGGAAAATTTTGACAAAAAAGGGGGGAGTGCAAAGCATGACAACATCAGCTCTGACCAGGGACTGTATTTTTGGATAAAATATAGAGAATTTAGAATCTTTGATTTCAAAAAGGAAATAGGAGTAGTAACTATGGCTCAGACGCAAGACAAAACTGAGATGACACACATTGTACAAACACCAAAACAACTATGTACAATGCAAGGGACACCTACATTATAGCCTAAACAATTCAATCTCTTTCCCATTATAGAAAATCGACAAGACTGACCCATCAGGATAAGAGAGTATAAAATAATTAGAGTTTAATACCTAACGGACCTTAAAAGGTCCCCTCTAGAGAGAGTCAAACTTTACATGGTCTCCCTTTGGATTTCTCCTCTTATCCCATACTAACACCTCATCTCCTTCGATGAACTTGCGAGCTTTTTCCCTTTTATCAAAAAATCTTTTAACTTTGGCCTCACGTGCCATCATCCTATCTATTAGATCTGCTCTCTCCTCTTCAACTTTTATTAAATAAATCACCCTTTTTTCTAAAGAATCTTGGGAAAATTGGTCTTCTATTACGCTCTTCAATTTAGATGCCACTAGTTCAAGTGGAAGGGATATATGAGCCCCTATGCCATATAATAATTCAAATGGTTCCATTCCAATAGCTTTTTTGGGTGTAATCTGGTCTACCCAAAGAGCTTCATACAATCTTTTATGCCAATCTTTAGGGTTGTCATTTACCAACTTCTTCATAATAGTTATCAAGTTCTTGTTACTTGACCCCGCCTACCTATTACCCTAAGGATAATAATCTGAGGAGTGAGACAAGGAAATACTGTGATTTTAACAAAACATCATTAATTCTTGAGAAGATAAATGCATGGCATTATCAGTGACAATATTTTGGGGAACACGAAACTACATCAAGATATTATTTTTAAGGAAGTCACATACAACTTCAGAAGTATTTTTATTCATAGGTATGACCTCCGCCCACTTGGTAAAGTAATATGTCACAGTCATGATGTAAGTGTGTCATGTGCTTGAAGGGGGGTGAAGCGATCCTATGAAGTCTAAGCCCCATTATTTAAAAGGTTCTTTGATTATAACAAGCCTCAAAGGTAATACTGCCAGATTTCCAGTAAATAGTTTGCACTTCTCGCAGTCAGCCACCCATTTATAAGCATCCCTAAACATCACGAGCCAATAGAAGCAATTTATAAGAATCTTAAAGGTAGTTACCATGAAGGAGAAATTCATTCTACAAGCTTCATCTTGGTATGCTTTCATTAATTTTTGCTACTGTTCTTTGTCCACGCATCTCAAGAATGTACCATCTATACCTTTCTTGTACAAAATATCCTACCAAATCACATACTTAGCCACCTTCAACCTTAAGTTCCTCTTCTCTTTGGATGAAATATGGTTTAGACAATCCCCGAAAGTCAAGTACTGAGCTTGATGAAGGGTGCTCCCCTTAATACCACAAACACATAACAGGAACAGAGAAACAACAACCATATGTGAACAGAAAATGGGCTTCTTATTATCTCCACAAATGTGAAATTACAAACTTTCAGAATTACAATATGCAAAGCCACATGGGCATTCCCTTACAATATTCTATAGGACAAAACCTCGAATCAATACCCAAATCTACTACCCAGAACTGCCTAGACAACACTATGGGCCTTCTTTATATAGGCGATTTCCACCGCCCGAGAAGGTTCCAAAAATTTAGCCCTAAGGACCGACCAAACTTAGAATTATTTTATTTTTTATTTTATTACATCAAAGTTGGCTCAAAATAACTTTTGAAACCCAAACAAAAATTTTGAAGGAAAATTATTTTCTGCCATTTCAGGTGGCCCAACTTCCGGAGACCATAAGTCATCACCCATTGACCCGATTGACTATTATAACCCCATTTCAGAAAGGGCATGAGGAGCTTTACAACACCTAAATTAAGCAAGCTTCATTCAATCAAAAATTTGACCTCATCCGGGGCCTCTAAAGCCTTCAAAATTGAGTTCAAAGTTTCTGTACCCTGTTTCCAAAACTGAAAAGTTTCAATATCTTCAAAACCAGACTTGATCTAGCAATGACACTTTACAGGTAGGGTGATATGACTAAGATGAACCTCCAACTGTGAAATCAGAACATTCTAAGATCGTATGACCAACTTACTAAAAATAGCAAGTTTCCATAAATAGCAGCTCTGCACAAGATAGCCCTTATTGAAAAGAAACCAGAAATATTTTTGGGTGATGCAAGATTGTTGTTACACCCAGGTTGCTCCTGCATCAGAGCTACATCTAAAAACCACAAGTCTTGAAGACTTACCAATAGGACCGTAGGAAGTTCTTCATTTTGTTTTACATTATCCTCAGCAATCAACTTACACAAGCCATGAACCTTGACCAATTTATTCAATTTGATATCCAAATCATATTCCTATATCTTCACCACCTAAGTCACCCTTTTGTTCATACCAACTTCTTGTTGGGTTAATATACTCTTAACAACTGAGTCTATTACATAGACTATGGAATGAGAGTGTAAGATGTAGTATCTAAACTATTTTATTGTCTTTACCACTGTGAAATCTTTTTTCTCAGTAGAAGAATACTTAAGCTCATGTTTCTTTAGAGGTATGATCATAAATACAATCGGGGCTTCGACACCTTATTCATTTTTCTGTAGAAGAATACGTGATAAGGTGTGTTTTGATGAATAGTAAGAAACAATAATGTCCTTTTTGAAATTAGGATTGATAAGGGTAGGAGTATTTGTGATTGCACTTTTAACTTCTTGAAATGCCCTTTTTGCTTCTTCTCTCTATTTAAATGCATATTTTTTGCTCATCATCCCAGTTATGTGCTTCATAGTCTCAACAAAATCAAGAATAAATCTTCTCAAAAAATTAATTTGGCCAAAGAAAGACTTAATCCCAATGTGACTTGAAGGGAGACTCAGTTGTTGAATATATTTTACCCGCTCCGGGCCTATTTTGATACCATCTTTGGAAACTATGTGACCGAGTGATTTACCTTCCATGACATAAAAGGTCAACTTCTTAGGGTTTAATAAGATCCCATGATCTCTGCACCGTTGTAGCACTTCTTTTAGATCTTTAAGATGATCCTTTCTATTCTTGGAAAACAAAGTTAAATAATCTAAATATATGACGATAATTCTATCCTTCAAGTCTCTAAATGAGGAGTTCATCGCCCATTGGAAGGTTTCCCCTGCATTGATCAAGCCAAAAGATATCCTGTTATATGCAAAAGTTCCCCATGGTGTAATGAATTCCATATTGCACCGATCTTTCTTAGATATGATTATATGATTATATCCAGAAAAATCATCTAACATTGACATCATCTTAGATCTGGCCACCATCTGTAGTACATGATCCATCAACAACAGGGTGTAGTTGTCTTTCAAATTGGCCTGGTTCAAATTTCATAAATCTACGCAGATCCTGATCTCACCATTTTTCTTACAGACATGCGCAATGTTGGCTATCCATGTTGAATGATGGATAGGATAGATAATCCTTGATTTAAGAATTTTTTAAACTTCTTTGTATTTAGCTTCAAAAACTTTAGGATTATAGTTCCTCAAATTTTGCCTAAAAGGGGCGGCATTAGGTTTCAGGGGAATCTGGTGTTGAAATTGGCCATTCCTAAAATCTTTCAGGTCATCATAATTCCAGGTAAATACATCTTTGTACTCCCTCAAAAGTTCACAGAAACTATGCTTCGCATCGTACAATTCTTACCAATCGATACCCATCTAGGATCAGATTCATCACCAATATTGATTTTCTCACATTCTCCCTGGTTGTCTAAACTCTGAGTTCCTTTCTCTCTAATGTATTCATCTCTACAGGATAAACATTTTTCTAGGGTAACTAATCCCTTTGGGATTTTATTTCTCTTTAGCTAGATGATACTCTCATCAATTTTAATTCTAGGGGCAGGACTGAACTCTGTACAAGTGGCCTCAAACCCCTCAAAGTATGATTTTTGAAAATGATTGAAAATTTTCAAGGAAGTTTTTGATTTGAGAGTCACTTACAAAACCTTGCCAGTGTTTGACATTATCAGGGACACTGGGTCTATAAATCATCTCTATTTGATAATTACCCTCCTCGAAGTCAGGATGGGGAAATAAGAGAGAAGATGAAATAGTTAATGAGTCTTCTCTAGAATTTTTGTCTCCAAGGATGGCTTCTATAGAAAAAGCATCAAAATATTCCAATTTATCTCATACTATGTTACAGTAGTGTTTTAGCCTTTCATTCTTAATAGTGAAAATATTCCTCACCTACTTTACTATTAACTCAACATATCCTTTCACCCTAAGTACTTTTATACCCTTTGCTTTGGATTATTGCAATTCTAACAATAGAGATTTATATTCTGTAGTGTTATTTGTATTCCTAAAATGCAATTTAAAAGAAAAAGAGAAGTGATCACTTTGCAGAGAAATAAAGACCACCCCTACTCCAAACCCTAAGTTAGAACAACTTCCGTCAAACTCCAGAACCCAGGGGTGCTTGTTCACAACTGGAAAATCAACTAATTATTCTTCCTCTTTCTTAGGAAGGATGAGGTTATTCCCAAATTCACATTTCTCATATAATATTTGAGCTTTAGGGTTGTCCAAAGGGAATAATGTGAATTTATTCTTAGCTTTTGGCTCAAGCTTGACTTTTTTTTTACCAATTGGAATCACATCCTCAGACCAATCCATTTTTATTTCTCCTTCCAAGACTTTGAAAAAATATTTGGCTCAGAAGCATGCCATAACTAGCTGGGATGTCTGCCACAAGAATTGTCAGCTTCAACCTCTTATCTAAGTATACTGCCAAAATAACATGCACATATTTAACTTGCCCCATCAAAGGGATCTATTTACAATCCATAGAATAACACCTCCTAAAAGTTCTGGTGAGATTTAGATCTAACACCTTTGCTATAGAAGATGGCATGATGTTATCAGAAGCTCCTGAATCAATTATACAGTTACTTAACTTATGACCATTTAAAAGAAAGGATACATAGAATAGGTCTAGATTTTCCTCAAAAGATTCAGAAGATTCACCTAGGGCATTGGAAACTATCTTAGGTTCATCTTGGGAAGATTTAGGGGGAAAGAATAGAAAATCAGAGGTTAAAGGATTGTGTTTGAGTATGTTCACCTTTGACATATATTATCATCTTGTCTAATTCCTTATAATTGTAGACATAAAAAAATGGACAAGTGCTTTAAAATCATCAAAATTGCAAAATCTTAACAAATGCTACAATTCTCATAAAAAATGGATCAAATCAATTTTAAATGGACATTTATTAATCAAAATTGACAAAATCATTAAATCAAAGGAAAAATCAAATAATGATATTAAATAATTAAATACAAGCTTAAAGGGGTCAAAAACATTATATAATTGATTTTAATCAATTAATTGTATAGTTTTAAATAAAAAATCAAATTGAACCCATTCCCTTATATGGCTAATTTAGTTAATTAATGAAATTTAATTAATCCTAATATCTTTCAACAACAATTTGAGCAACCAATGAGAATTGAGAACAAAAGCACATGGATCACTCCAAAATAGGTGAATCTCAATCACACATTTCAACTTTGAATCTCATCCACTCAATTTTGTCTTTTTGTCCAAACCTTTGAGACAAACATTTAAATTGTCCCCCCATTTAAAAACATTGCAAAGTTTTTTACTCAACCAAGGCTAAATCATGATTAAATAACTCTACCCCCTACCCTTGGGATTTTACTATAAACAAGAGTAATTTTGAGAGCAATAATATACTAGAGAATTCATTTGCAAAGCATCACCATTATAGGCATTTTCATAGCAATTGAGAGCATTTGAATCAATCTTTGTATCACATTTTGAGAGTTTGAGAGCTAGATTAAGCATTGTGCTATCATTTTTCTCATTCTAGGAGTGTCACTAGTAGAGAATAGGTTGAGAGCTCTACTTACCAAACTTAGATAGAGAACCATGAGATGTCATGGATGTTAATTTCAATTCTTAGCTTAAATTTGTATTGTATTTTCATAGAATTGTAGTTGATTATCCTAATTTCATGAAGGTGTTAAACATACACACACAAATGGCGCCCACCGTGGGATACCCTACCAGAACATGATGAAGAAAGTTCACCAATTCTCATAGAGCCAAAGGAAAAGGTCAACATTGGAACTGAAATGGAACCCAAGTTCATACACCTAGCAGCTTCACTCACTTCTTTAGAGAGAAAGGACTTCATTGAATTCTTCCAAGCAAAGCAAGTGAACTTTGCATGGTCCTATGCCGACATGCTGGGATTGGATCCCAACTTCATCATGCACCATTTGAATGTTAAACCAGGGGTTAAGCCGGTCAAGCAGAAGTTGAGGAAGATGCACCCACATATAGCTCTTTTAGTCAAGGCAGAATTGGAAAAATTGTTGAAGGTGGGATTTATAAGAGCAATTGCTTATGCAAAATGGATATCCAATATTGTACCAGTCACCAAGCATGAAAAATCCATTCGCATATGCACAGACTTCAGAGATCTTAACCTTGCTTGTCCTAAAGATGACTTCCCACTTCTGAGCATAGATGCAATAGTGGACTTAACGGCTGGTCACTCCATGTTTTCATTAATGGATGGTTTTAGTGGGTACAATCAGATTAAAATTTCACCCGAAGACCAAGAAAAGACATCGTTCACATGCCCATGGGGAATTTTTTTTTGGAACGTAATGCCTTTTAGCCTTAAAAATGTCGGAGTTACTTACCAAAGGGCGATGACCACTATTTTTCATGACATGATGAACACCTTCCTAGAAGATTATGTGGATGACATATTGGCAAAGTCACATCAAAGAGAAGACCATTTGAAAATTCTGGGAAATATATTCTCACATTTGGAGCAATTCAAAGTGAGACTTAATCCAAAAAAATGTGCCTTCGGTGTTCAATTTGACAAATTACTAGGCTACATAGTTTCTACAAAAGGCATTGAAGTGGATCCTGAAAAGGTTCAAGCCATTATGGATATGGAAATCCCTAAGAACATAAGCCAAATGAGGTCTCTTCAAGGCAAACTTCAATCAATAAGGAGATTTATCTCTCAACTAGCCGAGAAGTGTCATTCATTCACAAGGTTGCTACATAAAGACACCATTTTCACGTGGGATGAAGAATGTGATAAAGCCTTCACTTTGTTGAAGACTTATTTAATCAATCCACCAATTATAATGCCACCTATCAAGGGAAAACCATTGCTGTTGTACATATTTGCAACTGAGAGGTCCTTAGGAGTTCTTTTGGTGCAAGAAGATGATCAAGGAAAAGAAAGAGCAATCTACTATTTGAGCCAAACATTGATCAAGTATGAACTAAACTACACTTTCATAGAAAGAGCTTGCCTAGCGGTTGTCTTTGCTTCACAAAAATTGAGACATTATATGTTAATGCACAAGGTGAAGCTTATTGTAAAGATTGACCCCTTAAAATACTTGCTTAGCAAAACTGCCTTAACGGGTAGAATAGCAAAATGGGTCATGATTTTAAGTGAGTTTGATATTGAGTATGTGGACAGAAAGGCCATTAAAGGACAAGTGATAGAATATCACTTAGCTAAAAATACAATGGTTTCTACACATCCTATTCAAATAGAGTTTCCCGATGCGGCAATTGTCAATATCGAAGCCAAAACATGGAAATTATACTTTGACGGATCATATACACAAGGAGGTTTCGGGGCCGGCATATTATTGATTACCCCTCAAGGGTATACCATTCCAAAATCATACAAGCTTTTATTCCCATGTACCAATAACATAGCTGAATATGAAGCTTTAGTCATTGGTATCAAGATGGCTTTAGAATGGAATATCACCGAGCTGCAAGTATATGGTGATTCTCAATTAGTAATCAATCAAGTCAATGATGAGTACAACACCAAAGATGAAAAATGAATGCCATACATGACTATGATTGATGCTTGGAAAAAGTACTTTGTGTTGATAACTTTTGAACAAATTCCAAGAGAGAAGAACAGAGTTGCTAATGCAATGGCTACCTTGGCTTCATTATTACAAAAACCTAATCAGAATGAGAGGTACAAATTCTTGGTGGAAGAGTTGGCAAAATTGACATTTGATCTTCCTGATACCCAAATCATTTCCTTACTCAATGGACATGACTCACCTTGGTATGACACTATCTATACATACCTCAAAGACCAAGTGTTACCTTTAGACCAATCCCGAGCCTAAAAATGACACTTTATCCAACAATCATCTCGTTACATTGTCCTTTTCGACACATTGTATCGTAAGGGTCTTGACAAAACTTTACTTAGATGTCTAGAGGAAGAAGAGTCTAAGGTAGCTTTACATGAGGTTCACGAGGGCATTTGTGGATCGCATTCAAGCGGTTTAAACTTAGCTAAGAAGATCCTTCACATGGGGTATTTTTGGAAAACCTTAGAGAAGGACGCTTGTCACTTTGTCAAGATATGCAACAAATGTCAATACCATGGTGATATGATACATGTACCAGCCCAAGAATTACATCCTTTTATTACACCTTGGCCATTTTATCAATGGGGGTTTGACTTGATTGGAGTGATTTATCCACCTTCATCCAATGGGCACAAATACATCATCACCGCTACAGAGCATTTCACTAAGTGGGTAGAGGCTATCCCTTTGATCACGACTACAGGAAAATAGATTTCCATGTTCATACTTAATCACATCATTTGCAGATATGGTATTCCTTATGCCATAATCACCGACAATGGAAAATAATTCAAGAACAAAGATGTGGATGAACTTTGTGATACTTTCCACATTACACATCACTCTTCTTCCATTTATTATCCACAAGGAAATGGACAAGCCGAAGCTACAAATAAGGATATCTTTAAGATCTTGAAGAGATTGACATGTACAAATCAACTTGGCTTTGTGGGCTTATAGAACTAGCATCTGAACACCTACAGGAGCTACACCATATTCATTGGTTTATGGAGCCGAAGCTGTTCTACCTTTGGAGGTTGAAATCCCATCCTTAAGAGTATCATTGCAAGGATTAATAACAGATGAGGATTATAGAGTTGCCTGACTTCAAAAATTGGAATTGTTAGAAGAACATCAAGCACAAGCCTATGAACATTTGAAAGTGTACCAAAACAGGATTTCTAGAAATTATAATAAGCATATCAAACCAAGAGTCTTTCAAGTAGGTGATTTAGTGCTAAGAGAAAACCCTAAAAATCAAGTAGAAAGGGAAAAGAAGGGTAAATGGGAGGCAAATTGGCTTGGTCCTTTCATCATTATTTCTTCATTTGGAATGGGAACTTATAAACTAGTCAATTGTGATGGGGAAGAATTAAAAGAGTTCATCAATAGTATTCATCTAAAGAGGTTTTATACCTAATCAGATAAAAGAGTATCACAAGAAAGAGTATCAGACAAGTGTATATCCGATGACTCGAGCATCACTTTTGTACATGAGAAAATAAAAAAGACCAAAAAAAATTGAAAAATTGAAATTCCAAAAAAAAAAAAATATTTTTTTTTTTTGAAAAAGATAAAAAAAAGTGCCTTGGTGAAAACCTAGCAATAGGCACCTTGGTAGCAAAAAAAATGAAAAAGAGAAAAAAGAGCAATAAACCCAAATGGTGAAAACTTGGCAATCAAGCGCCTTTTGTTCCCTTAAGTCGTTTCCTAGTTGCATGTGTACATATTGCATTTCCATCATCTCACTTGTAAATCTTCATTGCATTTGTCATATTGCATTTCCATCATCTCATTTGTCATTTGTGCATAGTCATAATAAAACTTGTCAGCTACATTGCCTATTTTCCCTAAGTTTGTCACACGATCACATTTATCACTTGGGGGCAGGAAAGGATTGGATTTTTGGTATAAGCGGATTCAATAGTGCTACATTCGGTCACATCAGAGAAAGACTTATCAGAGCTTCAGAAGAGAGAGATTTTTGTTGAACCTTTGATGGATATCATTGTTCACACCCAAGTATTTTGATCCCACAACTTGATCCTTGAGCCTTCATTGACTTTATTATTTGGGATTAAAAAATTGACAACATTTGAAAGATCAGAATTTTTGGAAATTCTTTTTGAAAATCTTGATACATTTCAAAACACTTGTAGCTTTTTTTATGATCTTTATTGACTTTTATCGCATCTTTTTAGCTAATCAATGATGTTTCGACTAGATTGGCAATGATGGAGACATGATGTTATTTTTCTTCTTTCTGAGTGACTGTCTTGAGGGAGATCCATCAACTTATGTGAATTCGTCTAACGACATGGTCATCAAAGAACCATTCAGGACTTTCACATAGGAGGGAGGATTGACCTTTGCTTGTTTACGCAAATAGATATCTTGTCTATTTATATTTTCCATATCTTAATACCAAAATCCACTTGCAACATTGAATCCTTTGAAAATGGTATTCATACTCCCATAGTTGGTCATTCAACTAGTGAGGGTTGTACTAGTTTCCTAAGGGGTTACCAAAAGTGGTATAAAGTGGTATTCATATCATCATGATGTGGTCAGTGATGGTTGTACTTGCTTTTCGGTCCTACAATGCTCAATGATGAAAATATTTCTCTATGGCATTTCTTTGCTAAAAGCTAGTGACACTTAGTTGCATTGCATTGCATTATCATGTTAGATTAAGTGTTTGTAGTTATTTTTCCAAGGGAAAAGGGGTTCAGTTAATCAGCTTGATCAAAAACAAGAAAAGAAGGGGGTTCAATTAAATATCATCATCCTTGATTCAAATCAATCATGTGAGATTATCTTTTGCATTCATTCATAGCATTAATCATTAATCATTATCCTTATATCAGAAAAAGAAACGAAACAAGATTCATTACTCATACATCATTTGCATACATTTAATTAAAGAGTTGCATGCATCAAAAATAAAAAATATAGTTTCATTCATATCCATATTTCCATAATAAAATATTTGCATCCATACATTGAAAATCAGAAAAGCATATTAAAAAAACTACATTATCATTTACATCCGTCTATCTATATCATATGTAAGATACATTGCATCCATGGCATAATCAAAAGTAAATGCATCAGAAACATCATATAGAACTACATATAAAGATAATCTCACATGTAAACATCAAGAGAATCAAGGAAAGTATATCATCATATAAATGTTCATAACATCAAGTGATCCAACAAATCCGTATATCAGAGATACAATGTCATCAACAAAGTGGTATATCAAAGTTATGATCAATAAAACATGAACATGATACAAAAAAGTCATTAATGAGGAGATCCATAATCAATAATCATGATCCTTTCTGACCACCTGATCCATCACCAACACCTGATCCATTTGGACCCCTGTCACCTGGTCTATCCTGTGTAGGAGGAGCATGACTACTACTAGCAATACTGGACATTTGAGCCATCATAGCCATAAATTGCTGCATCATATTCGCTACCTGATCTAATCTACCGACCATAGCTGATAAACCTATATGTAAAGTCCTCACATCTTGTGATATAGTATCCATGCTAGGAGTAGCCTGAGAAGTCTGACCCATATCCTGAGACTGAGGTATCTGCGAAGGCACTTGCTGTGCCAGAATCTATGTCTGCTGATCTAATGAAGCTTGATGTAACTGAACAAGTGGATCCTGTCCGCTGGGAGCCTATCTAGCAGCATCAATATGTACCTATCTTTAGACTCTCTATTGTCCCTCCACTACTACAACTCTAGGATGAACAAACCCAGGTCCCTGATCTGGCTGAACCTGTCTTGCAGCCCTATCCTTGAAATGTCCACCTCGCACTCGTGGCCCCACTCATCCTCTAGCCATGATCTGAGGAGCTCTCTATCCTTTACGAGCTCATCATCACCTAGGTCTACCACCATCATCCCCACTATCATCTCCCCCATCATCATCAGATCACTCATCTCTGTCCGAGATAGGCTCTGCAGGATCGGTAAATCTCAAAAATATGTTTTGAGACCACCACTCTCTGTACTCTGCAAACATCCCAACATCTACCACATGCTCTAATATATCCCATCTGACATACATCATCCTGGCAATTTGGTCACAAGCAAACTAAAAATCAATCTAAGCCCCCCACATAGATCGCTCTGCCTGAACACGAGCATACAAGGCCATACCCTGCGGCATATCCTGATACCTATCGTACTGTCAGGAAACTTGACCAAAGCAAAATATCTCTATCACAAGGGTCGATCAACCAATCATCTAATGTGGAGAAAACATATAAGGGAGCTCATCATCATCCTCCCTCCAACCCTCACAGCCCAGATATGGTCTCCAGATGACCTAATCAATATCATCAATCCTGTGGCACCAGTACTCTAACTTGCCCAAATGATGCTAGACAACCATGCTGCTATATAGAAACACATAAGGAAAACCATGCTGACGAATACGATCTAACAATGGTCTCGTAATGGGAAGATGCTCCCATACCCACAACTGCAATATCACAACACCTGCTGACAAGGAAGCACTAGATCTATACACCACCTCATGTAAATCATGGTATAGTTGTGCTAGGACGCAAGGGCCCCAATTGAAATGCAAAGGCTGTGTAAGAAAATCCTCGAGAATACAACCCCATCCAACATAAAAACCATGACCTTGCCGGTCAGGAAGCAGCAATCCGCCTAACAATGGTCTCGTAATGGGAAGATGCTCCCATACCCACAACTGCAATATCACAACACCTGCTGACAAGGAAGCACTAGATCTATACACCACCTCATGTAAATCATGGTATAGTTGTGCTAGGACGCAAGGGCCCCACTTGAAATGCAAAGGCTGTGTAAGAAAATCCTCGAGAATACAACCCCATCCAACATAAAAACCATGACCTTGCCGGTCAGGAAGCAGCAATCCGCCTATCAAAGCACCCAAAACTATTGGCAAAGTGGGAAAGGAAGAAAATTGCGCCCACGTAATAGTGTCATCATCAATGGTGTTATCTCCAAACACCTGTCTGCAAACTATGTTGTCGTAAACTGAATCATAGTAAACCATCTCACCCTGGGTTAGAATGCGAAGCAATCTGTACACATCCTCTAGAGTGATAGTCATCTCCTCGAAAGGTAAATGAAAGGTATTGTGGTCAGAGTGCCAATGCTCTGCCACAGTTGTAAGAAGACCACAGTTCAGTTGAAACCACGGGATATCAAGGAGGAAACTCAACCCACACATCTCAATAATGTGGAAATCTGGCTGGGTCAAATCCTGACCTAGGTCTAGAACCCAAGAAGTAATGGTCTGTATGTATAACTTACAGAAATGTGCTTGTTTCACAAATCAAGGGAATCATATCAGTATTCTATATCAGTGGATCATTTTAAGTCAATCAATCCTATCAGAATCAAAGTATCAAGCAATCACACCTATTACCATTTTGTTCGTGTCTCTATGTCTTGAGAATGAATTATCAATCCTACCTATCCTACCTATCAGTTATCCTACTATCAGTTTTTCTATCCTATCAGATTGACATAATCAAACATTCATTGATACCATTATTTTGATATCCTAATCACTTGCTTTGCTTAACTACAATAGACCTAGCTAACTTGGAAATTCAACCGATCAGTCAGAGACATCAAATGTTTATCAGAAAAATCATGTATGAGTTCAAATTTTTTTCAAATTCCTTTGGCGTCATTTACCTATTAGGAGGCGGCATTTTACCTTAGGCGGTGTAGAAAATTGCATATGCAGCACTTTAACAAGCATACGCGGTACTTCACATTTCACGCGGTACTTTATGGCTCTAGGCGGCATTTTATCATGCCTAGGCATCATTTAAAACCTAGGGTTTCTCAATCGGTATATCATTTATAAATGGGCATTAAAACCCTAGTTCTACACGGCTTCAAATTCTTCATAGGTGGAATTTTAATCTATCCTAAGCGGCATTTAACTATGTGGAGGCGTCATTTTAATGCGCGGATGCGGTACTTAAAGGTCCTAAGCGTCATTTCATCTATACTACGCGGCATTTTGCAAATTTTAAACTATAGAATAATGAAATAAATGCTATTAAAGGGAAAAAAAAAAGAAGAAGCACAAAGAGGGTCAAAATCACTCACAGGAGGTCCATAGTCTGGTGGTCTCTGATAACGGTGACACCTCTCGAACCGATGCTCTCGAATAGGCACAACCATCGTGATCAACTATCTCAGGATCAGAGCAAAATCTCTATAGTGAAAAGTGAAAATGAATGGTAAATTTGGGTTTTTCAACCTATTTAAGCTAAATTTGACCTAATTCAGAGGTAAATTTTGACCTATTGACCTATATCAGCATATCAATCAAATCGGGGCATTTGTTGTGACTCGACTATCATCAATATTTTTCAGAAATGAAAACATATTGGATCAATCAATCAAATCACATCAAATTTTTCTATTAAGCGATCAATCAATTTTCATTTCTGAGGGGGCATCATAAGAGTATCGAAATTGGCATCAAAATATCATTGAATCTGGGGTATCAAAATTTTTGAACTATTATCAGTGGGGCATATCATATCAAATGTTGAATCATATCAGGCAGTATCATCAATCATATCAGGTATCAAATCAAGACCTAAATTAGTTGTGTATCAGTTAATCAGGACCTAAAAATGATCAGGACTTAAAATTTTCTTTGAATCAATGTTCTACGAACATCAATTCAAAGAGGGGCATTTGTAGACAAAAAATTGGACAAGTGCTTTAAAATCATCAAAATTGCAAAATCTTAACAAATGCTACAATTCTCATAAAAAATGGATCAAATCAATTTTAAATGGACATTTATTAATCAAAATTGGACAAAATCATTAAATCAAATAATGATATTAAATAATTAAATTCAAGCTTAAAGGGGTCAAAAACATTATATAATTGATTTTAATCAATTAATTGTATAGTTTTAAATCAAAAATCAAATTGAACCCATTCCCTTACATGGCTAATTTAATTAATTAATGAAATTTAATTAATCCTAATATCTTTCAACAACAATTTGAGCAACCAATGAGAATTGAGAACAAAAGCACATGGATCACTCCAAAATAGGTGAATCTCAGTCACACATTTCAACTTTGAATATCATCCACTCAATTTTGTCTTTTTGTCCAAACCTTTGAGACAAACATTTAAATTGTCCCCCCATTTAAAAATATTGCAAAGTTTTTGACTCAACCAAGGCTAAATCATGATTAAATAACTCTACCCCCTACCCTTGGGATTTTACTATAAATAAGAGTAATTTTGAGAGCAATAATATACTAGAGAATTCATTTGCAAAGCATCACCATTATAGGCATTTTCATAGCAATTGAGAGCATTTGAATCAATCTTTGTATCACATTTTGAGAGTTTGAGAGCTAGATTAAGCATTGTACTATCATTTTTCTCATTCTAGGAGTGTCACTAGTAGAGAATAGGCTGAGAGCTCTACTTACCAAACTTAGATAGAGAACCATGAGATGTCATGGATGTTAATTTCAATTCTTAGATTAAATTTGTATTGTATTTTCATAGAATTGTAGTTGATTATCCTAATTTCATGAAGGTGTTAAACACACACACACAAGAGTTAAGCCTCAAATAATCAACAGAGGAAATTTGAATAATTGAGGACTTACAAAACTTGACTATATCAAAGGAGGATGAAGGACTATTCTTTTGTAGGATCTTAACTTATGGAGTGTTTGAACTTACAAGTGGAGTTTTGACAAGAGGATCTTTACCTTTGATTGGAGTGCTAGGATATGCCACATTGCCTGAGAACTTGGGACTTTTTTTAATTTCTAGTGAGCACAACACAAGAGGGATCTTCCAGACTGACTAATATTTTGCTGCTTCTTTCTGAGTTAGACTCATATTCAATGAAATAATTTCTAGAGTTGCCAGGTCTCTCTGAATTCCTCTCCTCTTCAATTATTTCACCTAGTGTATCTTTAGTGTCTTCCATCTGAAGGCACCTCAACATGTCAGGGTAAGTTTCACCATCATGGTTTGTGGTAAGGTGAAAAGTACACATAGCTCCATTTCCAAGAGGTTGTTTAATAGCTAATCTCTATTGAGAAGAGGGAAGATGAGGCATCTTCCCAGGGTTCTGGTGATTAAATTACTTTCTATTGATATCTTGGTAGGGCTTTTGATTAAGGTGCTAGCCTTATGCATCTACCATTTTAAGGAAATCATATCATTCATTAGCCTTTGGATTACAAGATTTGATGAGGTGGTAGGCTGTGTATTAGGATCTTGAATCTCTTTGCACTATTTTCCAGCAGTTATCAAATCATCTTCTAGTTCAACTACTATTGTTTGTGTCACTACTAAATCAACCACCTGGGCTCTCCTCAAGTGAAAACTGACATTTGAAGGCATAGAGTTCAAGAAGAAACCCTTCTGATTCTCCAATGTAGGTTTCTTCACTACCAAAATCTTATGGATTATTTTGTTGAACTTGGCTATGAATTCTCTCATTGGTTCATGAATTTCCTTTTTTAGTTGAGTTAGTTGAACCAATAGTGTATGCTCATCATCTGAACTCTTGAACCTATCCTTAAATGCAGATTTCATTTCATTCCAATTTTTTATTGAGCCACGAGACATATGGTATAACTAGTAAACCACTACATCAATGAGTGTTTGAAAAAATAACCTAACAGTAATGTCTTCATGTTGTATTGCCAATACCCCACAAGCCATGTTAAACACATTGAGGTGTTCATCTGTTAAGACCTTCCCATCTCCATTAAACTTAGGCAAGATCTCTCTCACTCCTTTAGGAAAATTATGATTGGCTCTTAAGTTTAAAGGTCCTATATCCACTCCCCATAGTTGGGTCATGGCAGGTGGAGGTGGAAATTGATGATGATGCATAGTACAATTTTGTGCAAGACCAAGGATTGGCAAGAGGGTGATGCAGATGCTCCCTAGCTTGGAAAATCTTGAGGAAACTATCCCTGAGGGTTTCATTCACTTGCCTCATCTATCATGATCTTCTCACTTCATCCATCAACTTTCTAATCCATCCATCATGTCCCATACCTTTCTAGACATTGGAGGCAAACTAATGTGATATTTCTTGAGAACAAGTAATCTCTAAAAATTCTAAAAAATCATCTAAAATCCTGAAAAAAAATCTTAAAAATTATAAAATATCTTTAAAAAATGATCATCCTGGTGAAAACTTGGAAACAGGTGCCTTGATGTATCAACAAAAAAGTCAAATATAAAAAAAAACAAAAAAATGGAAAAGAACAAAAAAATTAGAAAAAAAAAAAAGTGCCTTGGTGAAAACTAGGAAACAGGTGCCTTGTAGAAAAAACAAAATAATCCCAAGTGGTGTAAACATGGAAAACATACATCACTTGTAATCAATGCTCCATCTATCAACATGTGGCTAAGCTCTCATGCTTCCATCAGTCTCCCTACATCCATCTCACTTTTTGTTTCCTTATGTCGTCATGGGTTGGAACTAGTCTTTGTATTGTCCTCGGTTCTTATCTGTAGACTGGGGGCAATCGTACCCCTATTTGAGTTGTCTGTGCTTTACCACTTGATCAATTTTATTGAGCTTAACCTGCGTCAGTTTATCATTCCTTCCCAATGGGAAATTTATCACTGAAACTACTTGGTGTTTCTCAACACCCAATCACACAATTTTTCTTAACACTACCAATCTGGACATCACTGTGTTTCTCAACACATATCGGATCTTTCACTATTCACTGCGCACTTGCACTTTGACACTAGCACAAAAGTGTTCCTTAACACCCAACACAAACTACATCCTAGAAAATTGAAAATGACTGAGATATGCTGAACTATTTTCTTTATATGTTACCTATTATCATTTATTTTTTCTTTCTATATCTTCTAAGGTTTCTCGATGATGTCTACTTGACTAGAGATTCATGACTAGGGGCATAACAATGTTTTATTTGATTTCTGCTTATGGTGTGATTTCAATGATCCTAAATTGTCTAATAAACTGGGTGTCTATGTTAAGAGCCTCCATCACAATTGGAACATTGCACATACCTCAACCCTCTTTGTTTGGATACTTAGGTGAGGTTGGAATTATCTCCTTGTTTGTTTCTTGTGTGTGGCACGTATGACACTCCTGGTTATCTTGGCAGCTTGTGCCTTGATACAATTGTTATCCTACCAAATTAAACTACAAATCATGTTCAAGTCATCTTGACTCTAGTGCCTCGATGCTTACATGTGTCTCCTACATCTCATCTGATAAGGTTGTATTCATATCTCCATGGTCACTCTCACACCAGTGAATATTGTACTAATCTCTGATATCCCAAATGCTCAAGTGATGAAAATAAATGGCTAGAGGATCAGTGACTTGAATCATATAGTAGGTTGCATTTTCATTCTAGGGATGCATTTTTGGGTGTGTTTTTATGGTTCCCTTGAGCCATTCTTGCTTTTCTCTCTGCTAAAGTGATCAATTGCATCATCTTCTGTTGAATTTGACTAGTATCTGCATAAACTAAGGTTAGAATCATCATACAAGGGGCTTGGAGTGCTAAGTTTTTATTATCACATGCATAACCATATATAAGAGCAGAGCTAACAATGGTAATCAAAATGAGCATGGTATCAAAGAAAAAGAGGCATTACTATCTACATCTACAATATACAGTTCAGTGATAACATATGAAGTAAAGACATGTGGATCAACATCACAATCATGACATGAGATATACATCAAAGGAAATATAAATTAAAGCATATATGATCATATACACAAATAAAAATAGGAGCATCAAGAGGTAGCAAATATGAATTAGAATTGTCCAACAATATATATATATATATCTCAAAAATTTGTGTATCAACTACAAAATTGGTGCATCCTCGATGCGGATATAATGGAGTACATCAAAATGTGAAGAACGAGATAAGACTAGAAAGGGGAATCAAGACATGGGTGCCTCCCTCCACCTGATTTTGAGGTGGAGGAGGAGTGGCATCTTCTCTTGTGGGAATTAGTGCTGGTGTGGCTCCCTTAGACTATGAAATGAACTATGAATTTGAAGGTACCCTTTCAGTAGTGGGTACCATACCAATATATATCATAATAATAGGCTTTTCGAGATGTATGGTATGTGGTGACTTGCTGGAAGGAATCTCGTGCACTCTAGAGCTCACATATCTGTCGATCTCTGTCTCTCTCAGCCAACTGCAATGGTGCCTCGACCAATGCCCTCTGAAGCTTGGCCTCTTCCAAGTCTGCCATCAGCTGAGCCTCCCTACTGCCTGCTCCCTCAGCCCTTGGTGCCTTCGCGGGTGGAGCCTGCACTGTTGCCTCCCCCTCATCCCTGGCATCTTTCTCATCTCTCACTAGCCTATCCTACATGTCTCTCCTTAGGATTTGGCCTCTATCCACCTTCCTCCTAACTAATCTCTCTCCCTCCTCCTCATCCTCCATATCCTTCTCCTTCGCCACCGATGCGGTCACAACCCCCAAAGACACTCCCTCTCCCCTAGCCCTCTTCTAACCTAATGTTGTCAAATGGCTAGTGTTGGCCCCTCCTACAGCTTTCCATGGTCTCCCAGTAGCACCTCCCCTCTGTGTCTCATTGAGGGGATCATCCTCATCAAGGCGAGGTGCTCACTCTGTCAAATCATTAAAACATGGGAACATATGATCAATACAGTGTTTCTTATACATTAGCGTGGCTCCTGCATATGTAACAATCAGGAGGTAATCCTAGTCTACCCTAAGCAATCCTCTCAACTCATGTACAACAACTACATATATTGGCTATGGTCCCTAATCGCCCTTCTCATCAACATATCAAGCGTAGGTAGAAAACTCAACAGGTGTGTCTTAGCGATGCCTAAACTGGCACCAAACGCGACTGATACAAAATCTCTCCACAATGGGAGCACTCCTACAACACATAATTTACATGTCAAAATTTAGAAAGAGACAAGATATTTCAAATTTAGTATTAACAATGCTTCAGAAATCACAATGAGACTTACCTACCAATCAGTGGCTTACTACTGAACATATATGCATAGTCACGGGTTGAACCCAACCACCTCTCACAACCAAAGTATGGTCGCCATGTCATTGTGGTCATGTCTTCAAACTGACACCGCCAAAATGAGGTCTTACCCAAATTGGGCTAGTGGATATAACTTGTATATAAAAAATGTAAGGCATACCATCTCATCAGATAGCCTATGTCATAGGGCATGCAATGGGAATATGCTCCTCGGCCCAAATCTGTAAAACAGTGACTCCTACTACCATACTCCTTCCATGATGATAAACTATCTCATGGAGGTCTCTGTACATGTGGCAGAGAAGGCAGGCTCCCCAACTAAATCTACAAGGGCGAGTAATCATATCATATAAAATACTACCCCATTTGCACTAGAATCCATGTTGGCCTTGATCAAGTACCGCAACACATCCTATCAAACCTGCCAAAATACATGCTAACGGGTACTCCTGCCCATACTATTGAATCATGTAATCCCATGTCATATGGAAATTCATGATCATGTCATAAAAAAAGATCCTCCTTATGGTCGTGATGCCCTCTGTAAGATCCTGGTCATAATACAAGAGATCTCCAATAATCGACAACTGCAGGATCTGATATACATCCTCAGGAGTCATCGTAATCTCTCATGTCAGAAGATGAAAGGTGTTAGGCTCTGAATGAAATCTCTCTGCCAGAGCTGTCAATAACTTGTAGTTCACATAGATATCAGGTAATGCGAGCAACTTACCCAGACCACACTGATCCAATACAGATAGGTTTGTTGGTGATAATAATTGGGCTAAGCATGGTACCTATGGATATGCACATCTGAATATGGGATTGGGTAGATGAATCTGCAAAATAGAAAATAGGGAAGGACATCAATAATCGACCCCAAGTGAACATTCAACTATCAAAATCTACTGCTAAAGCATCTTTGGAAAGATAGAAAAGTACAATGACTGACAAAAGATGATTACAAAAGTCAAAGAATTAATTTTTTGCCCGTACGATGAAATATCTAACCCACATTTTTTGTATGATATAACTCAACAAAGGATATGTTACAATTGTTCAATACAATGAAGTTCTTCATATTGTATGATACACGAGTACCTCTCGTACGATGAACTTTAAAGAGGACATACAATGCACTTTTATTAACCAGATTATTGTATGATACACTTCAAATATGTATACGATGAACTTGATTCATCGTACGATAAACTGCACGAAAAAATCTAAAATGTGACTACAAGCATAAAAAATAACTAAAATCTACCAAATCACAAAGAGGAGTCGACTACTTACTGGTGCAGCGTACGCTTGAGGTTGATTGTGTCATCTCTAGAGCTTGAATCAATGGTTTTGGATAAGAATCGATATCTTTATCGCTCTGGAAGGCTTTGAGCTTTGAAAAGTCAACTGTAGCAAATGATTTGAAAATGATCCCTCATGGCCCTTTTTATAGATTTTGACCTAATTTTCAAAGTGCTCAAAATCTTGCAAAAATTACAATCCTAGCTAATTTTGACGTTCTGAATTCATTTTCACGATCGAAATTGAAATCCAAGATCGTATACTTTGTCAAATTGCTAAGTCAACCCTCTTATTCAAACGTAGTTGATCACTGACGCTATCGCTTCTCGCTCGCTTTCACCTTCATTTCTTGAACCTATGAGGTTAATTTCATGCAAACTTATCGAATTCAAGTGACTTCATGTTGGTCAACCTTGGTCAAAATTGGTCAAAATTTAGTTAAATATGGTCAACAAGACCTCAAAATAGCTCCAAACATGCTGAAAACCTCTCTCATTTCTTTGCCCCTTGTACGTCATTTCAACTTTGATCTTGAGGGGGCATAATAATAAAGAAAATCAATCAAATCTCCTAATATGGAAATCTAGGAATTGAACCAAATCTTTATAGATCAATTCAATCAATTACTAAAACATCATCACTCAAGGCATCTCAACTTGAGATTCTCCACACCTCCCTCTGAAAGAGTGATCTCATTGCTTCACATTAGTTCACTCGGACATACATCTTTTCAATCTCTCAGGGTATATCAGGTTCATCAGTACCCATATCAATCTGGCATTACCTCTCAATCAGGTGATTAGCTTCTTTAGAATCCTTGTTGAGGTAGCTATCTCAAATCACTCTGACAGATATTTAGTCTCATCGCTTCATATCAGGATGGATACTCTTGTTTTGCTCGTCAGTCTTTTCTCAATCAAGTCTGGAGCTAGTATCTCTTTATCGATCTTTGTTTGATCAAGTTCGGAGTCAATTCTTCATTTGCAATCTATTCTTTGAATCAATGTGTTGCTCACACATTGATTCAAAGAGGGGAAAATGTAATCACCTAAAATTTGTCTAGTAGAACCTAAGCCCCTAATTTTGATCAAATTGCTTCAAATTAAATCCTAAATCTCAAAGGCATATTTAATAGACATAATTGTGCAAAGTAACCTCAAAACCCCCTTTACAAAATCAAAAATAAAAAATCTTATTTCAAGCTTATACAATGGTCTAATTTCTAGAGCTTGCATATTTGTTTAATTACTATAACATTGCTTTTAATATAAAGTTTCTACACTTTTATTAAAATAACAGATTCACATGTGTGCAGATACTTAATCCTGATTAATTAGAAACTAAAGGGAATTTTTTCTTTCAAAATTGTTATTTTGTCTTATCTTACCTATCATATCTTTTGCCTCTTAATCATCACCACTCATCTCTACCTAACATTGCATCTCCTTCATTCTCCTTTTGCCTCTTTATCTCAATCACACATTCTTTTGCCTCTTAATCTCCACCCTTTATTCTCGAGGCAATTCCTTTAAAAGGAAGCTCTTCCTTGGCTCAAGGGTCCATTCTCTTTCATTCTAAATTTAAATCTTGCATATTAGTAATCTTGATCATTTTCATCTTAGTCTTTTGCAATTTAGCTTTCTTGCATTCTTAGAGTAATCTTGTTAATTTGAATTCCTAGTTGCTCATAGTTCTCTTGCATTCTTAGTCTACTTCATTACTTAGCATAATCTTGCATTGCTAATCTAATTTACTTTATTGCATTGTTGTTTCATGACATAGCTCTTGCACTCTAATTCTAGAATACTAGTTGTTTGCATTTATTCTAGTTTTAATCCTCTAATTTTAGCTTAAATCTTGTGTTCTAGTTCATTTCTAGCTTTGCATTCCATTTGAATCTTCTATTCTGGAGTAGTCAAGTCAGTGATCCTTGATTCAATCTAATGAGCATTCAAAGAAGGATTAAACTCATTTCAACTATGAAGCAATAAGCCACACTTTAGGATTTAGTTGGTTCATTTGATATGGCCTCCTATAGCTAAATTATTGAGCTAATGGATTATTGAGTGTTGGTTGTTCTTTAATTTGATACCAATATTTAACCACACAACTATCACTTCCTCTTCTAGGTGACCTTTGATCAAGTTCTTTATTCCACTTAGATTTTGACTCATCTTCAAGGATATGCTTCTCCTTGATAATACTCATCAGTTTCTCCTTTCCTCTAGGATCACTCTATTGTCTCCTCTTTACCTTATCTTCTATCTTCAGTGCATATTGATAAGAATCCTCCATTGTATTAATCCTCAACATAATCATATCATCTTGAATATTCAATCTTAGAACATTAATATATCTAGCCACATTGCCCCTAGATATCTCTTGGTGTCCATATTTGATTGTCATCTTGTGAAACTCTTCGGTATATTCTTGCACACTTATGTCCTCCTACCTTAAGTTCTGCAGTTTCTTGAACAATTCCAATTCATAATCCTCTAGAATGAATTTATCCTTCAATCTAGCAACCATTTTCCTCCACCTAGTGATTTTCATTTCACCCTTCTCCTCTTTATTATTCAACAACTCTTTCCACCATAAGGCAACATGACCCTTCAATTTAGTCTGTGCTAACCTTGCCCTCTATGGATCTTTGATATCCTCATGCTCGAAGTAATCTTCCAACTCCCCAATCTAGTTTATCAAATCCTTTGGATGCAATGAACTAGAAAAATTAGAAACCTTCATTCTATGAATTTTTCTTAATTGTACCATAACTCTCAATAATCTATCTTCATCTGTAGGTACCTCAATCCCTTCAGTCTCAAGATCTTCAACAACTTATTCATATTCCTCCTCTGTCCCAAGATTTTTTTGCAATCCAACCAATGCATTTTTGATCTCATTCCTCATCTTGTTTTGGAACTCTTCCATCATTTTCTCAAGCCTCTTAGGGTTTAACCTTCATGGCGGCATCTCTCCCAATCCTCAGGTACAACTACCTCAGCTCGATGATCTCACTACAAGGTCTCAATTGCATCTCACTTGGTGATCTATTGAAAAACCCTTATAGTCTGCCTCCTCTCGGCGATCTATTCACCAATGTGATACCTCAACAAATAAAAAATCAGCAGTAAATCATCTCTTGACCACCTCGCACAAGTCCTCGATTAGTGCAAGTTAGATCCACACTTTGCCACCAACAACTTACACAACAAGGGCTTCACAAGCTCAAAAACTCAGATCTACAATCACAAGAACAAATCTTTCTCTAATACCACTTGATACAATCATGGAAGGAGTTTCCCCAATGGGGATGGTCCCAACCATGCAACCCAAGTCAACACAACGAAAATAAAAAAATCAATATCAATAAGAACTCAACAATGAACTGGAACATAGAAAATCCCACATTCACATTATCATAGATTCATTCATGAATTGACATCAAATTGTTCTGCACCATGCAACTTACATTATTAGGCTTACATGCTCAATTATAACAAAAAAATAAAATCTAAACCCTATAATTAACCTTGCAAAGGTTATCCTTCCTCTCAACTCTCCCTCCAAACAAATATCAAATGCCTCAATATATAGAGCCTTTGCAACACATATGTTGGCCCAAACCCATCACATTTTGCAAGACAAGAAAACGTAATACTTAAATATAGGTCATGACCCAAATCAAGAAGATCTTGATGCCAATTTTTTGAAATGGTGCACGATTCAAGAGAAAGATCGACCAAAGACAAAGAAACATTATGATATGAGCCATAAAGCTTTGTTGATTAGGAAATTTCTTCTCACAATTGAAAAACTCCAACTAACTATTAGAACATGAAGAACACACAAAACTGAACAAGAATCCAAATATCTCCACAATGAAGTATTAGATCGAGGTGTGAACCTAAACATAAGTGAAACATGATGTCTTGAAATAATTCGAGGTCCACAATAGTACATGATCCAAAACCAAGAAACGCCACTAAAAACATAGAAACTGGGAAACATGAAACAAACTAAAAGAAAACATTTTTGGGTGATGCAAGGTTGCCAAAAACCCAAGGATGTTCTTTCATGATATTAAACGACTTCATTTCATGCCTCACCCCATAAGAAATACAAGATTATATTCAAGATGACTTTGGACAAGTTTTTTTGGGCAATGAGCAACCATGTTAGATTGTTGGGAAAGGCAACATACAGATAAAATTTCCAAATGGAAACCAATGGTTACTGAATGAGGTAAGGCCTGTTCTTGATTTGAGAAGAAACTTAATATCATTAGGACAATTGGGAAGTGAAGGTTGCATAGTTACACATGTAGATAATTCACAGAAGGTCAATATAAGCTCATTAATAATAGAAAAGAGGAAAAAGGTAGGTGCATTATATTTACGTACTGAAAATTCTTTTATTCTATTTCCCTAGCTTCCACAAGAATAGGTGCAACATTATGGCACAAGAGACTTGGGCACATGAATGACAAGGGTATGAATATTCTCCATTTCATGAATTTATTTCCAATTTTGAAGCATGTTGATTTGGATTTATGTGAAAATTATGCTCATGGAAAATAAAAGAGAGTTAGATTTCTTAAAGTTGGGAAGGAAAAGAAGAGTGAAAAGTTAGAGCTTGTGCATTTAGATGTAGGGGGACCAAACCATGCAGTATCTTTTGTTAGACCTTATTATTATGTTACTTTTACTGATGATGCAACTAGGAAAACTTGGGTTTACTTCATTGCAAGAAAATATGATGTATTTGATACCTTTAAGATATGTAAAGTATAAATTGAGAATAAGATAGGAAATAAGTTGTAATGTCTCATATCAAATAATGAAGGTGAATATAATAGCAAAAAATTTGATATTTATTGTTCATACAATGGGATTCATAGACAAAACATAGTTCTAGGAACACCACAAGAAAATAGTGTGACTAAAAGGAGGAACTTAACTATCATGGAGCATGGAAGAAAAATGAGATAACATGTAGGATTGTCATTATAGTTTTGGGAAGATATTTTAGATATTGTTGTTTTCTTAATAAATGTATGGACTTCAAGTTCCTTAGATAGTCGTATTCTAGAGGAGGCATGGATGGGTAAAAAGATAAACTACTCATTCCTCAACATTTGTTTGTAAAACATTTGTCCATATTGACATTGAGAATAGAACAAAGCTTGAGGTAAAATATATGAGGTGTACTTTTATTGGGTACGTAGTTAATGATTTTGGTTATCATTTATGGGATTATGAAAATCACAAATCATTGAGAGTAGAGATGTCATATTTAATGAGAGGGTCATGTATAAAGATTAGTTGTAGGGAAAGAAACAAGAATAAGAAAATAGAGAATACACAGTACTTGATGAAATCCCAAAAAATACTCTACAATTAGTGTCAAAAAATATTGAGAAATCATAACAACAATTTTTACCTCAAAATCCCATAAGAAAATCTATCAGGATAAGTAGACCCCATGAACAATTATCTCCCTCATTGTACTATGTACTATTGACTAGTTTTAGTGAACTAGAAGGTTATGCAAAAGCAATGTAGGTTGAAACTAGTTAGTACACCTTTTCCCAATCATTTTAATTTGACTAAGGAGATGTGTCCCAAGACACAAGAAGATATGGACTATATGTCCAAGGTTCCATACTCTTCAACAATTGGCAATTTGATGTATTTCATGATGTGCATAAGGTCATATATTGCACATGTAGTGGGAGTTGTGACAAGATATATGAAAAATCCTAAAAAGAGTATTGGAATGCAATAAAGTGGATTCTCTGATATTTGAGAGGTGCTCTATTACATAGTCATTATGTTTTCGAGGTTCTAATTCTACTCTCTAAGGATATGTTGGTTCATATCAAACAAGAGATATTAATAGTAGGAGGAGCACAACAGGGTATACCTTTATTGTAGGTGGAAGAGAAGTTACTTGGATTTAATGATTTGAAAAGGTTATTTTTCTATCCACCACAAAAGAAAACTATGTCATTTCTATTGAGGCTAGTAAGGAGATGATTTCATTACAAAGGCTTATTGAGGAATCCAGCAAGCAATAGGAGGATAGAAAGTTGTATAGTGGTAATGAAAGTATCATTCATCTTGTGAAGAACTCAACCCTTCACTCCAAGATGAAACATATATAGCTTGGGTACCATTTTATATGCTTAGTTTTAGATGATTGACAATTGATGTCAGGGAAGATCCACACTAGTAAGAATCTTACATATATGTTGACCAAGGCAATAACTCAAAAGAAACTAACTTCCCACTCAATTTTTGTTGGCCTTCAAGAATGGTACAAGTGGAAATGAGAAACAATCCAAGTCCATGTGTGTCAATCCAACCAGTGCTACATGTGCAACAAAGTTTATCTAGGATCAGTCTGTAAGTGAGAGATTGTTTGGTGTGGATCATGATCAATCTCCACATGGGATATTGTTGATATATGGTGACTAATCAGGTTGCTGGGCTTAAATTTTGATGAATTTGTCAGCTATGTTTCCCATAGAATCAATTAATAGGAGAGTGGAAGGAGGGGCGTGACCCTCCACCCTCACTCCCGGAGCTAAAATTGTCTATTATTTAATAAAGGAGTTGGCTATTGTTTTGGCATGTAAACTGACCTTTGTAAACTGCCTTAAAGGTCTATAAATAAGTGGTTGTGTAATGTAAAATATATCATATTGCAATTTTCTCTTTGTTGGATAATTAAAAGAAGTGGATAGTTGTTTCTCTGGAGGATGTAGTCCACATTGGATGAACCACATTAAATCCTTGTGTTATTGTGTTTTTTTTGCCTCTCTTTTTCTGCACTATATTTTAATATTGTTTATTGCTCTAGTCTACCTTAAAACCCTAACATGTTAGACATTTATAGGATAATTTACATTTTATCATATATGCTTTATCAATCTTCTTTGCTTCTTGATCTAGTTTAAGATTTTGAATTTCAAGTTTTTTTGGATAAACCTCTACAAATCCTAACCAATGTCTGACTAGAAAAATCAATGTTAGTAAGAAATCAGAGGGATACAAATGAAATTTGTACACCCTAAATTTATCTAGTGTTATAGTCTTCTTACCTTGGATCAGTTTATTGAGGCAACAAGGAAATATATCTAGACCTAAGATTAGTTGTAACTCAAAATAATAATATCATACACACACAATAGATCATAACTCAAAAGTATTTTCATTTATTATATTCCACCCATATACATTTTATATCCTTATAACTCCTTATATTCATATATACACCACCTTCCACTCTTCATACTCCCTTCATACATACTCTGGTCAATGGATTTTACAATATGTGATGTATCCTTATATGGTATCCCTAGATTAAATTCAATATTATTCACATTTTAGGGACTTCTTGTGGTGAGATGCAACAACTTGCTTGGATCTGTCTTTGCACCATATTTCCTTACTAACACAACTAAATCTTTATAAAATGTTACAAAATCCAACACAATTTTAATACACCTTATTGATACATATTTCATTTATTATCTGTGTAATTATTCCTTAATATGATTTAGAACTCCAAACATTCTTATTTGCTACAATTCATGGTTTGGTAGTGTGCATTTTGTAACTATTGAAACTACAATACCCAAGTTGCTTGAAGTTTTGTAACAACTACATTATTTAGGAGAAAACCAATTCAATTCAATCAAAATACTTTATCACAAAAACTTCAATAACACAAGTATCCAAGTCTAGCATTCAAATAGGAGAAGCTAACAAATCTAGAGAAGCAAAGACTGAGTAGAGTTAATAAGGCAATCATTAGTCCATGGACATGAGATTTGCATGAGATTCATGGAAACAATGAAGGGTTTGTGTACTAGTTCTGGTTTCAAATATATGAATTAACCATCCTTTGTAACCATTGATTGTTGTTACTATTTCTATGATAGATTGAGCATGGCTAAGTCATTCTTGTGTAAAATTTTATAGCATTTTTACATTGCTTATGGGCTGATATGTAACTAACAATTATTTGTTATTTTGTAGGGGAAACCATTCTTTTATAATACATTTACACCATTATAGTATTGCTTACATGCTAGTATGTAAGTAGAGATTCTTTGTTATTTAATAGGAATTGTGCATAGATGAAATGCTTACGAATAAGGTTATAACTAAATCTACTTCTTAATGCATTCTCAAGTGTCTAACTCAACTCTCTATGTAACTCTAGGATAAACTTTGCAAATAAAAGACATTGCAACACACAAACAAAACTTGGTTATTAGCTTGAGTGTAACTTATACGAAATGTTTGACATATATGTACCTACTTAGATTGTATAATCTATAGAGTATAATTTTTACTTCATATAATACATATAATTTCTTTCATTTGTTAGAATTTTAAAGATCTACTTTGTAAACCAGTCCAGAAGCTTAATTGTGTGCATTGGATTCATTCAATCTACACATTAAAAAAACACATGAAATAATCATTTGAACAAATACAAGATATTGTAAAACTCAATAATGTGACAAAGTTTTCAAATTCGATACTAATCAATTTTACTTAACATCAATCATAAACCATGGGACATGAGCTTTGCATGAGACTCATGACAACAATGAAGGGTTTATGTACTAGCTATGGTTTATAATATATGGGTTCACTTTCCTTTGTAAGGGTTGGTTTTTGTTATTACTATTCTAGATCGAGTGGGGACAAGTAATTCTTGCATGATATTTATATCATCATTGCATTTCTTACGAGCTATTGTTATTTTATAGGGAAAGTCATTCTTGTATAATACATTTATATTATTATTGTATTTCTTACATGCTAGTAGGTAACTAATGATTCTTTATTATTTTCTAGGAATTCGGCATAAGATGAAGTGCTTGTGAATAAGGTTATGACCAAATCTGATTTTTAATGCAATCTCAAGAGTCTAACTTAACTCTCTATGTACTATAAGAAACATCCTAGAAAAAAAAGACACCGCAAACACTAAAACCCTAGAAATAAAAGACATTGCAAACACTTAAACAACACTTAGTTATTACTTTGAGTACAACTTGTATCAAATGCCTGACATATATCTAGCTAGTTGGATATTAAATTTAGAGTATAAGTTTTACTTCATATCATCCATACAAGTTACTTTTATTTGTTAGTATCTTAAAGCTCTACTTTTTGTGAACCAATATAGAAGCTTAATCATGTACATTAGCTTCATTCAATCTATACATTCCAAAAACATAGGAAAAATGTATTTAAACAAATACAAAACATTGTAAAACTCAACAATCTGACCAAACTTGAGCTTGGCCCTTTGGTGAAATGGTGGGGCTTCTTGTCTGTAGTGCCTACAACCAAGGTTCAAGTTCCCATGGGATCACTCTCTACCATGATTCTCAATGGAGAGTTGTTACCTTGATCCTTGGTGAAATAGTGAGGCTTCTCACCTATAGAGCTTACAACCAAGGTTCAACAATTGTAAAGGGATTAGCCCTTTGGTGAAATGGTGGGGCTTCTTTCATGTAGTGCCTACAACCAAGGTTCAAGTCCTCATGAGGTCGCTCTCTATTGTGGTTCTCAATGGAGTGTTGTTACCTTGATCCTTGGTGAAATAGTGGGGCTTCTTGCATGTAGAGCTTACAACCAAGGTTCAATAATTTTTGGGCTTGGCCCTTTGCTGAAATGGTGGGGCTTCTTTCCTGTAGTACCTACAACCAAGGTTCAAGTCCCCGCGGGGTCTCTCTCTCTACCATGATTCTCAATAGAGAGTTGTTACCTTGATCCTTGGTGAAATAATGAGGCTTCTTTCTTGTAGAGCTTACAAACAAGGTTCAATAGTTTTAGGGAGACAAAGAAACAACAGGTGAAGCAGTGCAGACTAAAACTAGGGTTTCATAGAAATGAAGGGTTTCATTATAGTGGTAGATCAGGGTTCGGATGGCCCTTTAATCATAGAAACCAGCCACAATATAACAAAGGGGCTAATCCAAAAAGGTAGACGAGATGCGATTCCTGGAATGCAGGAGCACAAAATTGATGGGACAACCAAAATACTCATGGAAAATAGAAAATTTCCAGGGACTCATGGTTTCAGAATCACCCTCTAAGGATAACAAGAGATTTCAAATAGATTGAAAAGAAATTTCGGCAGCTGAAAGTGAAGGAAACGATAGTCAATTTTCCAAAACCAGCAAGTCCTCACATGGAGCAAACTCTGGTTGCTTCTATGATGATTGATGATAAAGAATGGAGTGAAACTGTTAGTTTTTTTAAGACAAATGCCCTTTTTTTTTTCTAAAATGGGCAAGGCCACGACCTTTGTTGAATTACAGAGAGGGGGGTGAATTAGTCATCCCTGATTCCAAATACCTAAAAAACTTTTCTCTAATTAACTCGGTGACAGCTCGGATAAACACATTTTACTATTTACTGACAACAGTAAATAAACTTTAACAATTAGCAAATCATTCATCACATGTAACACCGGTATTTAACATGGAACCCCAACTTTGGGAAAAACCACAGTGGGAATTATCACCCACTAAGAAAATACTCTTCTAAAGTACGTCTGGTTAAGAGCCAATCATGTTAAAGATAACAATACACATTGTTAGGTGTGACTTGGTCAAGGGATTTACCTCAGATTTGTTAGGATCTTCACCCTGATAGGAGTGGCCTGGTTAGAGGGCTTCAAACACTCTTTAGAATGTTACCTTTTTCAAGGATTTTACAATAAGACTGTTAAGTCCACTCTATTAAGAGATTCCTTTGTTAAAAATGCTAATAAGAAACAGTAAATATATTAACCTGTAAACTTCCAACTATCTTTGCATAACCAGATCCTTCGTGACCTCTTTTATCTTCACTTCAATTCATCACTTTCCACTGGCTTCAACACTTCATCATATCTTGCTTTCTGACTCTGAATCTCTTTTTTCCTTCTTCATTGTATCATTCGGTGACTCTTCAATTTGCCAACCATTTGTTCATACAAATCCATCCTTTATATAGATAATTTTTGCCTCTTAATCTCCTCTATTACGTTTTCCTTTGATCAATATTAGTTGTCCAATTCATTATACCTTGAATTTGGATCTTAGCAACACATTTTCTTTTCACCTAAGAACTTGAACTTACTTGAAACTTGTTCCATCTTCCTTAACCGTTTAGATCTAAGCAGTAGATCTTCACCTTGAATTTTCCTATCCGTATATCTGTGTAGCTAACTTTCCTTGTCATCATGATCATCCAGCTCATCATAGCTAATCATTAAATGTCGTCCCAATCCTTGTATTTAATTATTGTTCCTTGCTCGGTAGATAATTCTAAATTTCGGTTAACTTTACTTGGTGCCTAAACCTTTCTCTTCTATTTGGTGCCTTGAGTTCCTTTGCCTTCACCGAAACATACTTCCTTTTACCTTCTAACTTTACTAAGTGACATTTCCTGCTCGGTAGCCAAAACTCTTTTGTATACTGACTTGATATAATTATATGTTAGGTAGACAACAATTATATCATCATAACCTTACTATTGTCTAATCTGTATCAGTTGCCCATTTAAGTTCTTCACCTTCATAACATCTCACTTCTTCATCTTCTTAACTCATTCAACTTATATCATATACCGAATGATATGACAACACAATATAAAACATAAATCAATTGCTTGACATCAATAACAAGACAATAACTGATCTAACCTTTCTACTATCTTGTATTCTTTTGATCTTGGTCATGTTGGGATTATGGAAAGATGTGTACTGAGAGGGGAGGGGTGAATCAGTACCCTAAAAACTTTTCGAACTGAATCTTTGTAAACATGAATATCACTAACCAATTATATCAATTGCATTTAACACACATTCAAAACATAACTGAAATGTAAATGCATGTAATCTAATAAAAAAAACTATTAATGAAACTTCATACACATAACTCAAGTATTTTGGTATCGCAAAAACCCTTGTTAGAAGGTAAAAAATACGGTGAGCATGACACCCACAAAGCTTCACTACTGCAGTAACAAAGTTTGTCGGTTAAGGCTACAAAGATTGTGATCACTTCTGGTGATCTTACCATGTTAGGAGTAACAATGAGATCAACTAGATCTATTTGGTTAGAGGATTTTAGCAACACAATACATGTGTGCACTCGGTTAAGATATTTTATTAAGGATGGTTAAGTCCACTCTATTAGGAGATTTTGAGTCTGCTATAATTATTAAAGAGTAACAGTGATATATGACCTGAATGAAATACAACTCAAATTGCTACTATCGGATCCTTTAAATACAATAAAGATATCACCTTGATGTGATGAATATATCCTTCTGAACTGCGCGATAGCCTTAGATTTGTTATGATAAACTAAATGCTTCTGTCAAAATCCTTGTCAATCATAACCCTATCTAATCTTCAGATTTCTTCCAATGCGACAGATACTACATGTGTGATACATGTCAAAATGTCATCCTTACAACTTTTATATCAAACTGATCTTGACCTAATTAGGGTTTGGACTCTATCTTAGAAAACCTAAGATCTACGGTAGAAATGAAAAACCTAGATCAACATTACATAGGAATCATCAATAATTTAATGATTACATCCATATTAAATTTTGTCTCAATCTTGGTAAATTGTTTCCTTAATCGGTGTAAATTGCTTGCCTTGTAGTTTGTGCCATTCCAAACTGCTATGTCATTTCCTATTTCACTCGATGTACACTACATTCATCACTTGGTAATTAACTGGTGCTCAGTTTGTATGAATGCTCGGTGACTACTGTACTTCGTACTCAGTGATCATCTGGCTCCGTAAGAGTGCTCGATCAAAGTTGTATTCAGTTAAATTAGTGATCTGCCTTGTGTTATGCTCGGTGTATAGGCTCTGTGTAATAACTGACTGTCCTGTCTTGTCTCATTTACCGACTGAATGACTAAATGATACTAATGACAACCATTAATTCTCTTTAAGAGTAACATTCTCCCCCTTTGGAATTAGTATAAAAAACATTAAATATATGTATCAACTTCAAAAATCTGAAATTATCCAAAAAATATGAATAGGTGAACTCCCCCTTTGTACATGCTCTTAGTGTCAAGTACATACAAGAATATATATACATATAGTTCCCCCCTTTTTTTTAAATTAATGCCAAAAATGTACTCACAACTTGTAAAAAATGTTCTAATGGGTTTTCTTCAAAATAGTCAAGAGGTTTTCCCATTCCTCCTTAAGTTTCTCAAGAGCAATGTGCTCTAATCCGACTTGTGCATGCATATCAAAAATATTTTCTAATACAGATATCTCCAAGGTGGAAACTAAGTCTTTTACCTTATTCACATGTCATTGTATCACCTTGAGGTGTGGAAGTAACTCTACATGTAGCTCGGTTACTTGATCTCTGATCTTATCTTCTTCTTTTCTCAATTCTAGTCTTAACCACTGGATTGCTTGAACTTTCGCATAATGCTCATAAAATGCATTTGGCTCGGTTAAAAGATTATTAGCACTAACCTTAGTATCTTCATCTAGCTTGTTTATCTTTTTACTAAGCTCAGTTATTACCTCATATAACTTTACTTTATTTACTGCCACTTCCTAGATGATTCGCTCGGCTAGTTTCAATTGTATCTTGGTCTCAACTCTCTCTTCAATTATTTTCTCTTCATCTATATCAGGAGCATTTATGTGGTTGATTAGAGTAGCAAGTTGATCAATGATGGGAGTTGCTTCATCAACATTGATATCATGGACTACTTGCATCAAAATTTCTCTAACATCTTCTAAGACCTCTTTATGTTTACTTTCTTGTCTTAGTTTTTCCTGTGCAACCTTCCTTGTGCACAATTATCCATACCTTCTTAATGCTTTTGGGTCTAAAGTCCTCAAGTCACATGTAGGGATTTTTAAGACTTCATCTAATGTGATTGGACCCTTACCATATTTTTTCTTTTTCTTCTTTTTTGGTGTGGGATATTTTCCCATATGGTACTAGAGCTTTGGTCTCCATATTTAATTTTTCTTGCTCGGTAGACACACTCTCTTCCTTATCCTTCCCTTTGAATGTAGTCTTGGTTTCATGTCCTTGGGCCTCTTTCTTGGTGTTTGTTGTAGATGTATCTACATTTGTTTCATTCTCAAGCTCTTTACTTTCTGCCTCTTTGTTTTTAGGCTCATTTGTGTCCTTTTTCCCTTCTGCACCATGTCCCTCGGCTGTGTCTTTTTGTTGCTCGGGTGTTGGATCCTCGGGTTGCCCTTGTGTAGCAATGTCAATTGCTTGTACTAATATCATAAAATTACCTGATATGTCTACTAATGTTGCCTCAGTAGGTTGATCTTCTACGGTGTTATCTGCAGCTATAGTGGTGTCCTCATCATCCTTAGCATCATCAGGATCTCCATGTGTAATGTCTTCTATCAAGACCTCATCTATCATGGTTGTTACTAAATGCTTGGGAGCATCTTGTGTGTCCTCTTCAGTATATCTAGCTAGATAGAAGTCTTTGACATAAGTGTCATCTTGTGTCTCAGTGTTGGATATATGAATTGGTTTCTTTGTGGCTATGTCAGCATCATCTAAGTGGACTCCTTTCCCTTTGCTTTTAACTTTCTTCTCGAGTATTATAGCCAGTGCAAGTTGATCGTCTTCTAGCCTTGATTCTAAAATTTTGCCCATAGAAGCTTGCTATCCTCATCAACTGCTTCAACTTTACCTGCCAAGATATTAAGTGCTCTGTCTTTCATCAAAAATCAATTGGAGTACTATTTCATCAGCTCATCAATTTCGGTAAGAGTAAGAGTAGGCATTACCAAAATTAATGAATGTTCCCTCATTTTCTTTTCTGTATGCAAGGCATATGTCCACCTTACTGATACCTTGTCGTGTAGTTCCTTAGGGATATATCTTATTGTTGATATTTTGTAGCTTCAGTCGAATAAACACTATGAGTCAATACTAGTGAAGATATATATATATATATATATATATATATATATATATATATATATATATATATATATATATATATATATATATATATATATATATATATTAGAGAAATTAATATAATACTCAAGAGCTATTATATATATATGTATATATATAATAATAATAATAATTGTCATTATATTAATTACATATTAATTAATAGACATGTCTCTTCTTGGCTCATTCTCAATATAAATGCAAGAGATTGTTGCATTTGGAAAACATATACAATCATATAGTGCTATTACATTTGCAACGATCCTAAAACATTAACATGGTATCAGAGCCAGGTTGCAAATGTAAGAGAGTAGTTTATTGATGGTGAATGTGTGACTGTCTCAGAAAATACAGTCTCAGTACGAGGACCATATCTCACAAATGCACCATTGGATTTTTTTCTAAATTTCAGATATGTTGGTGATAAACACATTTACAAGAATCTCACTAGAGTGATTGAAGAGAAAATGCCAGGTTCAAAAGTTATGACCGACTATGTACGGGTCTATGAAAAAAAATCTAAAAAAGAGTGAGGTTCCTTCTTTAAAAGGCTAACTGCTTGAAGGGAGATCCAATCATATTGAAGATTGTCATAATCTATAGAACCTTTGGATATTCAATAAAGGTCATGTGAAGAATTATGGTAATGTTCAAGAATGGGGACATCATTTTGTGAATTTGCATGATATTTTCTGTATGGGCTCACCTTACAGAATGAAATACTTGAAATTTATAAAAGATAAGCATTTCATGTTTTATTAATGTACATAATTGTTGAGTTTGGAATTCATGCTATACTATTGGTTATTAAAATCTTGTATGCTTCTATCATTGGTATTTCCAGTCGAGATAGTTTAGTGAGCTATTTGTAACCTCTCTTTGACATACCTTCAGGACAGAAGTACAAGATAATTGCATTTAATCGAGAAAGAACTTGATGCTTGCAAATGAATTGATGGTTGAGACTAGATGCAAAGGGAGTATGACATTTCAAAAGAGGTCAATAAGTTGATAAACTTGAGCTTCAGAGGGAGTAGATGGTTCAGTCAACTTGTGACAATCTTGATCATATTTATTGAGAGGGAGTTCACTATTGAAGGTGAAACACTTCTGAGGTAAACTTGATATGATTGATTATTATACTAATGAATCATGAATGTTTTTAATGGCTTCAGAGGGAGTAGATGGTTCAGTCAACTTGTGACAATCTTGATCATATTTATTGAGAGGGAGTTCACTATTGAAGGTGAAACACTTCTGAGGTAAACTTGATATAATTGATTATTATACTAATGAATCATGAATGTTTTTAATGGGCTTGCCCCCTGTGTAAATCATGAGGAAGTGGCGACCTCCAAATGATTATCACTTGTATTTGCAGAAGTTATTGGAAGGTGACGATCTTACAATAACTTAAATCATGATATACATTATTTATAATGTTGAAACAGATCATGATGAATTAATGCAACAACTAAGTATTAGATGTCATTAAGTTGACGGTCTATGAGTTGTTTGCATAAATATATCTTGTAAAGTAACAACTAAGTGTTAGATGTCATTAAATTGACAGTCTATAAGTTTCTTGTATAGATACATCTTGTAAAGCAACAACTAAGTGTTAGATGTCATTAAATTGACGGTCTATAAGTTGTTTGCATAGATATATCTTGTAAATCAACAACTAAGTGTTAGATGTCATTGACGGTCTATGAGTTGTTTGTATAGATATATGATAGGTATTTGGTGAATATCATGTGTTGATATTTTGTAGGCTAGTACCTTATTGAGTACTTGGTGAATATCGTATGTTGATGTTTTGATAGGCCAATACTCAGAGTATTTGGTGAATGCCATGTGTTGACATTCTGATAGGCCAATACTCAAGAGCTTTTGGATAGAATCGTCGATGGAGGCAATCCACCTGAGAACTTGTGGATAGAATTGTCGATGGAGGCAATCCATATATTGAGACTATGTTTCTATTGATTACATCTTGAGGATGATGCCTTTATTTCTTACATGATATGATTGATGTTGTCAAGTGTCTTAAGTGTTGACATTGGATTGATTTATCCTCCCTAGCTAAGAGGGAGTGTTGATGTTTTGTAGCTTCAGTAGAAGAAACACTATGAGTCAATACTAGTGAAGATATGTATATATATATTTAGTATATATGAGATATATATATATATATATATATATATATAATGTAAATATTAGAGAAATTAATATAATACTCAAGATATATATATATATATATATATATATGTATATATGTATATATGTATATATATATATGTATATATGTATATATATATATGTATATATGTATATATATATATGTATATGTATATATATATATATATATGTATATGTATATATATATATATATATGTATATGTATATAGATATATATATATGTATATGTATATAGATATATATATATATGTATATGTATATGTATATATATATATATATATGTATATATGTATATATATATATATATATATATGTATATGTATATAGATATATATATATATATGTATATATATATGTATATGTATATATATATATATGTATATATATATAGATATATATGTATATATATAGATATACATATCTATCTATATACATATACATATATACATATATATATATATATATATATATACATATATATATATACATATATATATATATACATATATATATATATACATATATATATATATACATATATATATATACATACATACATATATATATATATATATATATATATATATATATATATATATATATATATATGTATATATATATATATATGTATGTATGTATGTATGTATGTATGTATGTATGTATAATTGTCATTATATTAATTACATATTAATGAATAGATATGTCTCATGAAGGGACATGTCTCTTCTTGGCTCATTCTCAATATAAATGCAAGAGATTGTTGCATTTGGAAAACATATACAATCAGATAGTACCATTACATTTGCAATGATCCTAAAACCTTAACACTTACAAACTCTATAGGTAGTCTCTTGAATTTAATCATCATATGGATGATAGCCTCTTCTACTTTCTCCCGATCCTCGATTGACATATATGCATACTGATTCATCTTAGGGTGACCTAGTCTACCTGTTTCCATTGTGTTTTCAACTAGCTCATCTACAGAATGACTCTTATTTACAACAACTTTAAACTTACTATGATCATCTTCTTCTTCAAAGTCTACATCATATTTTTCTCCTATCAGTCTTCTCTTCTTTGGTTGCTCGATGGTGACTTGTGCACCTCTTTTCTTCTTCTGATAAGTCTTTGTGGGAGTAGGCCTTGTGATTTTTTATATTCCTTTCTTCAGGGGTGGAGAAGTGACCATGGAGGATCTTGTCCTTGCTCGAGTAGGTGTTTTTGCTTGTTTCCTCTTACATGTGGCATTTACCGGTGCAGCTTGAATTTCCTTGTTTGACTCAGTTTCCTCCTCATGTTCACTATTCCCGATCAAAATTTGTTCCTCAGTTGCTTCATCAACCGACTTATTTGTTTCTTCTTCTTCATCATCTTCTCCAAATTATTTCGCCAATGTTTCCATCATCTTTTTATATTTTCTACTAACTTTTACTCCGACTAGATCCATTTTTATCCTTAATTTTTCTTCGTCATAGGTTCCAAACCTAGCAGCTTTAGGATCTTTGGGCTTGACCACCAATGCCTTTATTGACCTAGAGGCTCAGTCAATATCCAGTTCATAGCCCATTGGAGGTAGCCAAGTAGTTCTTGGCTTAACTGCCTTGATTAAGGTGGTGTCGATATCAACCAGAAAACATATATCTTCCTTGTGTTTCTCAACTAACTATCTTGGAATCCTACTTCTTTTGTGCATTCTGTCCTTAAATTTTCCAAAGTACTCATCCATGACAGATACAAAATTTTGACCTAGATTTTGGATAAACTCACTTATTTGTATGATAACTGGTTGGTTGACATCTCAGTCTACATTACCGACTGATGGGAAGTAGTAATGAACCAAACTTACATGTATTTGTCTTTGCTACCTGAATGGTTCTCATGTTCTCTTCCAGTTGTTTCAATAGTAGCTTGACAAGGTCTAACTGTAGGCCTTTCTTGACAATCTTATATGCTATATCTACTGCTCCACATGGTACGTTGTTGGGCATGCTAGATTGAAAAATCTTGTAGCCAATGACATAGGCACCAAACCTTATTTCTGGATTGATTATGGTGTTAACTCTCATTCCTCTGCCATCCCATTTGGCTCTTGTAAGCTTCTCGATTTATGCCCTCGGTGCATTCCTTATAGCCTTAGCTTTGTCATTAGTGGGGTAACCGATGACCACATGAATAACATCCTTAGATAATTTAACCGGTTCGTCCAACCACATTTTGCCTTCATGTACGTGGTTAAGTATAACCCTAATCCATTCAGATTTAAACTCTCTCAGAAAATGTAGGGCATTTGTCAATCCTTTGACTTTCAGGTGTTTGTGCTCATCCTTGAGCTTTCCATTCTCACTCATCTCCTGGTAAGTTGATTGTAGTATAAAATCTACGATTTCACTTATTTTACAGTGGATATAAGCACATATATCCTGAACCAGTAAAACCTTAGGTGGTATGCTAGAAAATGTGTCTGCTTGATCAGTTTGTGAAGCGATCTCGGTATGCAACTTATATTTAGGTTCTTCACATGTTGTTGACTTAATCATTGTGACCTTCTTGTCACTTTTGAACTTGGATTTCATATCCTTGGATGAATATGCCACTGTTCTTTCAAATTTAGGGTTTCGTGAAATCTTCATAAAAATAACTTGATGGCTAAGAAACTTACTTGCAATAATGATAAATTGCTCGTTATTTTCTCAAATCTCTATTGAATTCTCAAGAAATTCTTTGCTCAAATTCGTTCAAATCGCTCTGGTTCTTCTCGTGATCGTTGTGTGTTGAAATGTCTTGCATCGCAGTTTATTTATACCTAAAAAAAATTTCCCGCTCAAACTTCTGCATTAAATGCTTTACCTACCTTAACTTGGTAAACATAGTGACGTTCAGTTATAGTTTAGCTCGGTTAACACTAGATATTGCTTGGTTGATACTTCAACTTCGTTAACCTTGCCATTTTCACTGACTAACAATCTCTTACTTGGTCATGCTTTTACTGACTATATACATGTTAAGCTCAAAACATACAATACCCTAGTGCATCTTATTTCATGTTGATTTGGTGTTCAGTCAATAGATATAAGGAACTGTTGTAAGATATAACCGATTGAAATTCAGTTTCATACATACCTGAATTGCTTATATTGAGATGGTGAAATCACCTAATCCAAAAGATGAGGTGTCACCGACTATAGTGCTTGGTCCAACATTGTCATTTGTTGATTTTCTCCACATTTGATTTCTTATCCTCATGATTTCTTCGATTATTTTACCATTTTCATTATCATTTACCTTTGGTTCTTGGTCTCTGCAATCTTTGCTCAAGTGATCGACCTTGTAATAGTGCAAACATGCCATTCCAAAATTTGTCCAATTTCAAGATCTTCCTCTCTAGTTCTTCCTCATGCAATTTGCTGCAATATGTCTAGATCTGCCACATACTATGAAATTAACCCAAGTAGTGTAATCCCAAGTATATGCATTACCTTTCCTTCTCGATTGATATGTCTTGTGTCATCCTTTCGGTTTCCAGACATGCTTCATCTTTGTCATGTATTCCTGTGATATGTGTCCATGCATGTTGCAAGTGCGGTAGTGCTTTTCCATGTTCAGCTTTGATCTAAACTCATGTTCTTGATGTCCATACTTATTACAGTTATAACAATAACCATCAAATTTAGGAGTGGATTTTGGAATACCTTTTTCTTTGCTTTTAAAAACATTTGATGTGTGGTTTGGTTTTCCACAATGATAACATGAGAGCTTCTTTGGCCTTGGATTAGCATAGGCACTCTTCGATTCAGCTTGTCTTGATGAATCTCCCTGCTCGGTATAGCCTAAACTAGTAGTGTTGTCAAGTCTTTTCTGACTGATTAGAAATTCATCCATCCTTTTGTATTGTCCTCAGCTTTCTTAATCATCTCATTATGTTGTTTTTGAATCTTTACTTCATTCTTGAATCTTTCATTTTCTTCTCTCAATTCATCGATGTCTTCCAATTTCCTAGTAAGTTCATTGTTTACTCATTTGACCTCTTGACTCATGACAACCATCTGATTGGATATTTCAAAATGATACTCAGTGAGTCTCATTATCTCAGATTCTTTTTCCTCCATCTTTTCAGTCATTTTCTTCCTATCTTCAATAGCTAAATTTCTTTCTTATTCAGCCTGGCTTGCATTGTTCATCACATCAATCATTCTGACCATTTGTGACTCTTGACCGATCTGCAGTGCTTTCACTTGTTCAGTAAGATGTTGATTCCTTTCAGATAGATCTGATATGGTTCCTTCAGATGCATCAGATATGCTACCAGATCCAGATCCAGATGCCTCAAAAGGATCATCTTTCTCTTCTTCATGATAATTTGTCTCATTATACCAAAATGTCATATCCTTTCTCTTGACCAATAAATCTCTCAGTATTCCTTTGGCTTCCTTGAATTGTTCAATGTAGATCTGCAACTGCAATTTCTGATTCTCAATAGTTTTATCAAGCTTATACCTTTCCATCCTTAAGATCTTTTCTCTTCAATGGTTAAACTTCCTTAACAAGAGAACCTGCTCTAATACCAATTGTTGGGATTATGGAAAGATGTGTACTGAGAGGGAGGGGTGAATCAGTACCCTAAACACTTTTCAAACTGAATCTTTGTAAACATGAATATCACTAACCAACTATATCAATTGCAATTAACATACATTCAAAACATAACTGAAATGTAAATGCATGCAATCTAATTAAAAAAACCATTCATGAAACTTCATACACATAACTTAAGTATTTTGGTATCACACAAGCCCTTGTTAGAAGGTAAAAACTATGGTGGGGATGACACCCGCAAAGCTTCACTACTACAGTAACAAAGTTTGTCAGTTAAGGCTACAAAGATTGTGATCACTTTTGGTGATCTTACCATGTTAGGAGTAGCAATGAAATTAGCTAGATCTACCTGGTTAGAGGATTTTAGCAACACAATACATGTGTGCACTCGGTTAAGAGATTTTACCAAGGACGGTTAAGTCCACTCTGTTAGGATATTTTGAGTCTTCTACAATTGTTAGAGAGTAAAAATGATATATGACCTGAAGCAAAGAAAAAGGTATTCCAAAATCCACTCCTAAATTTGATGGTTATTGTTATAACTATAATAAGTATAGACATCAAGAACATGAGTGTAGATCAAAGCTGAATAGGTGAATTAGTACTGAGAGGGAGGGCTGAATCAGTACCATAAAAACTTTTCAAACTGAATCTTTGTAAACATGAATATCACTAACCGACTATATCAATTACAATTAACATACATTCAAAACATAATCAAAATGTAAATGCATGCAATCTAATTAAAAAAACCATTCATGAAACTTCATACACATAACTCAAGTATTTTGGTATCACAAAAACCCTTGTTAGAAGGTAAAAAATGTGGTGGGGATGACACCCACAAAGCTTCACTACTGCAGTAACAAAGTTTTTCGGTTAAGGCTACAAAGATTGTGATCACTTTTGGTGATCTTACCATGTTAGGAGTAACAATGAGATTAGCTAGATCTACTTGGTTAGAGGATGTTAGCAACATAATACATGTGTGCACTTGGTTAAGAGATTTTACTAAGGACGATTAAGTCCACTCTGTTAGGATATTTTGAGTCTGCTACAATTGTTAGAGAGTAAAAATGATATATGACCTGAATGAAATACAACTCAAATTGTTGATATCATATCCTTTAAGTACAATAAAGATGTCATCTTGTTGTGATAAATATATCCTTCTGAACTGCTCAAGAGCCTTAGATATGTTCTCATAAACTGAATACTTCTGTCAAAATCATTGTTAGTCATAACCCTGTCTGATCTTCAGATGTCTTCCAATGCGGTGGCTACTACATGTGTGATACATGGCAAAATGACATCCTTACAAATTTTATATCAAACTGATCTTGACCTAATTAGGGTTTGGACTCTATCTTAGAAAACCTAAGATCTATGGTAGAAATGAAAAACCTAGATCAACATTACATAGGAATCATCAACAATTTAATGATTACAACCATATTAAATTTTGTCTCAATCTTGGTAAATTGTTTCCTTAATCGGTGTAAACTGTTTGCCTTGTAGTTTGTGCCATTCCAAACTCCTATGTCATTTCCTATTTTACTCAGTGTACACTGCATTCATCACTTGGTAATTAACTAGTGCTCGGTTCATATGAATGCTTGGTGACTATTGTGCTTGGTACTCGGTGATCATTTGGCTCGGTAAGAGTGCTCAGTCAAAGCTGTGTTCGATTAACTTAGTGATCTGCCTTGTGTTCTGCTTGGTGCATAGGCTCTGTGTAATGACCAAGTGTCCTATCTTGTCTCCTTTACTGACTGAATGACTAAATGATACTAATGACAACCATTAATGCTCTTTAGGAGTAACATGTCAGTCTTCATCATCGTCACCATTAGTAAAACAATCTTCAACATTACTTATCAGTAATGGTAACAAGCCTTCTGTTGTTAAAATTAGACAATGGTGTGATAAATATCTAGGGGAGGAGTGCACCCTTAAAACCTTGTCAAATGGTTTCTTCTTAGTAATCTACTCTATTACAAAATATAAAGAATGGGTTTCAATAGTGGACCATTTTTAATAGAGGGAAAGGGTTTATATTTAGTAGATTGGTCTCCCAATTTTGATCTGGTGGCAGTAAAGGTGAAGGAGGTTCTAATTTGGATAAAAATGTCAAATCTACCTCAAGAATATCATGACCCGGAGACCATAAAATTCATTGGAAACAAATTTAGGGTCATTCTGAAGTTTGAAGTAGTGGATATAAAAGATTTTTCAATATATCCTCGTATGTTGAATTTGTGGTTGGAGCCTCGCCCTATCCTTGATATGATATTAATTTAGACAAGAGAAGGGTTGTGGAAGAAGAGAGTGGAAGTGGATACTTGTGTGGAGTTGGGGAGTGATGAGAAGGAAAAATCCGAACAGGACAGTGAGACTCTTTCAAACAAAGGAAACGGATTAGACAAAGACAATTTGGAGAAAGGGATTGTAAAACTCTTTGAAGAGAGGAATAAGGTGAACTTCGAAGGGCTGACTTTAGAAGCTATTATGGATAACTTTTTGTTTGAGGTGAAGGGAAAAAATGTGTTGTTTGAATGGGAATCCTGGAAAAAATTAAAATTATCACCATCTTTGAAAAAGATTGTGGTTATTTATTAGTTGATGCAGAGAAATCCAAATCATCAATGAGAGATGAAGATCAAGCTAGCAAAAGAGATAATGTTTTTGAACCACATGATAAGGATAGTGGTGATCTATAGGAGACAAAGGCCCTAGAGATGAAACCAATGGTTGATGTGGGAAATGAAGAGCAATAATGAAATCTCAATAATGCAAATTCTGAAGGTCAACTGGAACAATCCATGAAATGTCGATTGGTCTCAGTTTTGGGTAAAATGCCTCAATTGCTTGACGATTTCATTCAAAGTCACAACAGAATGTTTGAGAAGGATAGAACGGAGAAGATGATTTCATAGAAAGAGTTTCATCTGGATGGGTCAAAAGAAGCTGTTGTGGTTTTGAAAGAATTGGGACTGAAGGATGTTGGGGAATCCAATGCAAAAAATGACTTCAAAGATATATAGATTTCTCCTATCTGCAATCTTGAGAGCTCCTTTGTAGGGGTTAAGGATAGAAGTGGGGAAGTAGATGATTCATATTATGATATGCATCACAAGAAGAAGAGGAGGGAGTAGATGGTTTGGAGATTATGGATATCTTGGATGTCCTAGAATGACGAACCATTGAGCAAACTCCAACAACTAAATGTCAACCTAGTTTTGGAGAAAAGAAAAAGAGGGGAGCAAAATCCATAAAAGTGAAATTGGCCATGGCATGGAAAGCTGCTAACCAGACCAAAATCTTGAGATAGGGAAAGGGTTATGCCCTTTCTCAAGAGCATTGAGGCTCCTTTCGTGGAATGTCAGGGGCTTTAATGCCCCTAACAAGGCCCGTCTGATCAAGAGATGTTTTGATTAGGTGAGACCATAAGTGATATTTTTGCAAGAAACAAAGCTAAGTGGTGAGAATATTGTTCTATTTCAAAAGCGCTTCCCAAAATGGAAGGGTTGTTTTGTATATTTTAATGGTGCTTCAAGGGGTCTAGGAATTCTTTGGTTAGATTCAACAGTTGATATAAGGGTTAAACTTAAAATTAGAAATTGGTTGTGGGTGGAGGTTTTATCCAAATAGTTGTTGACTAGTTTTCAAGCGATAAACATATATGGACCTAACTATCCATCAATGAAGAAGATGGTCTGGCAAGATGTTCCAGGAATAATTCAAAATAATATAAATGGCATGTTTTTTTTGGGAGGGGAATTTAATGCTATATTAAGCCCACTTGAAAAATTAGGAGGGAAGGGTTGGATGGGAAGAAGTTAGAAAGATTTTGATCAATTCATTAAAGAGAATGGGCTGATTGAGGTGGAATTAAGAAATGGCCAGTTTACTTGGACCAATAGGTGAAGCGGTTTCTTAACATTGCAAAGAAGCTCGACATATTTCTCATAGCAAGGAATTGGGCCAAAATAGGCTAGATTTGTTCAACTGAAATCCTACCCATCGCAAGCTAAGACCACTTCCCTATTTTCTTGTGAATACAGGAAGATGTTGCCCCAGAGAAAGCTCCTTTCAAATTTGAATCAATGTGGTTGCGAGACCCTAGGTTAGAAGACAAAGTAAAAGCCTAGTGAACAAGCTTTCAGTTTTACACTTGAGATTTATAGAGAGAGGAATGGATGAAGTGGATTTTCATTTGGAACAAGATTTAAATAAGCAGTATAAGGAAACCCTTGCTAGGGAAGAGGTTTTTTGGAGGCAAAAATCACATGAGATTTGGCTAAAAAAATGGGGAAATGAACACAAGTTTATTTCAAAGTTAAAAGGTATGTTAATAATTTTTTTTTCTATTTTGCATGTGAATGGGGAGTTGGTGCAAACTCCAGATGAAATCAATGCCGAAGCAATTAGATATTTCAAAAATATATTTTGGGAAAACATAGGAAGATTCAACTCAGATGTGGACATTTTTTAGGTGATCCCTAAATGTGTCTCAGAAGCACAAAATCAAATATTAATGTGCCCTATAACTATAGAGGAAGTAATAAAATCCATTTTTTCCATAGGGGGAGAAAATGCCTCGGGGCCTGATGGCTTTTTAGCCATCTTCTTTCAAAGATTTTGGCAATTGTGGGTCGGTAAATTTGGGAGGTGGTTGAAGAGTCAAGAGAAGGAAGATTTATGTTGAAGGACTTCAACAATACCTTTATTTCTCTCATTCTAAAGAGAGAGGAATGGTATAGTTTTGATGACTTCATACCTATTTCCTTATGCAACAAAATTTACAAGATAATCACAAAGACTATAGCTAATAGACTCAAAGAGATTCTTGAATTTGTGATCTCTAGTGAGCAAAGTGGTTTCTCCCCAAATAGATTGATTTATGAGGGCATCATTGTTGTGCACGAGACCATCCATCAGTGAAGGCAGTCAAAACTTCAAGAATGATGATTAAGCTTGATATTAAGAAAGCTTATGACGTAGTGAATTGTGGCTTCCTATTGAAAGTGCTAGAGGACTTGGGTTTTTGTAAATAGATAGAATGGATAGAAAGTTGTATAAGAACCCCCAAATTTTTAGTTTTGGTTAATGGAAGCCCACACGGGTTCTTTGAGTCAAACAAAGGCATCTACCAAGGCGATCCTTTGTCACCTTTTCTTTTTATCATAATGGTCAAAGCTCTGGGGAGGTTAATTTCCAAGAAGCAGATGGAAGGGCATCAAAGTCACAGAGGGGTTGATCCCCTATCACATCTCCAATTTGTTGATGACACATATTTAATGGGGGAAGCAAGTGTAAGTGAGGCGAGAGTAATCATGTCCACACTGAATAAGTACATTAGGGCTTCAAGTCAATGCATTAATTGGAATAAATCTGAGGTATGTTTTTTCAATGTTGATAGACAGATAGAAAAAAACATTTGTAGAATCCTTGGGATAAGAGTAGGACAACTTCCAAGCAAATATCTCGAGGTTCCTCTCTTCAAGGGTGCTTCTAAGATAGGTCTATGGAAATATTTAGTGGATAGTTGCTTTAAGAAGATGGAGGGGTGCAAGAGAAAATGGTTGACCTCAACGGGTAGAATCCTTGTGTTGAAGTCAGTCATATCTGCCATCCCTATTTTTTCAATGATGTGCATGAAGATTCTAAGGAAAGTGATAAAAACTATCGAACAAAAAATGATGAATTTTTTTTGGAATGAAGCTCAAGATGAAGATAAATGGCCTCTTTTAGCATGGAAGGAAATCTGCAAGACAAAATATGAGGGGGGCGTTGGGGTTAGAGATTGGAAAATGATGAACATAGTTCTTGGAGCTAAATTGGTTTGGTCTATCTACACTAACCCAAATATTCTCTGGGTCAAAGTTGTAAAGGCCAAATATCTGGATACTATGGAGGATAACATAATTTTAACACTAAGGAACCCTCCTAGGGGTTCGATTGTTTGGAACTTCATCTTGGACAGTAGATCAATAATTACAAATCATGTTTCTTGGCATATCAGAAATGGTCTCAAGGCTAAGTTCTGGGAGGACTCTTAGAATGGTCTCTTGAACCTCAAAGATAATGTTGACTTTCATGATTTAAGAAATTTCTTTCTACAGAGGTGGGGTGATAAAGTGAGTAACTATATTGAGATAAAATAGGGAATTGGTGGACTTGAATTGGGGTGGAAATCCTTAGATGGCATTGACCTTAGTGCTCAACAATTAGAGATGATGAATACTATATTCAAGGATAGACAAATATTTTTTAATAATATGGAGGACAGGCTTGTTCGATGCACTACTTAAAGTGGTAACTACTCGGCGAAAGTGGGATATCAGATTGTAGACAGAAGAGAGGTGATGGGTGAGTGGCCCTTTAATATTTTTTGGGGAAAAGATTATTTTCCTAAGGCTAGATCCTCTTCTTGGTTTGTTGCTAGAGGTAGAGTTATAACTGGAGAGAGGAGGAAAAGATTTGGCTTCCAAGGTCCAACTAGGTGTGCATTATGTGAAGAGGCAAAATAGAATGTAGATCGCCTGCTATTAAATTGTAAGGTGGATAGGGAATGTTAGGAGATGTTGTGTAAATTGGGATGGTAGAGTCCTTTGCAAAAATATTTAATGGAAGTCTTCATAAGCTGGCCATACAAACAAAAGAAATCAATGATGTCTAGTGTGTGGACAGTGAGCCCTTCAATTGTAGTATGGGAGATTTGGAAGGAATGCAACCAAAGAAAATTCTCAGGTAAAATGGAACCGATAGAAAGGATAAAATATCATATTAATCATGTGATCAAGGAGGTAGTTGGAGTTGCCACTGCTCATTTTCAGAAAGGGGTACCTTTTACATTTGGATACCATAAAATTCAATCCAGTTGGACAGGGATTAAAATCATGTGAGCAAGACAGATTAAGCAGGAAAAGACTACTCTTACAAGAAGGTTGGAAGTAGTTTGGAAAAACCAAAGGAAGACTGGATTAAGATCAACTTTGACGGGGCTACTAAATCTAACCCAGGTGTCTGGGGCAGGTGTTAGCATCTATGACTGTAAAGGTGAAATTATGGAAATAGGTGCTCAAATATTAACAAATGGAATGAATAATGTGGCTGAGGTGAAGGCGACCATGCTTGCAATTAAGATTGGTAGACAAATGGGTTTTAAACGCATCCATCTTGAAGGGGATTCATTGATAGTAGTTTAGGCTATAACTAAAAGAAGATCATATGCTTGGCATTTACAACCGTTTATTGATGCTATTACAAATATGCTAATTGCCTTTGAAGATTTTAAAATAAGCCACATATTAAGAGAGGGAAATACCGAGGTCAATAAGTTATTGAAGTGGGATTTATCTTTCAATGAGGAACTTGAATTTAAATTGGAGGACTTTAAAAATTAAAGGAGTTAGGTGTGTTGACAATTAAATTATTTATTGTGTTGTTTTTAAAATAATGAAGGATGGCACGATGATGGCAAGAAGTGGGTGCTAGAAGCTAACGCAATCATGTGATGTGTTATCCTTTTTCTTTTCCCGAGCATGGAGAGTATTTATGTTTGCACGAGTGATTAGAGAGGACACGCAAGTTTTCAACTTAAACATGTTTTTTGAGATTTGGTTTAATTCCAAATTAGAAAGGAAGAACTATGGGAGGTGTGAATCGCTATTTCCCAAAAATGACAAGACTGTCGGCAGAGAATGCGAATGAGGAATGGCATAGCGGCATTCAAATCACATGCTTGAGTGGTTGACAAGATTCTTTAAAAGGTGGCTAGTTTACTGCTAAGAATCGAATTTCGAGTGCATTTAGTGATGAGTGCAAATTAAGCTAGAGGTGGTTTTGAGGCAATGATGGAAGCAAACTTCACTGTGAAAACAATGAAACAACAAAAGGGTTTTCATAGGCCAGCAAGAAAGGGGAGAATCCATAGCCTTTTAACAATAAAGACTGATAAAATGGTGAAATTGGTGTTGGGTCCATTGTTTCAAGAGAACAAACTTAGTTGGAGGATGAACATTGATATAATCCTTGTGGTGATAGTGTGGGGTTTAGAGCTTGGAGAAGACACGGATACGATGAAGTGGGTGGAAAAATCCCAGTTTGAGGAAGACTTGTTAGGGGATGTTGATTTGATTCTAGAATGGGCAATGCCAAGGGTGGGAACAAATATCTTAGAAGAGATAGCAGATGAAGAGGAGGCGGAAGAATTTGGGGTCATCCCCTTTGTAAGGCGAATGGCTAAAGTGGACAAGGAGGAATATAAACTGATGATCATGATAGAATGGGAGGAGATTAAAATGGAAATCATGCAACATGAGTTTGAGGCCAATGTTGATGCCAAAGGAGTCCTGGATGCGGTTCCTAGGAGACCACGAACAAAGATGACAGTTAGAGCATGTTATGGCACTGAGGGAGAGTGGATAAAGAGGCATCAATGAATAGTTTGTGAGTTGTTCATGTAATTTGGATTAAACACAATGGCTGGGGCAGGGGTTAGTCGTTTGTAGATTTATTGACATTTAGTTAATTTGTGTTGATAAAATTTTCATATTTTGGCTAGGGTGATGGGTAGTCTCTTAAGTTTACTATAAATTTGGGTCTTTTGTTCTTTAAGTTATGTTGGTAGTTAGTTCACAATTGAGCAGAATAGCTTAGATTAATGCTAGCAATTGGTGCAAAATTTTGTTGGTGTTTAGTAGGTGTGGGAGGGATATGTTTATATACAATAGACTAAATGCATATGATATAAATCTTTATTATCATCAATAAAATATAGATCTTACTAAGCTAAAAAAAACAATCTAACCAAACTTGTTAAAGCCAAACTAAATAGATTTACTTAACAAGGCAACACAACTTTGCAAAGCTCAACAAAATTCAACATAACATTCATAACTATATTGAAATTTTCCAATTCTTTATTTTCATTTGTTAAGGATAATTGTAATAAAGAAAAAATACTAAGATTAAGTTCAAATCTCAATTTAGAATTATGTCTCAATAAATAATGCCTAAAAAACTTGTGTTCTACAAGCTCAAGAGTCCAACTGGTGTCTTCAATCAAGCCTAAGTCAAATAAAATCTCATGAGTAAAAACATATAAGAATTTGGCCATTTTCTTAAATAAGAAGACTAATTGTGATACCCAAAACAAATTTGACCTCAATAGCCCAAATTTACCAATAAAAATATATAAAATTACAAATTTTATTGAGACTTTGATAAGTTAAGATTGGGTGATATAATTTTTCTCTACTACAGCTAGAGAGAAGGTTCTTGCCAAACTTCCACAACGTCAACATAGGTCCTTTCAGTCCATTCCTAGCATTCTTAAGACCCATAATTCAAATTTTTAAGTCGATAGACTTCCCCTGCGAGGAAGCTCACATATGGCCTGTTGTAAAAGTTGTCTGACATTCATAAAAGCTATCTCACACTCCTAAATGGTTTTCTCGCGTTGTTAAACTATTTCTTGGCAAATACAAGAAGGGAAAACAAGGTAGTGATCACTTCCCATCTACTTTTGATGCATATTTACCTCATTCACTGTAATCTCTACTCCTCCACAACTTACCCCATGTCCCCATGCGGCTGCTTAACTCTAATTTCTGCTTAAATTTAAGCAGCCAAAGTGTTCCCATGGATATTTTATATGGCAGGAAAAGGATAAAATATAATCTTCTCCTATTTTGGTGGAGCAGCAACTGCTTAAAGAATGAAAATAAGCAGTGGAAAAAAGGGGGGGCCAAAAATTAGCAGCCACTGCTTATTGGGAAAACAACACATGGCTCCACAAATTGCTTTCCCTCTTTTTATTTGTCTACTATATTTTCTCTAAATAATTGTTTATTAATGATTTTTTTAAAAAGAGTTTTTAACATAGCTGCTCAAAAAAATAAGCAATGAAATTTCATAACCATGGGGCCATCAGCTCCACAATTTGCTGCTGAAAAAAATGAGCAGCAGCTGTTAGCCAAAATAAGCTTAGCAGCTGCATGGAGACCTGCCCTTACTTCTCTGCTCTCTCCTCCCAAGCCCAAGAAACCTAAGACCATCGAATTTAACTTTTCTTAGGTCCTCAATTTCCCCCTTCTAAATTTCAAAGTTGTGTAAAGTTTAAGTGCTAAAATAGTGTGACTGTTAATTCGGCTCAATTTTGGACTCATGCTAAACAAAACGTGCTCACCCATTTGTAAACCATCTTATTTTGTTGCTTTCTATTGGTATCTACACAGACTGTGTAGAGAGAATGATATTGACAAGACCTATTTTAATGGATTCAGTTCATCATCGATTGTCTGTTTCTGACAAGTTCGACGGACCGAATGAGGAAAAAATGCAATCAAAGACAAATTATTTAACGACTTTTATTTTCGCAGGTAATCTGCTAAATGTAAGTTCCATTAAACAACCAGGAAAACTGAAATCTTGATCATTGAACCAGTGTACGGAAGAAGGATTACCCTGATCAAACTACTTACTTATAAGCTTTGCAAACTAGAAATCTGTGGAGCCATGGCTGCAAAAATGCTCATAAACTATCTTTTTATTATGCTTGTGGGATTACTATTTCCACTAATTGCAGCCCACGGAGGAGGTATTGGATCAACAGGCGCCCAAAATGGTGATGAGAAGCCCAACTTAAGAGAAAAATCTTTGATTCTGGCAAAAATCTGGTGTCTCATTATTGTTTTCACTTTGACCTTCGTTGGAGGTATATCTCCCTCTTTTTTTCAAGTGGAATCAAATGTTTATTTCCCTGGTCATGTGATTCGCAAGATATGTTTTCTTGGGGATGACCTTGATGCATTTCTTTAAGGATTATGTGAAAACAAATTTAAAGATTTGATGGAGAATGAGTATCCCTTTGCATTTATGCTCTCCACCACGCGGTATTTGCTCACTATGCTAGGTGACTTGATTGTCGCTTGGGTTAATGGCAAGTGAACAAAGAGAATAGAAGTTATTCCTATGTAAGCACCTCCTCCTCTGCAAACAATAGGTGAGACTGTAAATTTTTTTCTCATTGTCTTACAAATATGTTGCCCAATTCTTAGATGCGACTGCTTTAACAAATTTTTAAAATTTGTACTACTAGCTAGTCAAGGAAAATCCTGTGTGCGTAATAGGGACAAGACGCTCAGTTCTCAGGTTAGTTGAGCATGAAACTTAAATGATTTAATGAGGTTTTCTTATGCAATTTCATGAATTTTTTCGTAAGGGTAACTTGTTTGGTTTTTAGAATTTAATATTGGCTTGAAAGAACTTTTGGGAGAGTGAGTCTAATGAGCACTTATGAATAACCCCAAATGATTAACCTTTTACATAACACTATAATTAGTAATCTATGTTGAATTTTCACATCTAGAGTGAATTGGTCAAAAAGGTTAAATAATTCACTTGCAAGAGAAGTTTAAAGCAATTGGAAGGTCTTAGGTTCAAGTCCTAGTTATTCTAAATGAAGTGTAGCTCAATATGTGATATTAACTTAGATCAAGAGTCCCAAATAATTCAACATGTCATATCAGATAACAATAGTAGATTTCCAGGCTTTAGCAATGTCTTCGAACGTTGTTGTTGGATTCTCTCGTACATCTATTTCAAACTCCCGCCTAGGTCCTGGTCTGGTTTATCCTGCAAACTCTGTGCAGAATGCCAATAGTGGGCTTGGGGACTCTTTCGTGAGGGGGGTCATCTCCCCTTCTTATGCCCTGCTAACCTCTCTAGGTTTGATTCATGGGTCTCCCGTGCTAGTGCCTTCTGGTCTTCCAGTTTCGGTGCTTGTTGGGTCTTCTTTTTTGGTCCCTTCTCCTACTAGGGTTTCCCCTTCGCATTCCCATTGCTCTTTAGAGAAGACTAGCCTTTTTATTGTTCAGGGTGGATGTAATTCTCGACCTACAGTTGTTATTGCAAAGCCTAACAAAGATGTTGGTTCTAATATTGGCTCGATTGATCTTGTTCAGTCTCCTGCTGCTGCTTCAAGTGGTTTGCCTTCAACTGGGGCTTCATTTGGAGATATTGTTGTTGTGGCTTGTAATGTTGCTTCTCAAGATCCACATTAGGTGAAGCAATGCTCTACTAATGTTGGGGTTATTTTCGTTTTGAAGGGTATTGTTCATTGATTTGGATACGGAAACAGAGGAGGAAATAGACCATAATGTGTATGTTTTCTACTCTCATGTGTGATCTATCAGTTTAGGGGTTTCTGGCCTAGCCTACCTCAACTGCATGCTTGGATGTCACAACATTGGGAACCTCTCCTCTTTGGTATGGTACATATTTTCCCTATGGAAAGGGGTTTTTTATTGCAAAGTTTGATGTTGTTGAGGACAGAAATAAGATTTTGTGTAAGCATTTCTTTAGCTGGGAGGATAAATTTATGCTCATGATGAAACCATGGCATGTTGATTTCAATCTATCTTCTAAGATGTTTAATAAAATTCTGATATGGGTTCGACTTCCTTATTTCCCCCTTCACCTCTGGCTAGACTCTCTTTTGGAGGCGGTGGGGGAAGCACTTGGGGGTTTTCTAATGGTGGCTAATGAGTCTTCATATATTTATCATTCTACATTTGCTCGTATCTTGGTGGATTTGGATGTATCTAAGGGTTTTCTAGTTGAAATCTTACTTAGGTCTTCGAAGGGTAGCTAGGTTTAGTCGATGGACTATGAAGGGCTTCCCTTCAAATATAAAAGATGTTTTAAAACTGGTCATGCGGCTGCACAATGTGGGTTAGAGAAAAAGAAGATGAATGCTTCTTAGTGGAATGGTGCTACTACTAGGCACTATATGATGGAGAAGAAATCTGAAACTCAAAGGAGTTTCTCACAGGTGGTTGCGACAGACTCTCATGGTCTTGTTGCTTCTCCTCTAGCTGGTTCTGCTGGGGGGTAGCTGAGGTTTTCTCTTTGCATCTTGCAGTTTCTTCTCCTAATGTGCTTGGGAAGGAGTCTCTTGTTGTTGGTGTTATCATTTTGAGTGACTGTGCTCTGCCTGTTGTGAGGAATGATTGCCCTATTGGCTCTATTTCTCAAGTTGAAGGTGCTTGCCCTGTTGGCCTTTTTTCTTAGACTGGTGATGTTTTGGCTCTAAGTTTGTTGGCTTGGCAGGATGTTGTTGCTAAGGTGGAAGAGGGTCAGATTACCATGAAAGAAATCTAAGACATCCACGCCCTCTTTTGATATGACCCTACGCTCTCACAAGGGTGGAGCTAAATGCAAATCCTTATGGTTCCTTGTTGCAGGTGTCTCGACTGGAGTTTCTTTGGTCTTGTTTTTGGTTTTGGGTTGCATGTTGGCTTTTATGTGCAAGTAATGGGAGCTTGTTATTAAACCCATATTGTGGTCTTGGATCCATTCTTTCTAGTTTTGTTGAGCTTTCATGGTATATCCTTTCTTTTTCTCTTGTAAAGGGTTTCGGGTCCCTTCAAAACCTACTTTTGCATTAATAAAAAATGATAGTAGTTTTCCACAATCCAGAAGCAACAATAGAACATGTGATATCAAAGTCAAATCAGGAGCCCTTGTTATTCAACATATGATATCCAAGTTAAATCAGAAGCCCAATAACTCAATATATGATATCGGAGTCAAAACATGAGCGCTATAATAACTCAACCCATGATATTAGATTCAAATCAGAAACCTCCAAATAAATGCAATATAGTAAACATATAATATCATAATCATAGTCAAATTAGGAAACACAATAACTCAACATATGATACTAGAATCGAAACAAGAGCCCAATATCTCAATCAATGATATTAGAGTCAAATCAAAAACCCCAAATAAATGTAGCATAGTACTCAACATGTAATATCTATATCAAACTAGAAGCCCCAAATATGCAATATTCAAGGTCATAGCAACTCCATATGAACTATAACTCAACAATATGTTGGTCTATGTTGTGTAATTATCAGAATCAGGAAGCAAAGGGGAAGGCCCCATCAGATTGTTCAGCTTCAATGGGAGACAGTTTATTGTTGATATTGGCACTCTACTTTCATTCTCTTTTCAAAGGAATCTCAATAGGGGTTGTAGGCAAATTCTCTTCGCCTTTGTCATAGTTTGATGTATAATTTAGGGCTTAACCTAAATTTTATAGGAAAACTGCAATATTGACAATAACATTGTGAAGGAATTTTTTCCCTCGTATTTTGTTTTTCTTATGTATAATTAAAAGAGGTGATTTGTGACACAAAAACAGAGCCAAAAGCATGGAAAGCCTTATGGATAGTGTCTCTGCACAAGATATTTGCAGTAATTACAACGAGTGTAGCATTGTTGCAATTAGTTCCCAATAGGTCATTCTTATCAATAGCCACCTATTCCTTTGCATTTGCCATATTCTCCACAATCGATGTTACAATCAAAATTCTAATTGATGCCACCACAAAGGGATGCTTGGAAGATTGGGTTTTTACAATTACAATGGGTTTGGCATGCGGAGTCTTCATTTACGTTGTCGTAAACCATCACTTAGCCAAAAACAACATAACTCTCAAAACCACGAGATTCCAATTGACATACTATTTTACAATTATATGGCTATTATTTTTGGTTGTGGACTGCTTGTTGTGGTAATGATTTGGGATTAGAGAACAAATCTAAGTTCGAACATAATGATTTAGGGTACTTTTTATCTTTACCAATTTTGGTGTGGTTTGCATTGTAAGAATGTTTTTTTGTTGAATATTTGAAAATGTCTTCAAGGCTATAGGGTTGACGAAATGTACATAAGGGAATCGTTTAGCAATAATCAATTGGTTTAGAACATTAAGGCTCCTCAAAAAGACTCTTCAAAAGTTGTGAGACAACTTTGCCCCCAATTGCTTTGGTCCTACAGAGGATTGTTTTCGAATTTGATGCCCTTTAGCAATTTCATCTCCATCTACCCTACGATGTGGAGATTTACTTCAACCTCAAACTCTTGTAATAGACAGTAAGTTTTAGTTAATGTAACCTTGTAAAATGTCTACTATCTTTCCCATTTTGAAGGATTTAAACAAATTCTGGAAATTGAAATTGGTGTATTTCATTTAAATTTTTGTTAGAAATCAATTCATTTTTTTAATGTAAAGGTGTATTTAATTAATTTAAATTATTAATCATTTAGTAGTCTATTTTTGTTGATCTATTAATGAAATTGAATGTTTCTAAATAAGTTTTCTTAAGAAAGTCTTGTTGGATGCAAGGTCTTGATAACTCTCAATCTTGAACTCTCGGTTAAGAGGCTTTAATCTGAATAAGTGGAGAAGATGAGATTGCTACTATATCCAAAAACAACTTTGACAAATTAGATAACTCTCAATTCTTGATTGTGTCGAAGATATTTTAATCTTAAACTCTACTATTGTATCAAATAACATTAAAATTCTATGAATTGAATATCAAACCTTCAATGCTAAATTTGATGTAAACCTTCAATTATAAATTTGATGTAAAACCTTCTAACAAACAATAAAAATTCCAAATTAAATTTAATAAATCTATCATGATTGAAAATCAAAATTATTAATATTTAACGCTTAACTTTTACTTGTCCATTATAGTATTTAACCTTTGACCCTTTGTAACTCATATTTTATGCAATCCAAAACTCTTCAACTTCAATCCCAAAAGCCCCAACATCCTCCTTCGATGTTACCACTTTTGCTAGTTGTCAAGGCATTCGTTTGGTCATTTCTGAAGCCTTTTCAACAAATTCATTTTCTACATATCTGCAATCATTACATTCCAAGAAATGACATCTCTTTGAGGCATTGTGTAAGCAATTAGCATGACCTTTCTATGCTTGCATATTCTACATATATCTTCTAGGCAGTTGGAATTACAACATTCAGAAAAGCTCCTCTCTTTTATGCATTGATGGCTTTCCATGCCCTTTTCCAAAGTTCTGATTTCTACAAAGGCGGGTAGAATGCTAACAAAACTATATAATTTGGTTTTATTATTTGAAACTGTATAGCATTCCATGAGATCACATTTCTTTCAGCCATTTTGTCAAACAACACACTGCCTTGTCCATGATGCTACATTTTGCATACATATATACTTGAGTAGTTGCAAGTACAACATCTAAATTGAAGCAAACAAATACGATAAAAAATTGGGTTGAGATTCACCCAAAATGCTCTAGTATCATATCTTCACAAAGGAATACATAAAAGTAAAATCGTATATCAATTACATATTTGCATTTCTTTCACACACAAAACTTTATATTATATATTCATTTAGTTATGAACCCTAATTTGAACATTTGAATGGCATCACCATCCATAAATTATTATATAACTAATTATATTAATTAAATAAGTAATTATGTCTTGTTCCAATATGAAGGCACCTAATTGTGCTTCAAATACAAGGTGTACACACCCTATCTTCTAAAATCCCTAAAATATCCTATCAGCTTTTCCCTCGAACCTCAATAAGTGCAAGTGCTAGTATAAATCCAACCAATCTATTGTTATTTTCACATTTATATTCTTTGAGGCTCAAATCTAATAGAAAACGATTAAAATACAACAATGTTCCTATGGTAGTGGCTATCCAACAAAGTAAAACGTAAAATATATAAAGCAAGTTTGAAAAAAATACTAAGTGTCCCCCTTGGTAAGATATGTGTTTTAGTTCGCTGTTTAGACATTGTCATTCAATTGCATACGATTACCTCGTCTATATAAAAATTCCATGATGTCAAAGGGGCTCCTCATATACAAAGAATCAATAAAAACTTTACACACCGTAATCAAGCTGACTAGTTATTTTGGGTCACTTACCATTCTTTAAGGGCCCGTTTGTTTGCTGGAATTAGACTAGAATTGGGATTGTCAAATCCCAAAATTGACATTTTTTATGTTTGTGTTCAAAACATGAAATTGGAATAAGGATTTGTTAGTTCTCATTTATCCCCAATACCAGCATTTGAATCTTCCATCTAAATAGGTGGAATTGGAAAATCAATTCCAATTCCACTTAAATGGAAATCAAGGGTAAAGCAAAATTTATAATATTTTGAAATCCATGTGCAAACAACATTTTCCATCTCATTATGAATTCCAGATGAACCAAACGGTTCTAGTCATATTCCAAAAACCATTTTCCGGATTTAAAACTTCCAGAATTGTCAAATACTGGAATTTGACAAACATTGCTTGTGATGAATGAACCAATCTCTACGATTAAATTAGTCCCAATATCTGGACTAGAGTTGAATTATCTTGGGGAAAAGTCTACACTGTTTGAAGTTAGTATAGAATAAATGCAAGGCATCCTGAAAATTAAAGGTGTGAAAATCAAGTCCCTTGCAGACTTTACTGCAAGAGAAAATATAAAGATTTTTAAAAAAATTCTTCGCAGCTCCCAATTTATTTCCATTTATATCACGCAACTTCTTTTCCGTCGGGTTATATTGATCATTCAATAACAAGCAAAGAGCATACCCAGTGTCTTAATTTTATGATGGTTTGGGTAAAAGCTATACAAAACGACTAAGATTAAGAATGATCATTTAGCTGCATCTGCAAGATCAACAGTTCAATCTTTCGTTGTAGTTTTAGAATGAAGATTTTTGCAGGATGACGTTTGGCAAAACTTTTCTGGACTAACTGCATGGTGGTGTCCACCTAGATTATCAGTCTGTCTGACTGCTGTTTATGTAGATATTTTACTTAGTATTTTTTTTAAATTGTGCACAATATCAGATATTGAACAAGTTTGCTGTTAAATACCCATAACCTTGCATGGTGTTTCACCATACTACACCAAAATTTGGGAAAAATCCATTTAAATTCAACCTGACTGCAAAAGCCCAATAATGGGCACAACATCAAATGAGGCAGTTGAAATTTAATTTATTGTAGAGGAAAATCATTGGTGTGAGATGACAGGATGCTGTGTTATGATTTCATTGAGCAGGGTGCTGAAACTTGGTTGTAGTGAAAGATGCTACTCCCACAAGCCACTTTTTATGCACTAATGAAAAGGCAGCAAGAGGTAACAATTGTTAGAACACCTTCCTCGCTAAGAGGGAGTGCTGATTTCTGTAGCTTGAAAGGTGTTGAAAGGTGTTTGCATGTTACTTGCATTTTTTTTGTAGTGTTGAGTTTTTTCTTTATATACATGAGGAAGTTCAAACTGTAGACGTCATAGCTTCTTTGTAGTAGGCATTATTCATGCAAGATGTCTAAATATGGAAAAACAGTAAAGTATAGGAGTGCTCTTGGAGTCAAAAACTTATAAATGGAGCCCATGTGTTAAGGCTAGCGCACAGTTTTTAGCACAAATTGGTGATTCAGTGAGAGTGAGTGTTTGGACAGAGAAAGAAGATTGTTAGGCTGAAATTATCTTGTATAATTGCTGTGGCAATCTTGTAATCTGTTGTACGAATTCTTGTTCTTAAAGCTGAATAAAAGTGTGGTTGCAAGTTTTCCTACTTTGGGTTTCCTGGGTATATCTGTGTTATTCATTATTGGTTTCATGAAAATTTGCTTCCGTTGCTTATTGTTATTAATTAACCAAGAATTTGCTGTTACAAATCAGATAAATAAACATAAACTTATTGCTATTCTATGAGATTTGTTGTGCAATTAATTTGTAGTTGGGTTATAGACAATAACATGGTATCAAAAATCTAAACTCTGAATACGAAGCCAAGTGTTGTGACACAGATTTCAAAAAAAAATTCAATTTTACTTTTCAATTTCTTCAAGGATTTCATTCTACAATGGCAATCAGTGTTCGATGTGAGGATAAGCTTAAGGGTGCCTCAAATTACTTGCAATACATTCTTACAGACAAGCAAGTAAAAGACATCTTAACCAAGGCTTTGATGAAGAACAAGTTTGTATACTTCAAGGGTAAGGTGGATGTTGTACAGAATACCTTCTCGCTAAGAGGGAAGTTGTAGCTCGGACAGGTACTTCTGCATAGGTGTGGTGTCTACACATATGGAAGTTGTCTAGTTAATTTTCCATGCACTCAGTTCATGTAAAAACGAAGAATTTGTAATCTTTAGTGAAAAGGCACGTTAATTATATTTTTTGTTAATGTAGGCTTATTTTATTTCTGAAATCTAATTTTAGGTTGGAGCAAATTTTAGATTGGAGCTGAATTTAGGTTGGAAATATTGGGTCACTAGAGGATTATAAATTAGAGTGTGGAGGAAGAGCTAGACAAATTGAGAGGAACAGAATTTCCAAGAGAAATTGGGGAAGAAGAGGAAAAAAATTTCATCAAGGAAAGTGGAGGCAATTATTCTTGTAGATAGAAATTGTTATACTTTCTGTTGTGAATTTTTAGCACAAGTTGGTGATTTAGTGAGAGTGAGTGTTTGGACAGAGAAAGAAGATTGTGAGGCTAAAATTATCTTTGTATAATTGCTGTAGCAATCTTGTAATCTGTTGTACGAATTCTTGCTCTTGAAGCTGAAAAAAGTTTGGTTGCAGGTTTTCCTACTTTGGATTCCCTGGGTATATCTGTGTTATTCATTATTGGTTTCATGAAAATTTGCTTCCATTGTTTGTTGTTGTTAATTAACCCAGAGTATTGGCTGTTACAAATCAGATAAATAAACATTCTTCTTGTTTCTATTCTATGAGTTTTGTTGAGCAGTTAATCTGTATCTAGGTTATAGACATTAACAGACGGGCACTTATGTAACGTGTTTAGCATACATTCTTAAAGGCATATTTAGTGGGAATTGAATTGAAGGAAATTTAATGATGCCCACAAGACCAAGAATCATATCCTAAGCCATCTTTATGTTCTTCTTGATGTCAGATCTCTGATTATAGATCTTTATCAGTTTTGTAAAGCCTTGCTTCCTCAAAAAGTTGGTTTATACAGCCCTACTTTGGATTGTTCTCATATTGACCACGATTGAGAGGATTCACACGTAGACAAGTAATTCATCACACTTTGGGTACTGCTGGGCTCTAAAGGCAGGTAGGTGGACTGGTGCTGAAGATGGCCTTGTGGTTTAGAATTAAGCAGCAGGAAAGAAGGTAGTGAAGGAAGAAAAACTAAGGTTGAGAATGATGTGTTAGGTTGCGTCAGTGCAAGTAGATCGGATGAAGCCAGGGCATCAGAGAGGTTCATTGATTACATCTCTAAAGAACTGGAAAACCTGGAGCTGTGCATTTGGATGTTGCATATGTGGGGGTCGTTGAAAGAAATGGACGGCAACAATTACGTAGCTCTTCAAGAAGCCATGGTGAAAACTGAAGACAATGTTGGAACCCAGTCAGTCAATTGGGAGGCACAACATCTTCGATGTTACCTAATCTCCCAGCAGTGCAACCATGCTTTCCACAGTGACAAACTCGTTCATGCTCCACAAAGACTCCAAGGGTGCAAAGGAACAAGCAGAGGTGCATCTTGACTGCCTAGTGGAACACATTCAGACTATTATGCAAAATGAAGGTAAAATATATTGCTCATTGAAGATACTAAGCAATGTGATAGATGTTGTATTCCCTGATGGTGTCAAGGTAACGATGTCACTTGTTGCAATGAGTATTTTCCAGGCAGGTCCAAGCCCTCAGCATGAATCATAATGGATGTGCATATGTGGATGGCAATCGGCCTGTGTAATTTGCAATCTCCTCACCAACACCCTGCCCCTCCCCAACTGATTCTCGGACATAATTCCACGATGGGATTTTTTGCTCTTTGCTAGGGATTATTTGGATAGTAATGGTTCTAGGCTGTTGTGATTTGCCTAATACAATTTACGTTCATGCCAGAACAGTTAGTATAGTTTTTTGTATGTTGGCTGCAACTGTAAAAGGGGATTGTTTTTAGCTGCAACTAAATGGACTTGTTGCATATTAATCTGCCTTTTAATGGATAAAGTCTGGTGAACTTCTTGTAACCAGAATCCATGTTTTAATGTTTTTTTGTGGTCCCTGGATGCCTAACCCAGATTTACTCAGAAGAAAAAAGTTTGACTGTTGCAAACTGTATGCTATAATCTGAAAGCCTTACTGACACCTAAAACTTCAGGATAATATATTATATACAAAAACTCCAAGAATACATTTCTGCTTTGCTTCTACATAAATGAAATCCATAACTAGTCCTAATATATACAAAGTGTAATATGGAATGAAAAAATGGGTATCAATTAATAACATTAGATTTCCACAATCCATAGTGTTGACTATTGCTGTTCTGGATTATTAGTTATGTGAGAGATGCTAAAAACTCACACAATCAAATCCAGAAACGGCAACAGTCAAAATGGGTATCATCCACATTAACCAAACTTGTACTTGTGTACATTTGATTCCAGATATGGTAAGGTGGCAAAATCTCAATATGGTGCCCTGCCTGGTCTTTCCCTTAAGAACAATTGACAGAGCAGCCCACACATTGTTGTTACTTGGTAAACCTACTTTAAGTACCATTCAACCAAAACGATTATGTACTAATTACTTTTGTATTCAAAATTTATTCCTACACAAAGCATGGAAAATTAACTGCCTGGAAAGTAATACTTGGATTAACAGATAGTGTCGCCAATAAATAAGTATGTACAAATAATCATATGAGAATTTTAATGGTGAAAAACACAGTGAGCATCTCACATGAAGAAGCTATAATGCTTAAAATGTGTAAATCTCAACTCTGCAAGAACAGTAAAAACAGAATAGAACTAGCCTAGTGGCATTTCAAGCATTCTAAGAACATCCTTGAATTCAAATTCACTGGGTTCTCTGTTAAACAGCTCAACCAATTTGTATCTTGAATCGTTTAAATAAAATGACTGCAAATTTTCAAGAAGCTTGCCTGCCTGCAGTAAAGAAATAAACAGAGCTCAACACAAAAGATATCTAACGTGCCACAAACTCAAAAGGTACATATATTTCTAATAAAGAATGATTAACAACCACTTATACCTCTACATCACTAAGCTTGCTGGTAAAAACAATATCTCCACGAACAAGAACCAAACCTTTGCTTTCAGCAAATTCTTTATAATATGTTACAGTGATATATGGGGAAGCTTGAGTTCCTCTTGCCTTGTAATCCTCAAGACCGGTGAAAATCATATGAGGCATTTTCGCTGTTCATTTTAAATATATCAGTTTCATTATTAGGATATGATAGTCTAGTCATTGACAAGCATACACATACAGCTCAGGCTTCCATGTTGATGTAGAAAGCAATGGTGCTGCCTTTTTAAAAAATAATGATTTCAGAGAACAAACAGAACGTAGTTACTCATTTGCATCTTACATCCCACAATTTCATTTTCTCTTTTTATCCAAAACACTTCATTTAGAGATTTTAAAAATTGCATTTCTATAAAAAGACAAAACAAAGTAATTCCTTCACATTTCTGAAAGCCCTTGCTACTCTATCAGCATAGAAATATTATGTGAATCAAGGGCAAATTTATACCCAAAAAGGAAATAAATGTTACTTACTATACAAAGCATAAAAAGAAAAAGAGATAAGAACATAAGTATTATCCTTTCTACTTCAGGAAATAGTAAAAAAAATAAAAATATTGGCATACATCGTTAACATCAATATGAAATTTGCTGAGAAATTCAGACATTTTCATCTCAAACATAATGATGTGGCAAACCTTGAACAAACATTGATGTATACCCAGCTCCCTTCCACAAAGGAATGACAAAATATAAGCTGCAGCAAACAGAATGATCAGATCCAACAACAAGGATATAGCATGAAAACCATTCTGCATGTACTTAGAAGGGAAAACATTTACCAGGAACTTGTACGTTGTGCTAATAAATAGTATTGCTTGCTTGTCAGAACCGTGCTTATATGACCTCTTCCAACGTGATGCTGTAAATATGAACAGATGCAATAAACCTTTGTCAGTTGATACTGCAAGTGCAGTCAGTCAAAACAATCAGTGAATAACATATTGACAGGCCCTTGCAATACAAATATACAAAAAAGCTTAAGGATATTTTCCATTATTTTTTTTAAGTTATACTACTACTTATCATCTTGAAAAATTGAAAGGAATAAAGGTATCGAAGATTCCATTCTCTTCTATGCAATTAGCTTATATTTTAATTCCACAGAAAAGAGTGAGGAATGTCAATTGTGTCCATGTGTCTTTTAGGCAGCAAACAGGAAGCAGATGCAGGCCACAAATGAAAACAAGGGAGATTTCAAAAGTCATCTTGGTAACAAGAGTGATGCTGGAAAAAAGAGAAACAGTTAGCCTGCTTCATTTTCAAAGTATGGCATTGACATGAGGAAACATAATCAATCTGGCTTCAAGGAGGGAATCAACTTCCCACGCATTATTCTTCTACATTAGGCTTACAAGGTATCTACCAAATTCCATATCAGTGTCTACACCTGACAAGGAAATGGTGGCTGCAATGGGATGGAATAAATATACAAAGATGCCAAGAGCTGATTTAGAGGTTGGAGGATCAGGGGGAAAAGATTTCCCATAACTTAATATCATGAGATTCCACTAAATATTAAAAAGCGGAGAGAGACAGTATGCATGCATGTTTGGTATATTCATATTATATGTATTATATGAAGGATTAAGTACTAACAAGACTAATGTTGTATGATGATTATACTAAATGGTATATAGATATACTATTATATATAAAAAATATCTACATATGGTAATTTAATTCATGTGCAGTCGATTTCCCATTAATGTCTATAACAATTTTATATATGGCATATAAGAATACAAAAGATATTATATGCTTAAGTTAATCTTGCAAATTATATTTTTCTAAATTGGAAAAGAAACCTATATTGGCAAACTTTTGAGATACCCAAATCAAGCAACCAAAACTATAAATCGTGGCTTAACATCCATAAATAAATTATCCCTGCAAGCAGCAATTCCAGTTGACTTGGAAGAAAACATTTTTAAGTCCAGCAGTTCATATGATCCAAGAGAACCTTTCACTTTTATGATCTGCCAGTACAACAGAAGTGCTCCATGCCATCTGTAATCTCAAGTATACATGTTCATACTGTGAAGCTCTAACTCCTCTAAGGTGATGCCATCAGTTCCAACCATGTCAGCCCTTTTCTATATAGTTGTTTCACAAATTTTCCAGAAAATGACAAAACAGAGGAAGTGAGTGATTAAAGGCAAGTGGTTGCAATTCCTGTAACCGCCAAGACACATTGTAACAAGGTTTATTCTTTGACAAACAGGATTCAAGAATAATCGTAGATATAGAAATTTTGCAACATGCATCTGAGCTCTCTAATCGTTGTACAAAAGTTTGCATAGTATAACTTTACACTTACAGTTCTAGCATAGTGATCCCTTTTTCTTATATTTTTCTTAGCCAAACACTCTAGTATGATATTTACACTCAATCATCCTCTTGTTTGGCCTCCATTCATAACACATTAGAAGTTATTTTTGGGTATGTTCAAACGAGGCATACCTAGGCTCCAAAGCAATGGTATCAGAGCACACATTACTTTGCAGCGATAACAAAACCCTAACCACATCCTTGCGGTATTGGAGTTTCTCATTTGACTCTTTATCTGCATTTTGTATATCCACTCACACAAGGACTGAATACAAAAGCTTAGTCTTAAAACTCCTGACCCCTTATCCTACATTCCTTCACAATCTCAACTGATGACAAACAAATCCATCCTAAACATGTCAACATTAGAAATGCTTCAAAAGATGAGAAAGAACACTTTGTAGTGACAGATGATTTGGGGCAACAAGGCAAAAAAAAAAAAGACAAGATCATCAATCAATTCACATAACTCCCACAAAGTGTTTAATCCACTTCTGAACCATCCACTTCCTCAATGTATTATAATATTTGGAAGTACAAACACCATATAAGGCACAACTAAATTTCTATATCCCTACTTCTTAAAGAAAAATAGATGTTGATGCTCTAGATAAATAACTTAACCTCACTTGCTCATATTACGCAGTAAATCACCTTTCCAATCAAGAACAGCTCATCAATTGCCCCTATCCATAAAGAAATGGTGGCACAGCTACTACATTACTACCGATGAGGATAATCTTACACTTGAAGAGACCTAAAATTGGTAATTATTCTGTATTTTCCTTAAGCTTTCTTCCACAGCAGATGTGAGGAAAGGAAGACTAGATACTAAACTATAGATCAATAATTATTCAACCAAAATCTATGCAGATGAATCAGAAAAAGCTATGGCAGCGTCATTTCCCTATAACTCTACTCACAAAATTTCCTAAAATACTTGCCACACTGCCCTAGTAGTTCAAATCCTTGCCTGTCACAAGTATTTAAGTGTAAATTTCACAGGTAAATCACACAAGTAAAGCAGTGTTTCCCAATTTTTTCTGAATTTTAATGCATTGCAATTTCTGATTTCTGCAGTTAATTGTGATTTTTTTGTGATTTCTGCTTCTATGGTCTAAACTATGTTACAAACTTGTATATTTATAGTTTACAAAGATTCATATCATGGAGATCAAAGGTTGCTAGGAAGTTAAACCTTCTCCTTGAAAAGTGGAGCTATTTCCTTGATTGGTCTCTCACCCCTAGTAGTTGTGGAGTGTAACAAATTGTTGACGCATCCTTAATGAGCTAGGGTGTGACTTGGTATACTGCAAATCTCATGGGTGCCGACTTGGTTGTTGCACTAACAGCTATATCTATAAATTGCAAAATCACGCTTTGGATGATGCAGTGAGCAAATTTATGAGGTGACCATCGCAGTCTTTCTATAAGGTGTGTTGTCCCTATTGAAGCTCTGGTAGAAACTGAAAGTTTGATTGGTGAGGCATGTTTGTCGTAGAAATGATCTCTCAACAAAGTACGTCGTCCTGCTACTGGAGCATGTGTGTCATTCCCAAGGGCGCAAATACAGATCTTTGTGTTGACTAGAGTATCCAGGAGGTGATCTAGTATACCACAAACCCAAGAATTACTCCAATAACTGCTGCAAGCCATGAGCATGGTCTCGCTAATACCACCAACACTATGTTTGCTAAAGCCTCCTAGATCAGTCAACACTTCTTGTAAAGCAAGACTCTTAATTACATGGAGACTAGGAAGCAAGTGTTGAGCCTTGAATTTTAGCAGCTATATGGTGAACCACTTAGCTTGTATGTTGAGCTGACCCTTTCTGACAACTCTGTATACAAGCATAGAATAGTTCCTACTGAACATGGTTTCTAGGATCTAATCTTTTTTACTAGAAATCATTCCTTAGATGGACGGTGAGATGTGAAGAACTTATTATGCATAGCAATATAACACAACTTTTCTTTGGTGCCAGTGAAGCAAGTGTTGAGCTTGAATTCACATTTGGAATGTCATATATGGTATCTCTTACTGCCTACTATCACAACCATGCTATGAGGGTTTGTGCTATACATACACACATGATTATGCATGTATTGATGCCAAGAAGTATTTTACAAACCTCAATGGGCATTACATCACAAACTATTCTTCTAAAAATGGATGAATAGAATAATGCAAAGTGACATTGTAGAGATACATTTATACCTCGAGTGTTGCAAGACCGAGAAAGTTGATATTAATTGATTGCCCTCTGCATGACATATTTTATTGTGCATTACTTGGCATGACAACATGAAAAAGAGGTTAGTGGTGATGAAATTCCATGATCCCTAAGTTTCTTTTATGTCCCTTACACAGTCCTGCTGTTTAAAAGGGTACATTACATGAGCTGGACTATATACCCAACTTTATATATTCCAACAAAGGACACTTAACTTATCTTGCCCTTTTTTGAAATCAAAGCTGAAAGCCAGAAGAGAATTCTACATCAAAGAGGTTTCAAAGGCTAGATATAGCTTTGTGTGAGGCTTTTAGGAGTTAAATTTCATTTCTATTTTCCTTACATTTGCCTTATTTTTTTCATCAGTAAATAGCTGGATACGTTTGCCTTATTTTTAATATCCACCAAGGGCATCATCATTCATCTCAAAAATGTAATGTCCCCTTTCTAAAATAGGATTTCATTAAAAAATAATTAATAAAATTAAAATTAATTGATTTCATTACATAGGATTTCATAATAAATAATAATAATATTAAAATTAATAGTAAAATTAAAATTAAAATAAATAGATAAATTATATAATATAATATAATTACAAGTTAAGTTTAACGAAAGGTTAAGAGGCATGCAATAAAGAGTTCTGACTCCCTCGACATAAGATACTTAGATATAAAAGGGAGGATAGTTTATTTGAGAGGAGATATGGAAGAAGGAAGAAAGAGAGGCGTATAGGAATTACAGAAGAATTAATGGAAGAAGAGAGAAGAAAATAAGTAACTCTTTCAAGGCTAGCAATGATGAAGGGTTGTGACTCTTTCAAAGGGTTCTAATTATAAAGGGTTGTGACTCTCAAAAAGGGTAGAAATGAAGAAGGGTTGTGACTCTCTCAAAAGGTGGTAATTATGAATAGTTGTGACTTTCTTGAAGGGCAGAAATAATGAAGGGGTGTGACTCTTTTGAAGGGTGGTAATTGTGGAAGGTTGTGACCATTGCAAAAGGGCAGACATGATGAAGAGGTGTGGCTCTCCCTCGCATTGGAAGATATAAAGGGGAGAAGGGTGCATTTGAGGAAGACATCCAAGACAGATCAATTTGGGAGATAATTTATTACTCTCAAAGCACAAAAATGGAGAGTGGGAACTCAAGCCTTGTGAAAGGTGGTGACCCTTTCACCAATGAAGTATAAAAGAGATCATTCCAATCATTCAAGGCTCACTCGTGAATCCTTCATCCATCCATCAATCATTAATCCCTCAAGAAATCAAGAAAACAATCAATCGGCAAGATCAAACAAACAATTATCAAATCCACATCAATCATCACTTCGTCTTGGGATCAAGAAAACAAACAATTCAGCAATCAAATCAGCATCACTCATCAATCATCAAATGCACAATCATTCAATCGTCACTCATCAATAACCAAATCAAAAATCATTCAATCAGCATTCACTAATATATCAAGAGATAGATCAAGAACAAATCTGATATAAGGAAATCAATCTAAGAGAGCATTCTGATATAAGGGAACCAGATTCAGATATACAACAGCCTATGGCAGAAATTCTGATTTAAGACTGGTATGCATGAAGGGGTATAATTATGCCTAATGTATGTGATAGTATGTAATTTAGGTGATGTGGCTATGCATTTATTATGCTTGATGTATATGGTGATTTGGATGATATTATGCTAACATATGTGATATGAGTTGGAGGAAGTAAGATAGGGAGATGCAGTTTGCCAACTCCTCCAAACTAAGTACACCAGCCCAAGGGATGGAATTGGTCATAGTTGGACATTCCTGCCTCTTGTAAGCCGAGAGGCGATTTGATTACCCCAAGGAATGAAATTGGTCATAGTTGGACATTCCTAACGCTGTTGGGATGCCCCAAGGGATGGAACTGGTCATAGTTGGACATTGCTTCCACTTGTGGGATAAGGGCAAGTTGTCATGATGTGAACATTACATGCTCTCAAGCTTAGTTGGACTAGACAGTTTACTGGCACCCTCTTGAAACTCTTACCAAGATTACCTCAATTTGGGGACATTACAAAGGAACTACATAAATGATATTGGTTATATCATATGATTGAGTTAATGTTTTTAACCATACTAGGAAAGATATGTTTTATGGATTAAGTTGGAATTGTAATTTGAGGGCAAAAATTAGGGCATTGGAAAAAGGGACGTTATAGAAAACATGAGCAAAATTTTCTCAAATAAAACAAATCAATTATCTAGAATTTTGTTATGGAGTGATTGTTGCATTGAGTATATGATTCAATGTCTTCTGGAATGAACTGCATGAGGTTAAGTTGAAAGCCAAATCCATGTGGGATCAAATGAAATAGAGCTACCCATTTCAATGCTTCTATAGCTCCAGCAAGCCAATGTTGATAATCCTAAATGATATAGAGTTCTAAAACTCGCCGAGACTCGAATAGGCTTGGGGAGTCGCAAGTCAGGTCACCCTCTGTGCGTCCCAAAGACTCGGACTCACACTCGCACTTGGCCAAGTTTGGTTGAGACTCAACAAACTTGCTGAGGCCCATCATTTGGACTCGACCGGACTCAATTTGTTTTTGAAAAAAAAAAGTCACAAAATATAACATTTAACTCCCCATCTTTGTTTTCAAGTCAGTCTCATACTATTCAGCAAAATATATACATAGAATATAACATTTAAGCATAAATCACATTTCAATATGTATGTTTCTTCTCTTATACTTTAAGTTATATTTTATGCATATATTGGCAGGATGTTTGAGAGTGGTTTTAGATATCTATGAGTTACGATTAAAATTATGTTGTTTAGAAGATCTCATAAATTTTCAGACTTGGTCAAATTTCAATAATTAGCAGGCTCCTATCAGCATTTCTCACTCTCTATTTCACTCGCCTTATCTACCCTTAACTTTAGACCTATCTCTCTCCCTATCACTCTTCCTCTATCCCCTCTCTCTACCTCTCTCTCTCTGACCCTCAAACTACTGCAAGAGGTGCTACCCTCAATCTCATTTTGGTGTTGCCCCCAAACCCCCATCAAACTATAAGTCTACACAAGTAATAGGCCAATGATGAATTGTGATCATAAAAATCTACATAATACATATCTCGTGTTGCAAACCTCTACATATTCATAGTTGAAAAAATATTACAGCTGCTACATCATCTAAGAGTTGCCTTAGACATCTTTGTAGGAAGGATGCAGACTCCTCTGAGCGTCTAAGCCATACACTTGTAGTTATTGTTTTGATATTTGTTTTGATCAATGTCATACAGTTCATATTCCATGAGTTTTGTTATACATTTGACAATATTTATATATACCTAAGTGTGTTATTTCCTTAAGCTACAATTTGAGTTTATACTTATCTAATTGATGTATACTTGTGTATGTGATCAAATTAGCTTCTATTTGATGATGTTATTGTGCCTTTAAGATTAATTTAATAAAGGATGCGTGAAACAAGTTTTAAATCCTTAAAAATCTTTAAATTTCTTAGGTTTTTCACTTTGCTGAGTCTGCACCAAGTTTTCTCGCTAAGTTCCAAGCCCTGAGGCAAGTAGGGCAAATGCTTCTACCGGGCAGAAAAGTAACATTTTCACAGTTAAGAGAGGTGCAATGGTTTTTAATTAAGGATCTCCATCTCTTCTCTGTAGTTGGAAAATTTCCCGAGTCTGAGGGATATCATCCACACAATCATTACCATAGCACACACTGGAGTGCCAAACGACAGTGCATGCTCTCTGGGCTTCCCTGGTGCCCAAGGTTCAAACTCAGACAACGTTAAATAACAATTGTTTGAGTTCTGAGGATCAAGAGTTCAAAATCATCATTGATCAACTGGGCAAATGCACAGTAAGAAAGTAAAGAATGGAATAGAATAGAATAGGAGACTTTTAAAAGTCACCGAGGTAAAATAACTTATGGAATAGAAGACGCTGCTATTTTTGCTTTGTAAAGAGCTGATCTCCTGCTCAATTTGATAATATGTTCTAGAATAGAATAGGAGACTTTTAAAAGTCGCCTAGGTAAAATAACTTATGTAATAGAAGACAGTTGCTATTATTACTTTGTAAAGAGCTGATCTCCTGCTCAATTTGATAATATGTTCTCCAAATCTCTCAACATTTTCCTCCTGGACAGATATTGAAAAGGAGTTGCTACTAAATTATTTATTACTTGACCTGGATATCCTTCTACGCTTTCAACCCAAAATGAGGTGTTTTTCTATTTCCACTGTCTATGCTGTATAACAGACATATAGCTGTTCTCATATCCCTTTTGGCATTTCCCATCTACTTGTTCCACGCCGAAGATATGCATATTAGACTTCGTTGAAACAATGAAAATCTTTGACCTCCGCGCAATAATGGCCTCTGAAGTAGCTGTTTGGCCTCTAAATAAACTAGAAATCTTGCTAACGAAATGCATATACAACTTTAACTGGAATTGAATTCTTAGGGTTTATAGGACTTAGCATTGAGGAGAAAAAGGTCAATATACATACCTCGTTCCAGACAGCAGACAGTTCCTCCGGCGGAATATTCTTAGCACTCTCCAAATCGATGATGGACTCTAAGCTTTTTGGGACCAAAGCTGAGTAGCCTGTAGCAAATTTTGCACCTCTGTCGAAGCCCAAGCTCCCCCATTTCTTGGCATCCCTGGGCAGGTCGTTAACATTATTATTCTTCTGACAATGTAAATCAGGAATGAATGAAATTTTTCCATAAATATCAGTAGTTCTGTTGATGTGACGGGCTTTCGATATCAATCGAAAGCATCTGCTTAAAGTTAACATTGCCAATAACGAAAACCAAATGACTATTTTGAATAATTTGTTTGACGGCGGGAGTACCGGCTCTCAATTTTGTTACCATTCCAAAACGATGAAGTCTTTTGACGGACGTGTATGATCAAAATCGAATTCCCGGCGATGATGCCTATATATTTTTATTATCATTTCGTTTCCGGTATTTGTGATCTTCATTATAGGCATCTTACAGGCAGCCTCTATGCAGCCGATAAAATCAAATAGGTGCAATATTTAAGCTCCTAACTAAAATCCATCTTATTTCATGTTTTCATGCAGTTGCTTAGGTGTAAATTTTTAAGCATTAAAATGTTTTCATATAAAGTTTTCTTATTTTAGTGGAGCAGTTATTGTTTAGGAATTGAAAATAAGGTGGTGTCTATAGGAAAGGTTTCAAAAAAAAAGTAAAAGCTTTGTTTTCTTTTTAAACTTTATTTTTTTGGGGAAACAAATGAGCAAATTGTTGACATATGACATGAATTTTTCTTAAGCTAGTGGGGCTATAGTCCCAACCCATTTTCACCTACTCAAATTTAGACGCCTAAAAAGTAGGGGCTCCCATTTTAGAGAAAAAGATTCCAAATAATCTTTTAGCCCCCCAAAAAAATTCTCATGGGACCTCTCTTTCCTAAAAAATAGAGCTCAAGCTTCCTCATGGGACCTCTACCTAAGTTGTGGGAGAGAAGGGGGGCTACAAAAAAACAACTGTTTATTAGAAAAGTGACATGTGTCTTCACCATTTATTTTTCCTCTCATTTTTATTTGTAAAACTTTTTGCTTCCACATTTTATTCGTAACAAATATTATTAGTACTTGTGAGTTGGCTATGTACTATTGTAATGAGTTTTGCATTTCCTGCTTTAACTATTATTAAAACAACTTGTTTCTACCAATTACAAATTAGAATTTATCTTATTTTAAAAAAAAATTCATCTTTTTTATATTTAGATGTAGTTTTTTTAACTTTATAATTTTTTAGTCACAATAGGTTATTTCAGCAGCTCATTTTTATTAAAAAAATGATTTTTTTTTACTATTTTCAAAAAAAATTAACTATTAAATTAATAAGTTTTCCTAATAATACAAATTGTATTCATATTTCTATTTGTTAATTTTTTGACTTTTTAAAAAATTTATACCAAAAGATTAATGTATATTATAAAATAAGATAATATCAAGCTTTGTTATATTATATTAAAAAGTATTGAATGCTTATTTTATTTTATTTTAAAATATAATTTATATATAATTAAATAATAAATATATGTATTAAATATTTAATATAAAATATACTATTAGAATATAATAATATTATGATATTTTTATTATGAAAAATATCTCTAAATTATTGAACTTGGTTAATATAGTTGCAGACTAATATATTGTAGATTTGTTAATGAATATTTTTAAGTATTATTTTACAAATTTATTCAAAAAGTGTTAAAAATAGTAATTTAGTATATATACAAGAACAAGAATGATCAATTTAACATATCCAAAACATAATTAAAAATAATTCTAATTCTAATATTTATTCTATTTCTATTATTTTAATATTTTGAAAAATAATTATAATTAACATTAACAATGAAAATTAATTAATTATAATTTTAATATTTTCTTCTATTTTTATTTTTCTAATATTTTAAAAAATAATTATAATTTACATTAAAATTAAAATTAAAATTTAAAATTAATTAAAAATTAAAGGCAAGTACTAGCCACTACGTAGCACTTGTTCAAACTTACATTTAAAAATACTATTTAAGAGTGGTGTTTTAAAATAAGCATCAAATTTTACTTCCATGGAGCCGCGAGCTCCGCAATTTACTTCTAAAAATTTGTCAGGAAAAATAGAAATTCACTTATTGTGGTAGTGATTTTTGAATCAAATTATGTTTTAGTCATTACATACTATTAATTAAAACAATAAATATTTGTTTGTCCATCAATATATGTTCATTCACAAAAAATCAAAATGAAAAAAAAGAAATATTAAAGTACACAAGTAATTTTAGGTACACGTAATTTTTATAGAAAGCTAGTTGTGCATAATAAGTCAATTAATCATTTAAAATATATATATTTACGTTTACCACTTTATACAAGTTACATAAAAATTTAAAATGTACTCAAATTACATTTACATGCGCATAGTTAGTGGCATAATGTAAAACAACTATTAGCTTTATAGGTTATCAAATATACTATTTCTCAAACTTTCTTGCAATTATTCATGCATTAACTCCATTCGATAATAGTACTTGCATTTGCAACAACTATTGTAAGGCTCCTCCATAAACAAAAAGACAAACATATAATAAAATATAAAATTGAATTCAATGAAATCAAATGTAAATTGTAGATGCAATTATGAAATCAACTACCACAAATGAATGCATTCACTTTTCACAATTTAATGAATTTATTAGAGGAAATTTCCACAATCATTTTTATTAAGCTGATAGGCTTTTTTGTGGGCATAGCCCATTGACGGAAAAGTGTCAGCTACCGGAAACATTACAATACAATGTAATTATTAAGTTGATAGACTTTTTTGTGGGCATAGCCCATTGACGAAAAAGTGTCATCTAGCCGGAAACATTACAATATAATGTAATTAAGCACATAGGCTTTTCATTGTAGGCATGGCCCACTGACGGAAAAGTGTAGTAAGCTGATAAATTATCTGATACCGCAAAAAGCAGTCGACCAGAGTTTCAACTTCTATGTTTTTCTAATTTTAAGGGTTTGTTGGCGATAAGGTGCAGGATGTTCAGGATAAGCTCCTGCATTTATGGGGATATTTTGTGGATAACCTTCTGCATCCATTCGGTTGCTCCCCTGAGAAAATGTAGGACTGTTCTTGCTATAATAAGTGTAGACATTGTACATCGAAACAACAACCATCCAAGATTTGTTTTCCCACCACAGTTGTGCATGTGATCATCAAGTCACAAGTATCATGTTTGAATCGATACAGGTTCATTGGAATTTTTTTGTTCACATAGTTTTTTCATCATTTTCCTAGAAAAAATATGCTTTCAATCTCCTTGATGTTCATGATTATATTGTATTGTATTGTATTTTCCTTGATGTTCATGATTATATCTTGTATATTATATTGCTTCGAAGTTGCATATATTGTATTGTATAACAACTTTCCTTTGTGGGGGTTGTGCTACTAGTCATTGATAAGGTAGCATAAGATAGTTTGCTAGATTGTGATCAATTGTTTTAATCATAGTCATCTACATGACCCTTGGCGATAGAGCAAGATAGTGCCTAAGTCATGTATCATGTCTTTGATGTTGGTTTCTCCCCCATTTCTTGGCTTCATTCTTCTTTGAAGTAAACAATCCTAAATATCTTCTATCGTTTTTAGAATTCCTATATTTGTCATTTATTGTATTTTGGGGACGACACATAGTACAAGACAAGATTTTGCATCAAGGTATCTTTCACTTTGTTGACTCAAATTTCTGTGTTGTTTACTTTAGTGTAAGTGTTATCCATGTTCTTGCCTGTATATCTATATGTCATGTTCAAACCCCTTGTGGATTTGTGGCCTTCACGTCCTAACTTTATGGTCTCATGTAATTTTTCCCATCTAATACATTTTTGTTTTGCAGAACTTCATCTTGGGTGCATGCTTCCTTGGTCCAAAGAGCTATCTTCTTCCCCTACAATATCCTTTTGGAATCATGATGTAATTTGTTTTCAATATATTTTCTTTAAAGCACACATTCATTTATATTCATATGTCTGCTAAAGTAGGGGCAAATATAGAGCTAGAAATTACATATCCCTTGTGCAATTTCACCTATAATTTTGTGGCCACTGTAGTGTCCATTACCTTAGCATTCAAGTAGGTTCATTTCATTCCTTTCATCAACCTTTTCCCTCTCAAGATTCTCAAGGTCCTTTTCAACAACTACCTTTCAACGTCACTCTTGCATTACCAACATGTTTCCTTTTTCACCCATCATTTATAGGCATTACTTGTTTAGATGTATTTCCATGTCACATAAATGTCCATGTGACATTATAGTGTTCAAATATTTTTTCTAAGCATTTTAACACTTATCAACTACCAAGGTTAATGTAAACCACTTATAATCTCCATAAATAATTTGAGAGCTCTTTATTTCCCTCTTCTTCTCACATTTAGATTCATATTTTCATTACGTGCACTCTACCTTGGATCCTACTTGCAATCTCTTGCATTATCTTGCTCTCTCCTTCATATCCTACAACAATGTATCTTAGAAATATCCATAACTCTCTTAGATTTTTCAAGCCTATCTAGTAATATCTTTCAAACTCTCCTGTATGTTTGAGTGTCTTGGGATTCATCACGTCCAATATTCATCATTTTTCCATCTATTTATCCTTTTGATCTATCTATCCATATGTTTGCTTATGAATGTGGAAATGCCAAAACAAGGACTTGACCAATATAAGTATCCAAACATCCCCAAACATTTTTCCTCTCTTGCATGTGTGTGAGTTTATTGGAAGCATTTAAATGTGTTAGATCTTTGATTCTTGGTTTTATATGTCAATTGAAGCACAATGTTGCATTTTCTCCATTTTTGGAGTATTCTCTAACATATCTTGTAAGGTACTACAATGTACAGTACAAATATCTATGTGTTGTGCTAGCATCCTTGGTTGAGATGCTTTTATTTGGATGGAAGACTCTCAATCAAATGTTCTTTCCATTTTTATAACCAAGATCTTCATTTTCCTTATATACAATTAGATATATTCACAAGTTTGATTAGTTGAAGATACTTGAATGTGTGCTGTGAAACTGGATATCAATGGAATGTAGTTTCTTTTTGTAGGGTTATATTTACTCATGTGCATGACATATGTTTCCATAAAATCTGCATCATTTTCAAAGTCAAGTGACCTCTTTAAAATTAGCTAGTTCAACTTCTACTTCAAAAATTATCCTCTAAAAAATAGAGTATGCAATAGAAGGTTTTCTTATAGTAACTAAAGCAAATGAAATGTTAGTGGCATATTCAACTCACTCTTGACCTAATCAAATTCTCACATGTTCAACTTCATGGCAATGGAAGAATGATGGCAGAGTTGAGCAATGTGGTAGGATTATTTCTCTTCGAAGTAGATGGAAGTTGTCCAGGTCAATAATGCACAATTACCTCGCCTTTCATAAGTTCATACTTCAATATTTATACTTCTTCTACATTGGTCATGGCTTAAACATTCATTTATCTTGTCTTCCTCCATTTATGATAATTGTTTTGACATTTTTTTATTTTTGAATTGAAATCATTTTTCTCTGCCTCAATATGAATAGAGATCCTAGCAATCTAGTCATCCTTTATTTTTGAATTGAAATAATTTTTCTCTACCTCAATATGAATAAAGATCCTAAAAATATACTCATCCTTTATCCTCAATACCACTTCATATTGGGAAATCATTAGTACTTGCTCCTTTTATTCCTTCTCAATTCTTGATAGAGGCAGGGCATTACTTACTTGGAAAACTTCCTTATTTTCCAACTCTGATTCTTCTCCTAGTCCATCCTTTTCTATAAGTTACTTCCTCAAGTTCTACAAATGAACTCTTTAGGTGAATGTGGTGGAGAAGGGGTTGTCTATGGAGGTGACAAGAGTTCTTAGGAGGTGAAGCTACCTAATATTAAAACATGCTTTATTGGTTTTGGTTATTCTTCCTCAACCTCTTTTTGGATCTTGAGGTGATCACACCTCCTAGTTTGTTGTCCAAGTGATGAAGAGGGATGCAACATATTAGGTTTTTCTTGTTCCATTTGAGCAATAAGGGAGCTATGTGAGAAAATAATAGGGTCCCTAAAAAGGGTATCAATATAAATATGTTGAGTAGGAGAAAGAAAATTTTGATTAGGAGCATTGAGATCCTCTCCCTATTCCTCATCAATTTGAATGACAAGAAACTAAGCTAACTTTTGTTACACATATGAATGTTTTATCGTCATTGATGTCAAACTTGTTAAAGAATGCCTTGCATAGTTGTTGATGTGACATTCTGGAGTAATATAATAGCATATGTACATGGATATATTGACAAATATGTCCAAAGACTATTGGAACGATTCACATAAGGTGTTTCTAAATATTTTAGCATCTATCTAAAGGTGTTTCAAATGTGTGGAATCAATTGTATATTGTTGGAATAACAAAGGTGTATTAAATCAATGACATATAGTTGGAGCATCTACCTAAAGGTTGTTGAAGACGGCTTCATGAAATATGCTTTGTTATCTCAACTCTTGTTTGGTGGTCTGGAGTTAATATTTGACGCTCATTCATTAAAATTAATTTTGAGTGACTATTTTGGTGAACAATTACATTGGTTATGTCTTGTGTTTTGCTATGCATTTTGGCATATGAATTGGTATCAGTCTTTAGTTTGGATATGACGAAGACAGAGATCAAAAGATGTTATGTCTTGACTTTTAATTTTTATGGTTTGGTCAACTCTTTTGTTAGAAGTATAACTTTATGTGTCTCAGATTGCTTAAAAACATAGCAACAATGTACATGAATACTTTGTATTCCTCATCACCAAGTATTTTCTATGTTGCGATGCATTATTATGACCTTTCTATGATAAGATGATAGAATTTTGTGCTTTGCATTGGATTTTGTGGTTCACATCATTATTTAAGGTTGCTATGCCAACTTTATTAATAACCTTATTTCTTTGAGGTTGACGTAAGTTGTTTTGGTTCTTGCCATCACATGATGTGATTTGGCTAGTATTTTTGGATCTTGTAAGGAATGTCTTGTATTGGTACATTACACTTTTTCTTTGCATGCTTCAAAATATGTGTTTGGGTCAATAGTTCACTTTTCACACATTACATCTCACTTAGCCAACATGATTAATTGTTCTAGTGTGTTGCGGTGAATATATAATGATAGACACACTTTGGAGATGAGTAGATTAAGTGTGAAAAAGGGAGATAAAGACGTGTAGATCTAGAAGGCTGTCAGGAATAAGGTCAAAAGCAGACACTTAAGACAATTAAGTTGTAGTTAGCATTTTGGAGTGCATTCTTAATAAATTCAAACTTAGATGTAAAGTCATTGTCTTGAAGAATGTTCAAATTTTTAGTTCTTGCTGGCGATCTATTATAAGGTAGTGAGACTCCTTTTGTACATAAGTATAATGATTTCCTTGGCCTATGGCTTGAAATATCGTAATGGGTTACATCGATATAGCAAGTAAGATTCTCACTGTCATTTTTCCCATATTGGGTTTTTCGCATAAAGATCTGTTGTTCAAATGTGTGTGCTGTTATTACCACATTTTTGCTAATAATTAATTGTATCATCAATTAGTAATCGAGAATTGTGAAAGAAAATGTTAAATATTTGTTTATGTCGATTTACCCCCTCTCCCAACATCTAAAGGTGTTCAACAACTTGTCCTTGACAAAGATATAATATTCCCCTTTCTCTATTTTTGTCTTTTTGGCCTAGTGGGCCTCTTTCCTACTTCATAGTTTCTTTTTCTTTGGGTCCCTTGTTCATTGGAAATTCTTCCCATTTTTCCTATCCACTCTCCAAGTGCAAAAAATGATGTTTGATTATCTGCAACCTAGGGCCTAAAACCATCATGTACTTCTTGTCAGAAGTGAAAAACTTCATGAACCATAACACCACTATGGACCACGACTCTTGTAAACTGACATACTCTACGACCTTCACTATTTTCTTATGACACATGAGGGTTGGTTGAGGCTCCAAAGCTATACAAAGAGCCTAAATTAGCTCCTCATAATTATGTTGACCCTTTCTCACATCTTGCCCTTCCACTAGAATTCCATAAATTGTAGTTATAATGGTATTGGACACATGTATCTTGACTCCTCTGATATTAGTAAATATTTGGTGAAAATTCTCCACACATTCTTTTACATGATAGAATTTATAACCTTCACAAGTCAACAAGAAATTATTTACCCTCCTGCTTGCTCCAAAGTTGTGATGTAACTTGGTCCAAAATTAGAGTTTCAGGTTCCATCTTACACTTATATCCCTTTATTTGTCTTCATTGATCAACTACAACTAGAAACTCAATTGAAACAAGTACTTGTAGAGGCAATGGAGAAGACAACATTTTTTTAAAAAATATTAAGTGCAAAAATAATTGAATGATTTTCCATGGACAAAGGGAATACCAATAGAACTTTTGTATTATGCTCATTAACCATATGTCACTTGCCATAATCTAGTACTTTGTAAATCTTATTTTCGGTGAAGAGTGACACCTTGATTTCACACGACCACTTCTTAAGTTTGAACTTTGTAAAATGATGACTATGTCCTTCCCAATGTCCTAAGGACTTTCCCTGTTAATTCATACTGTCATTTTGACTCTTTGTATGTGATGGGGGTGATGCAATATTTGTAACTTGATCTGTTTTCATCCTTTACAAATATTTGGTAATGCCAACAATTAACTTTTAGGTAGATCTATGATTAATTCAATGACCCCCACAACTCCATCCCAATAGTATTCCAACTCAATTGCACAAAGTGGGCTCTACAATGAATGGTTCATAAGGCACAACACTTGTTCAAGATTTTTCAAATGAGGATCAAGCTAAGTGGGTTTAACCTAGGGAAACTCCATGGTTATGTTAGGATTAACAAGGCAAAAATAACAGTTACATACAAATATAACCTATATCAGAAAAATATTAAACCACATAGAAGAGAACACAAGACACAAATATTTAACATAGTTCACCCAATCCCTGGGCTACGTCCACCAACAACGTGTCCAATATAATTATTGTCCAGTGATTACAACCTGATTACAATCTGTAATCCCTTACAGCTCAATACCGCTGCAAGAAGCTACTAAAACATATATTACGAAATCCCTAACCCTAACCCTAAGTGTACAGTAATTCCCTGATCAATCACCACAAATATAACAGGTTACGCATGCTTGAGTTTGGAGTAGTATTGAGATGGATGACCTTTGGGGAAGGCCCAATGCTTCACCTTTGTGAGCATCACCTAGATGCAATGAATGCTAAGTATACCATTCATTCTCATGAGAGATGAGTTCTTGTGAACTACTACTCAAAAAACATGGGTCAATGAGTTTGACTCAAAAGCTACATTGTTGTATCCCGATGGCAATATCATAATAATAAATGTTATTCATAAATAGATCAAATAACTCAAAAATAATATTTCAAAAAATGTGTATATTACTATATTTGAAACATTTGTCATAGATAACGAATTTATCTAAAATAAAACACCTAAACACTTTTGTTTACACATTTCTTGTCAAACCATATAATAATCATAAAATCATTATAAAAGCTAAAACCAAAATTAATCCATCTAGAATTAATTCTTATAGTTAATTAAAAAAGTACTCAAAATAGATTAATTTTTGTATCAAACATTAGTCATCGGAAAATCATAATTTGAAGTTAGTCCATTTAAGACTTTATTCTTAATATTCATTTAAAATATATCCATCCTTCCATTTTAAAATTAGACAAATTGATTGATTTCCCTCTCATAAAATCTTTTTAAAATCTGAAGTTAGTCTATTTATGACTTTATTTTAGATCTCATATAAAAAAAATATTCCAAATTGATTAATTTTCTTGTCAAATAAAATCAATAGAAAATAATTTAAAACCAAATTGATTATTAAGACTTTGATTAAAAGGCCATTTTTGATGGAAGGTTTAGGAACTCGATACAGACCCACACGTGCAACCTCTTCAAGGGTTGAGGGGCATCCCTTATGATGTTGGAACCTTGCACTCAAAAAGACTTGATCCTGGTGGGCTTGTTGTGAGCCATTCAACTTCACTGAAAGACCAAAGGCCCATTGACAAAAGGCCGTTTTTGAAATTTAGCTGATTATTAGATTTTAATATTTTTAATGTTAATTTTTTTTGGCCCAGAATGTGAACGAGAGCTGGTTGCTCCGGGTGAAAATAAAATTATATTCTAACCTATTTTCCAACATTTTTGTTCTTGGAGAATCGTCCAAACCCTAGAATAGTAATTTAGAGCTCCGGTCGCTGAGCAAAACTCTGTGTTTTTTCGCATTTTGGAGAATGCAATAATGAGTTCAAAGCTTTTGGTAGCAGGGAGCATAGCAGAGAGGCGCGTGCGGCCTCTCTGGGATGCCATTGATACTCGACAGTACAAAAGCGCGCTCAAACTTGCTAATACATTGTTAGCAAAACATCCAGATTCTCCTTACATCTTGGTAAGAATTTTCACTTCTTCCAAAGCACAAATAAATCATTTTTTTGAAGTTAACGTTTAAATTATTTATTTACCTGGTTTGTTCAAATTTTGCTGAGGCGGGGGTTCCTTTTATCTTGGATAACGTTCGTAAGCTATGTACACTCGACACTCGAGTGTGTTCCGTAATCTTTATAACGTCATGTTTGTGTTATTTTTTCATTTTTGTAAATTTAGTTTGATAATTACTGGATGAGTTTACAGGCTAATGTTATCACTATCCTACCGCTCTGGTACATGTCCATTGGAATCGCTGGTAGCTTTCTTATGACTGATAGATTTGAACTTAAAGAAACATCCTTCACACTCAAAAGTACTACAACTAATTGCTACACCAAGCCTTTCCACCATGTATTTATAGGTTGGTTTCGTGTACTTCTGAGATTTGAACTTGGTCTGTTGTTGCATTCAAATGTACTGAATAATCATTGCGCCAAAGACCTCCCACGTTTCCACCTGAATTATGGGTAGCTTTTTCTTCCTTGGTAGAATGAACTAGGGTAAGGATGCATCGCACTTAAATGTGCCTAATAATCTTTTAGTCACGGCGTTTCTACGTGTCCAGGGGCTACTTTTTTTCTGGTTGGGAGATTTGAACTTGGGTATTGCCTTAAAAAAATGTGTCTCCATTATCAATATACCACAATTGCTGGACATGAAAGCTAGAATTTTGCTTGACTTGTAGTTTTTCAATCTAGCTAGTTTGTAGTGTACGGAAAGGTTTTGGTATAACTATTACTATACATGTGTGTTCTTGTATACACTACAACGCAAAAAGGGTCTGCGCTATTTTGCAGTGTATACTTATGTGTTGTAAGCTTGGGCCATTTTCGATGTATGGATTGCACTTTTGAATGTATCCTGTTGAACTTGGGTTTCCGTTGCATCATCCCATTTTTATTACAAATTTACAACACAACTTTCCCTTATGTTTCGTAGGGCTACGGGGTTGCTTTATTGTGGTGAGAGAGGAATGATCCTAGTTCATGCTCTTACGTTCGCCAGTCAGTACTGTGCAATCACAATCCCATGGATAGCTGAAAAAGCCTGTCAACCAAAGTTTGCTGTTGCTGTTCCCTATTGGTATGCATGAATTATCCGCCATTATGCATGCACGGACAAGCAAAATAAAAAAAGTAATAACTTGGACAGAAAATACAGAAGATAAAATCTTTAGTGCAATTTAAAATATATCTATCACTACTATCTGTGTTAAATGATTCCATGAAACTGTAATTTTGCAGCTTTATTATTCATCAAAGACAATGTTTTATCTGTTGTTACTATCTACTTATATCATTCCAAGAACTTATAACCCTGCTTCTTTATTACGTGGTAGGTGACTTGATAAAATTGTACTGCTGCAAAATAATCTTGATACTCTTGAGATCCCCCATCAGGCCAAGATTGTGGATTTCACCACCAATTTGGGGGAGAAATTGAGGTTAACACTGTACTTAAAGTCAGCCACCTTAGTCGACCTGACATTCACATAGATATCACAGAGTATCAAATGCTGAGGGAACAAAGAGGGCATAGAAGGATGATTATCCCAAGAATCCTCCTCTTTATTCACTATCCAGAAAAGCCTCCTTTTAATAAGCTTGGCCCCATTTTTTATAGTGACCCAAATTATGGAACGTTTCCCAACCAGATTCATTCTTGGGATATCCATCTCATGGGTACTTCTGAGATATTTGGCATTTAAAGTTCTAGCCCAAGGGTTGTACAGGATTTTTGCACCATCTCCTGCACAACTTGGCTGCTAAAGCTTGGCAATTGAGTTTTGACTGTCACAGTCCAAGCCTCCAACCTGCTTTGAACTACACACAATGTTCCAATTTACGAGGCTCCATTTATGTCTATCCAGCTTCCCCGCCTAAAGAAACTTACTATAAAGAGCATCAAAATCTTTAAGAAAACTTTTTGGGGCAGCCAAATTAAGAACCTATAATTAGGTAAAGCTTGAAGGACGGTTTTTAAGAGAATTAGCTGACCAGCAAAAGCTAACCACTCTTCCACTAATCTCTTTTAAGACATCTAGCTGAGAGAGGAATCCCTAGATGCTCAACAAGCAAAGACCAAATTTGAAAATGAAATATGTTAGCTATCTTTCTTTAATACAAGCATCCATGTTGAAGAAAAAGGCTTTAGACTTATCCTCATTGATCAATTGACCTGAAGCTACTTAGTAAATATTCTTCTATTTTTTTTAAAAGTCTACAATTTCTTCCACTTTAGCCATCCCCATCAAGGCAGTGTCATCAACAACTTGGAGATGAGACTGGGTAATAGAGTTCTGAGCCGAAGACTATTGCTGAACAAATCCGCTCAACTGAAAACTCCTTAGCAATTTGCCTAGTGTTTTAGCCATTAAGATGAACAAATAGGGAGAAGAGGGTCTCCCTGTTTGAGTCCTTTGGAGGTATAAAAAAGAGAGAGAGAATGCCATCGATTGTAACTGCAAAAGTTGCTGAAGTCAAAGATCTCATAACCCACTCGATCCAATCTATAGAAAACCCAAAAGCATGTAGAATGTTCTGAAGAAAAGGCCATCTAACCCTATCATAAGCCTTTGACATATCCAGTTTAATGAACATAGCCTTCTCCCTTGATGAGGAAATAGAGTGAATGGCTTCTGCAGCCACAACAACACCTTTAAAATATGGCAATCCTTTATCCACCTTGCATAGTGGATATTAAAATAGTTGAAACCTTCTTCAACCACTTTGCAATAATTTTGGTAATTAATTAATAAGTGACATTATAGAGAGCAATAGGACAAAATGAATCTAACAAAGATGCATTCTCAATTTTGGGAATCAAGGTAAGAAAAGTGGAATTAATTGCCTTTAGCATTTGTTTGTTTTGTTGGGATTCCCACACCACCTCAATCAAATCAGGACTTATAATTTCCCAAAATTCCTGAAAGAATTCAATAGTAAACCCATCAGGGCCTAGTGACTTACCCTTCTTCATTTGGAAAACAACTGACAGAAGCTCTGGCAGAACCCCGTCTAAGGAGTAAAGCAAACAAGTTAAAAATTTAGTGGTGATCATTAGCAATCAAAATCAGTGATCAACAATAGACAGCATCCCATATTAAGAGCAGTGATACCAGTTTAATGAAGAACGAAGGACTAATATGGTTTGTTTATGCATAATGATTACTTAGATGAACAATGATAATGATAATTAGTGATTAATCGTAAAGCTACCTTAACGCCATGTAAATGATAAATTAGTTAAGACTTGCAAGGGGTGCGTCCGAATTAATTAAAAAATAAAGGAGGGGACATCATTGAAGGGATCTGATCCTTCAACCCAAAAATTGCATCCCTCAAGGAAAGCAAGAGGATATAATGTCTGATAGGAAGAAGGCAGAAAAAACATTGAAGAAGAGAATCAGATTGATCAGCATTCAATCTAAATACAAACTACAAACTCAGCATATATAATTAGCAATCAGCAGTTTATATACTTATCTGATATTTTGGTATGAAGTATAATGCATTGCATGATGATTGGGCTAATTTATTATATGTCTTTTACTTGATATATGTAGATATTTTGTTCCTTCTAATGTATGCATAATTACTAATTGAGTAAGCATGTATAATGATGGAGATGATTCCCTTAAAACCTACAACCAATATGCCAACCTGTTATGAAGGGGAGATATGGTACATACTAGGAATGCAAGTAGCTAGGAAGCCATTCTGGTAGAGACTCCTCAAGTGGGCTGGGAGGCTCGATGACGGTTGTCTTTCTATGCTTCTAGGGTGGGTGGAATGATTGGAGACGCCTTGTATGATCTCCCAACTGGTGCTTCATAATGATTATGGTGTTTGGGTATAATTACCCTAAACCCTAAACCCTTAAAGTAATTTCTTATGTACACTTAAAATTTTATAATATTGAATTAGAGTTCTATTTATAGCATTGTTGGATTATATGTTTATTTATTTTTGAAACTATCTTGGTTTAAGGTTCTAAATCAGGGAATTAAGTTGACATGTGTATTTCCCAACATCATCCATACCTTACTTGGGAATTCTAGGGCAAATTAGAGTAAAGTCCCAATGGGGGACATTACAATCTCAATTGGTTCTAGAATCAACTTATTCACATCATTAGAATCCAAGGAAGGGATACATTCTAGAATAAGCCTATCATTATCAACATGCTGAGGTCCTTGATCATTAAATAAACATGAGAAATATTTGATAGCTTCACTAGAAATATCTTGGAAAGAAGAGAGAATTTCCCCTTGACTTGAGGAAAGTGAAACAATAACAATACCTTTTTTGTGCTCTTTGACCGTGTAATGAAAGAAAGAGGGGTAATGTTGTCCCCTCCTTTGAACCTGTTAATACGAGATTTTTGTTTCCAAAACATCTCCCGCTGAAGGTAAATCTCTTGAGAAGTTGTGAATAAGAGATTTCACAGTTTTCTTGATATTGTTTTTATCATCTTCAAGGTTGAAAATGATTGCTAAGCACATAGACAAAATATTAGTGTTTAGTCTATACTTTTGCTCAATGATCATAAACTTGCCCCCGAATACTCATTGTATTGCATATAGGAGAAGGCCACTCTTTTTTTTAAAGAAATCCCCCCTATAAGGCTATTTGCCTTTGGCCATTAGAACAATCACATAGGTGTATCCATAGTTATTTAATAAGACAAAAAGATGAGGGCTCTTTATGTCATGAGAAGGGCTTTTGAATATATTGAGGAGAACCATTTTATCAACATCGATATTCCTTCCATATGACTTCAAACATATCAAATATGTAAGAGATAGTCTTGCTTTGGCATGAGTGGAATCTTAACTTGTAATGATGGGAAGATAGGGCCTCTATTGGATTTTTTATGGTTGTTATAATCTCGTGATTAAAAATCACTTATATTTGATCAATTTTTTCCATCATTTCAAACTTTATCATATTGCTATCAGGATTCAATTGTGTAGTTTTTGAGTCAAACTCATTGACCCATGTTTCATGAGTTGGTTCACAAGAACCCATCTCTTATGAGAATGAATGGCACACTTAGCATCATTGCATCTAGGCGATGCTTATAGAGGTGAAGCTTTGGGCCTTCTTGGGAGGTTGCTTGTCCCAATACTACTTCAACTCAAGCACGCGTAAACCTTGGAGTTTCCTCCAAGGTTAAGCCCACTTAGCTCACTACTGTTAATGTTTCATACCAGAATTGAAGATAAACAACAAAAACAAAATAATGAGCACTAAGACACAACAATTTATCTTGGGAAAACCCTCCAACTTGAGGGAGAAAAACCCAACCACAAATATATCACTTTATTGATGAATAAGCAGAAGTCTGAAATACAATATGCCCAAACACAAGGCACAAACTGAAGTGATATTCAGAAACACAAGATATCAATATCAATACCATACGAATTTCTCCTGAAGAATATATAAAATTTCCTTGACCCTTCATTATCTTGCCATTACAAAGTAAAGATCCCTTCGTTATCTTGACTTTTCATTGTCTTGACTCTTCAATGTCTTGACTTTTTATTTACAAAACAGCCACACAAGAATAAACTCTTCGATGATCAATAGCCACATACGCATATGGCTCTTTGATAACCAACGTTACACAAGAACAAAATCTCCATAACATGGCCAAACTGATTTATTAGTGCCTTTCAGCCAGCGACTAAATGCTTGGGAAGATGACAATTTCAATAGAGATAATTATCATAGGTACAACAAATAGCTCCTGCAGCTACCAATCTTCAACAACTACTCCATTCACAAGTGTTGTGCCTTATGTACTATACATTATAGAGCCCCTTTAGCTCATCAATTGAAAAGTAGGAGATATTTTCAAACTTTACATTTTGTCTAATATTTGGCCATTGATCAAACTTTGAATTATCTATGCATTCTTCTTTCATTTCAAGTTCCTAGTTTACCATCCTAAATTATAAGCACCTATAATTAGATGCTTAATTTAGCCCCATTTTAGCATTTATGGGTTCTCGCGTTGATTTCCAATAGTCCAGCTTCGTACCGCTTATCATTCCGACATCTTCTTCGCAAACTGTATTCCAGAACCAAATTTTGAGAGTTTTTTTGGGGGAATAGGTTGGCCCAACCAACATGTTCCCTGTTGTGTTTGCCAAAATTCAAATCACGGGCCCATCTCAGTTGGTTCTCGCATTGATTTCCAATACTCTAGCTTCGTACCGCTAATCATTCCGACATCTTCGCAAATTGTATTCCGGAACCAAATTTTGAGAGTTTTTTTGGGGACTAGGTTGGCCCGACTGACATGTTCCCTGTTGTGTTTGCCAAAATTCAAATCACGGGCCCATCTCATTGGTTAAGCAGGAAATCTAAAATCTCGTCGGCTTCTCTTGAGTTTTGAGCTCCAAAATGTTGTGAGAGGTATATAAACAACCTATCTCTCATTTGAAAACACATCATAAGCTTTCAAGATCAAGTAGTTGGATTCCAAGAGCTCTTCTACAATTTGGCATTTCAAGCATTCTCAAGTAGATCTCAAGCATTCTAAGGCGTTTTCAAGTTAATCTACTCCATGGATCAAGATTTTTTCCCTCATTAAATGTCAAGTGAAGTTGTCCACCATCAAGGAAGAAAATCACAACATAAGTATCTATCCACATACTTCCAAGCATTCAAGTTTTCATTGCTTCAAGTCATTTTTCTCTCTCTCCATCAAGCATTGTGGCAAACTACAAAAATCAATTTGCAAGGCATGTCTTTCATGATTTCCTTTTAGGTTTTTGTGGAGTCAAAGCTATTGCATTAACTCTTGTGATTACATCCAAAGAAACATTATTCCATCAAGGTATAAGGTAATTTATGATTCAGATCTAACTTCTATTTCATATTAGCACACTTTTCTTTGAAGCATATTTCATTCATTTGAAAGGTTGGTTCCTCAACCGGGGTTGGGCTGAGGCAAACCCCTCTCTGCACAACATTTTCCTTGTTTTCTTTGCATAGGTACATGTGGCTCTCAGATTGGTTCAGACCTAGGAAGTTTAGGACCCCGTGGACAGTCTGTAATTGAAATCGTTGAAAAGTATAGGGAACAGGTCAGCCCAAGCGACTTGTTCTTGGGAATAGGTTGGCCCGGGTATTTTTTTCTTCCTAGATCCTCTCCAAATTGATTTTATTAGGTTAGTTTCATCATTTGGACCTCGTTTGTGGTATTTGTACTGAGCTGTTTGCTTCCTTTAGTGTGTGCATCCCGATTCCTCCTTTGTCGTCCTCTATGTTGCATACTCAATCGTATCTCCCTAATCAACTTTCCATATTAGTGAAGGATTAGTGATACCCATTAAGCGCTTGATCCCATTCTAGCTTGGTGGGTCATTCTCCTTCTTAATGTGATGTAGGAAATAAGGTCAACTCCATTGATCACTATTTCTTATTGTACATTTTGGAGAACTTGACACATGTACATTTCCACTTTTGATTTGGTATTTAGATTTCATGCCATTATCTTTCATTTCTAAAGAAAAAATAAAAATTGTATATTGTCATCTTTTTCATTAAAAAAAAGTACAAAAACGTATTTCATTTCATGTATTGTTGTTACCATTCATGTATCTTAATTTGATTTGTATGCATTGCTTTCTTTCTTTTCATGTTGCAAAAACTTTTTGGGGCATTGTCTTGAAACCATTTTGTCAATTTGAGATAAAACATCCTTCCATCAACTTGCCTTTATATTATGTTAGTACTAAAAAGAATCAATTTAATGCATGTGATGTTGCTTTGACTTCTCTTATATCACCATACCCCTTGCCTAACTATTCTCTTCCTCATAAGGAAATATTGGTGCAAGAAGATGTTTTTGACCCTTCTCTCAATGATATCTCTCTTTGGGGAGAAGCTTTGAGGTTTGATGTTAACTCTTATCTCAATATGGGCCTCCCCCATGAGAATACTTTGGTGAAAGATGATGATTCCCCTCATGATACCTCACCTTCTATTCATTTCAATGACTCCCTCTTTAGGGATGAAGCTTTGGTGAGTTATGATTATCCCCTTCCTAAAGTTTGCTTTATTCATAGAGATGTTCCTACTCTTGATGATTCCCCTATTTGGGATGAACCATTGGACAACGATGTTGAATATTCTCTCCCACATGAAAGAACTTGCATGAAAGAAGATGATATTTATGGTAAAGGAGACTAGTGTTATTGACATTTCTTCTATTCATTTTAACGATCTTCCTTCTATTGATGAAGCATTAATAAGTTGTGTTTATATCTCTTCTAAAGTTTGTCTTAATCATGAAGATACTTTGAAGAAAGATGATAATATTGTTGATGCTCTCCCCACCATAAATAAAACCCTTGAGAATAATGTCGTATAGGTTTTGGGTAGTGAAAAGCCTAAGATTATTGTCCATCTTCGTCAAGACACCCCCTCAACTTCAAAATAAACGAATCATTGTCGTAAAAGGTGCTCAACAACCTAATTATCATGCGGTTTCTCACACATATAACACAAGAAATAATAGACAACCTACCCATTTAGTTGTCCCTCCTCTTCCTGCTTTTCAACTTGTGCTTCCTTATGTCTTCCTCAAAATCTTGGAAAAGAATCTGATTTAGTAGAACAACTTCATGCTACTCTTGCCAAGATATCTCTTTGGGATCTCATTCAAACTTCATCTATATATCATGAAGCGTTGTAACAAACCTTAAGAAACATGATTGTTCCACCTCATGTGCAAACTAATATAACTTCCTTACTGAAATGTATTAATGCGACTGACACTCAAGCTAAGATTGTGTTTTTTCAAGATGAGTTGCCTTCTAAAGAAATTCAAGATCAACATGACTCTCTTATGGTTGTTGTCTTTATTAATGGTAATGCTATTCGACGAACCCTTATTGATAATGGATTGGGTCTTAATGTTTGTAGCATTTATTATGTTGCATAAAATTAAGGTGTATACTTTATGGATTCAGCCTGATTCTATTCCTATCCATGGCTTTGACAACATTGCTAAAAAACTTTAGGTATTATAACGTTACTTGTTAAGGTAGGTCCTCTTATTTTATCCACACCTATTCAAACTTCATCTACATATCATGAAGCGTTGCAACAAACCTTAAGAAACATGATTGTTCCACCTCCTGTGCAAACTAATATAACTTCCTTACTGAAATGTATTAATGCGACCAACACTCAAGCTAAGATTGTGTTTTTTCAAGATGAGCTGCCTTCTAAAGAAATTCAAGATCAACATGACTCTCTTATGGTTGTTGTCCTTATTAATGGTAATGCTATTTGAGGAACCCTTATTGATAATGGATCGGGTCTTAATGTTTGTAGCATTGATTTGTTGCATAAAATTAAGGTGTATACTTTATGGATTCAGCTTGATTCTATTCTTATCCGTAGCTTTGATAACATTGCTAAAAAACTTTAAGTACCTTAACCTTACTTGTTAAGGTAGGTCCTCTTATTTTATCCACACCTATTCACGTCATGCCCGATAGTCTCATTTATAATCTTCTCTTGGGATGACCATGGTTACATGCCATGCAAGCTATGCTTCAACTCTTCATTGCAAAGTGAAATTAATCTATGACATTCTTATGTATACCCTTGAAGTTGATAATAAATTACAAAGTTTCTTACAAACTGAATCTTATTGTCCATCCATTCTTACACCATTTCAACAAGGGATATCTTCTCCTCCTAAAGATACTCCTCCTGAAAGTGTCCTTTTAGAAGATGATTTGGGGTTATTAGACTTGACGCCATCTTTTGTGGGAGAATACAAAGTTCCTGAGTTTAATAGTAGACCTTTTAAAGGGCCTAGTGTGTCATTTGTTCAACCCGATTCTCCTAACATTTCAACTCATAATCTTCAACATGGTTTAGGATGTGTGCAACAAAGCAATGAAACTCATGAGAAACCGACATCAGACTTGCCTCTACAAGAGTTTGGTTTTCAGCCTCCTCCTTTGTCAACTTCCCTTCCCGTATTGTCTAATACTTCTTTACATTGCTTTAATCAATAAATCATTTTGCCTAACCTTCTTCGTGCCAAGTTGATTACTTGACCCAAACGAAAGAAGAAGTATAGGCAAAATCTTGTGAATCTTCCCTTTTGCATGTATCATCAATATCATGAGTACTCTACCAATTAATGCCAAGCTTTGCATTATAGAATTCATAAACTAATTGATTATGACATCATTCATATAACATGTAACAATGAGTTGTTCAATCATGATGATTTTGAATAACATTTAGATTCCTATTATGTTGCTCCACACTATGTGACATTGTCAGCTTATCTCTTGGGGGCTCATTGTCATTCATGGTGGTACAATTTCAAGCGCAATCATACTTTGTGAGCAACATAATAGTCCTCCTCTACCTTATCTTTGTCTCCACATTTGGGGGCAAGGGTATTATTTCATTCTCTCATCCTTTCTAAGGATCCTTTTTTCCTTGGTCCAGTGGTATTTATTTATCATGTGATGTTTTACTTACATGGAATTGTTTGTTTTGATTAGGGATTCTCTTTTATGCAAGAGGCGTGTATCCTTGATCATAACCTCTTGTTTGCAATTGTATGTCTGAATAAACAAATCCTTTTCTTGGGGGCTAAAAGTGTGTCATCCTTCATCAAGAATCCCTTTACCTAGCAATGGGGATGGTTTGAATTCTTGGTCTTCCCTTCTCTTAGTCAGTGATGTTATTTTTGTTCAAGATTTGTCCTTTTGGAGGTAGATGTCTTTGAGCAAGGATCTCTTCCTCCTTTCCAACATTCTTCCAAAGGATCCCTTTACACTTTTGCATGATATCTCTTTGTATTCATCCCCTCCTTGACCTCACAGGAGTTGTGACCTATTTGACTTGGACTAGGTGTTGCTTAAGGGATAGCTCCTTGGTGTTAAAGGCGATTTATTCTTGCTTAAGAGATACCTCCTTGGTGTTAAAGGTGATTTATTCTTGTTCCTCTTTTCCTTAAGATGTCAGAATAGTCCTATTTTTCCATCTTAAGAGGGGGAGCATATATGGCCTCCTTATTGCAGATATTCCAATTACTTCAAGCATTTCAGGTAGAGTACACTAGCATAACAAAATATGCTAGGCCAGATGACTCTCCTATACACACATTTTTAGGATCGGTTGACTAGCATAACACAATTTGCTAGACCATTTGACCTCTCATTTATATACATTTTCAAGATTGGTTGACTAGCACTTGCTAGACCATTTGACCTATCCTTTTCATGGTTTGACTAACATAACACAAATTGCTAGACCATTTGACCCCACTTTTCACAAACTTAATGGGTTGACTAGCATAACATGAATTGCTAGACCATTTGACCCTTCATTTGCATAGACTTTTATGAGCTGACTAGCTTGCTAGACCATTGTCTCTCTTTCGACTCTTCTTTCTTTCATGGATCACCTAGCATGACACAAATGGCTAGTCTGTGTCATCCATGGTTGTCTTTTTCTCATCTCTATGATTTCATAGCATAACTCAATTTGCTATTTGATTGGATTATGGAGTATTGTCTTATTTTTGATGTGTACTCTTTCCCTTTTCATGTTACCACTTGTGCTTTTGCCATAGCTTTCCGACTGTGATACTAGTGGTTGAGACATCTTCCTTATCGAGGTCTCTTTAACCAGTTGACTTGGAAGCTTAGTAAGCTTTAGGCTTTTGCCTTTGTTTTGTGTATCCTTGCACGTTGTTGGAGTTAAGATCCTTGGTTTGGGGGCTTGTGTCCCTAAACTTAGCGATGTCTTATCTCTTTGTAGTTTTGCCCATGATCACATCTTAATCTCTTAATCTCTCTTTCTCCGACTTTATCGCGAGCATGAGGTGGACCCATACTCCCGCTAAGGTGGAAGTTAAATGTATTGTCCTAAATTGTAAGCTTCTATAATTAGATGCTTAACTTAGCCCCATTTTAGCATGTATGGGTTCCCACATTAATTTTTGGTACCCTAGCTCTGCACTGCTTTCATTTTGGCATCTTCTTCGCAAACTGTATTCCCAAACCAAATTTCAAAACTTTTTTGGGGGAATAGGCTGGCCAGGTCTATTTGTTCCTTGGAATAGGCCAAGCCTAGCCAACATGTTCTGTGGCATTTTCCCAGAAATTCAAATCAGGGGCCCATCTCATTGGTTAAGCGGGAAATCTAAAATTCTGACGGCTCCGAAATGTTGTGAGAGGTATATAAACAACCTATCTCTCCTCATTTGGAAACACATCATAAGCACTCAAGATCAAGTAATTGGAATTCAAGAGCTCTTCTACAATTCAACATTTCAAGCTTTCTCAAGTAGATCTCAAGAATTCTAAGGCATTTTCAGGACAATCTTCTCAATAGATCAAACTTCTTTCCCTCATTAAAGGTGAAGCAAAGGAGTCCACCATCAAGGAAGAACATCATAGCATAAACATATAGCCACATACATCCAAGCCTCCATACATTCAAGCATTCAAGTCTTCATTACTTAATGTCATTCTTCTCTCTCTCTCTCCACCAAGTATCGTGGCAAACTACAACAATCAATATGCATGTCATGTCTTTCATGATTTCCTTTTAGGTTTTTGTGGAGTCAAAGCTGTTGCATTGACACTTGTGATTATATCCAAAGAAGTATTGCACCATCAAGGTATAAGGTAATTTGTGATTCAGATCTAACTTCTATTCACATTTCATTTCATTTCAAAGGTTGATTCCTCAACTGGGGTTTGATTGACGCAAACTCCTCTCTACACAACATTTTCCTTGTTTTTTGTGCATAGGTACAGGTGGTGCTCAGACTTAATTGGGTATGGGAAGTTTAGGACCTTGCAGATAATTCACAACTAAAACTGTCAAAAAATGTAGGGAATAGGTTGGCCCAGGCGACTTGTTCCCGGGAATAGGTGGGCTAAGGTGACCTATTCCCTCCAGATCCTCTCCAAATCAATTTTATAGGTTAGTTTCATCCTTTGGACCCCATTTCTGGTATCTGTATTGAGCTGTTTGCTTCTTGTAATTCTGTGCATCCCTAAACTTGTCTTTTCCTCCTTTCTAGCCCTCTATCTTGCATTACTCAATCTTATCTCCCTAATCAACTTTCCATATTAGTGAAGGATCAGGGATAAGTGCTTGATCCCATTTAAGTCTACTGGGTCCTCCTTCCTAATGTTCAGTAGAAAATAAAGGTCAACTTCATTGATCCCCATTTCTCATTGTACACTTAGTTTGCAAGATTATCCACTCCTTTATTGATCTCCCTATACTTGTTCTTAGTTATGAAACTTCTTTTTCACTGAATTTATGATTATTAGTGAATCTTCTTCAATCTGAACTCTCTTGCATCGAGAAGATTACATACTTGAAGCCCAAGGATGAGAGCTTGAGCTTAAGTTGTGTTGTTAGTTCCCTTTTTTAATTTCTTCAAAGGTTGAACAATTAGTTTTTTATGTTTGTCTTCGACATTGCAACCCAATTTTGATGCTCCTGAATTAACTTTTGAACTTCCATCAAAGTTCATTTTAAACCATCCCAATAAATCTATTGAGCTGTTTTTATAAGATTTGAAGAATTAACTCTTACATCTTCTTAGTCCCTGTCGATTTCTTGTCATTTCATTGTCCCAAAATGTGAACGATTTTCCTTTAAATGATTGACATATTATTTTGTTGACGACTATCTCAATGACTGTTGTTTCTAATTCATTGACCTTCTTGAGAAATTTGCATGTCAGAAAGCATCATTCAAAGCCAAACTGCCTCACAAGTTACTTAACAGTTCCTTGATATTCTGCTTTAGTAAAAGAAAGAGCTATCACCCACTGCTTTTTGCTGGTCCATGTGACCGCACCAGTGCCCAGACTGAAGACATACCTAGATGTAGGCTTCTTGTCATCAACTAAACTTACCTAATTTGAGTTTGTAAAACCAATGAGTTTATAATCTTTGCTTTTGCCACAAAAAATGCCAAAGTTAGAAGTGCTCTTCACATATCTCAGCACACATCTCACTACAACCCAATATTCAGCTTTAGGGACTGTCATGGAGCGAGAGATGTTGCTCACAACATAACTGAGGTCAAGTTTAGTGGCGGTGAGATAGATGAGATTGCATACTAGTTCCCTAAACGCAGATTTATTCACCATTGTGGAATCGGATTCGGCTGACAACTTTAGTCTTTTCTCCATAGGTGTGGATGCAAGATTGTAATCTTGCATCCGAAAGTTGTCAAGCAGACTCCTGACATACTTCTAATGAGAGATAAAGATACTGACATTTGTTTGCCAAACCTCAACACCTGAGTGGTAATGCAGAAGTCCCAAGGCTGTCATGTCAAAGGATTGACACAAACTGTGTTTAATATGCTTGATCAAAAGTGCTGAACTATTGGTAATAATTAGATCATCAACATGGATGACAAGGAGAATAATATCACCACTAGTAGTTTTGATGTACAGATTGGAATCGTAAGGGCTCCATGAAAGCCTTGATCATTGAGGTATTATCAATCTTTATTACTAAGCTTGAGGAGGCTGTTGCAAGCCATAGAGTGCTTTCACCAGTTTGCATACCTGGTGTTCTTTACCGACAACCTTGAAACCAAGAGGTTGCATCATATAGACTTCTTCCTGCAACTCACCATTGAGGAATGTACTCTTGACGTCCATTTGATGGACTTTCCATCCAAACTGGGCTGAACTAGCGAGGACAAGCCGGATGGTACTCGTTTTGGCTGTAAGAGCAAAAGTCTCCTCCTAGTCAATGCCCTCTTTTGGTGAGAACCCTCTAGCAACTAGTCGAGCCTTGTACTTATCAAGGGTCCCATCAACCTTGTATTGAACTTTATACACCCATTTGCAGCCAATGGGCTTCTTCCGAGGTGGAGGATGAAACATGACCCAAGTGTTGTTTTTCAGAAGACTATAATTTTCAATTTCCATAGCTTGTTCCCACTCAGGTATACCTTTAGCCTTTGAATAAGATTGAGGCTCTTAAGCACTATGAATGTGCCATAAGAGCAAAATTAATTGTATTTTGCTACTTTCTCTTGTTTCTAGCCGATCTATCGTCAATGAGCTCATCATCATGAAGATCTCCAATGGTCTTAGCCCACCATTTAGGCCGAAGAGTACAAGTACCAACATCTGATCTTGGGATGGTTGGAACATGTTCAACAAGATGGAGATCAACATCTTCCTAAGAAAAGTTGGGTGGTGCAATAATATGCTTGGAGACTCCACAACTTTAGAGTCAGAGTTTGCTGAATCCCTCCCATCAGGTGGACCTCAAGGAAGACAAACAACCAAATTTGTAGCCTTTAGAGGTTGATCCTCAGGGCTGAAAACAAGAGAAGGGAGCTGAAAAGGCCCATGTTCTTCACCAAAGACAACATCTCGACTGAATATGAGACGATCAATGTCTACATCAATCAACTAATATGCTTTGTGGTTTTCACTGTATCCTGTGAACATGAGCTTCTGGCTCTTGGAATCCAATTTTGAGCACATGACATTTGGAATCCAAACATAAGTTGTAGGGCCAAAGACTTTCAAGTGACTGATTTTGGGCTTCCTGCCAAACTAGGATTCCTCCTAAGTTTTCTTCTTAATATCTTGTGTGGGAGATCGGTTGAATAGATAAAGAATAGTGTAGACTGCTTCTCCCCAATTGTTCTTTGGAACACTTCTATAGACTGGGCCATTTCAGTGATTATGCGGTTTCTCTTCACAACAACATCGTCTTGTTAAGGCGTGTAAGGTATGGTAAGCTCATGCTTAATGCCATGATGTGCACTAAATTTAGACAAACTAGAAAAACAAAATTCCCTCCCATTATTTGACCTAACAGTAATTATTTGATGACCAAACTCTTTTTCTAGTAAGGCCTTAAACTTTTGAAACATGCTAAACACCTCTGATTTTTTTCTTTAAAGAAAATACACCCACATTTTGCAACTAAATTCATCAACAAATAACAGAAAATACTTATAACTGAAAGAGTGTTCATTGGTCCACAAACATCAACATGAACGAATTGTAATACCTTGGAAGCTTGCCAAGTATCACCATTTGAAAATGGAGTCCAATGCTTCTTTCTAACCTGACAAGCTCCACAAACTCCATGATTCTGAGTTTGAATCTCAGGTAAGCCAAGAACTAGATCCTCTTGAACTAGCTGAGAGAGACAATGTATGTTTAGATGCCCATACCACTGATGCCAGAGATTAGTGATGGAAGAACTTTTGGTTGCCATGACATGCTCCTGAGGATCACCAATGTCAACAAGTCTGTAAAGAACATGATCCTCAAGACCTACGACAATTGTAGTGCGAGTCTCCCTATCAACAATACTGCACTTGTGCAAATTGAATACAACAAACAGTTGAGGAGAGTGTCTCATAATTTGACTACTAGAGAGATGGTCGAGTTCCATGCTTGGAACCTAGCATACATTGAGGAAAATTAAATTCCTCCCTCCAGATAGAATCTGCACATTGCCTTTGTTGACAACAATATACTCTTCCCCTCCTCCAAGGATCACTGAATTGGTGAATGGAATGTATTTTGTGAACCAATCTCTCTAATGAGTGAATTGTCGAGAAGCACCTAAATCAATATACTAGGCAGAGGACTTAACATGATCTGCTAGTCTTTTAACCATAAAGGTGTAAAATGCAAACTCTTCCCCAGTGGGCTCTACAATATTGGCCTTCTGCTGAGACCCTCCTTGCTTCTTCTATTTAGAAGCCAAGTGTTGCTAACTATCTTTCTTCATGTGGCCATCCTTGTGGCAATAATTGCATTGAATGTTCTTGGAGCTTCCTTGAGATTGACCCGGGCCTTTCCGCTGAGAGGACTAGCTTTTCCTTTTGTCCTTAGTAGATGATTTTGTTGTGAAGGCCTACTTTGTGGAGGACAAACTAGCACCACTACCAGATTGTTGTCTCCATTGATTTTGCTGTTGAAGTTTGGTGCAAAGATTTGGAAACTTTAAGTCAACATTAGTTGAGGTAATGTTGAGTGTCTCAACAAAGTGCTCTTAAGACTTTGGTAGACTTTTCAGAGTGATGACTACCATGTCATCTTAGTTGCTTTAGGAAGTCTCATTTTCTGTCTTCAGTTTAGGATTGTTTCATTTAGAAACATCATCTTTGGTAAATCTATATAAGGAGTCTTTGTCTCCTTTGTTTAATACATCAATTTACCATAATAGGTTCAATAGATTCCATTTTTAAAAAATCTATCGGCTGTTAATATTTTCATTTGCAATGCTGCCCAAGAAAATCCCCTGTTTTTGGAAGACATAATTTGTTCTAGCATGAGTGGTATATAAGTCTTCTCTTTTTTTGTTTCTTTCAACATGTATCCTATCTTTGGAAAATAATCCCTTAGTTTAATATAATTTAATCTAATATTATTTTTTTCATTTTATAGTTACATCTTTTTCTCTTCCTTCTAGGATCTCCATTAAAGTTGGAGTTTCTGATACTGATTGATCTAATCCTTGCATATGTTTCGATTCCCACCTTTTTAATCCTTGTCTAATCGATGATAAAGTAGGTTTATTCTTCCTTAACTCATATCTTGACTCTAAAATTGGGAAGCCATTCCATGAGTCTTCTTGAAAGTTGACTTTTCTTAATAATTATAGGTCTGAAAACTAGCAAATAACTCTAAAGGTTTGACCTCTTAGGAAGGTCTTTAATAGTTAAGATTCTAGTTGGATTTTGTAAATCCAGTATTTATTTTGCAGAATTTATCTTATTTCAAGTTTGAATTTGAGTATATTTTCCAAATTTGTGTTGACGGGAGTGCCTTCTTTTGTGTGATTTGGTTCCTTAACCCCTCTTATTGCTTTTAGTTTGCAATTACTATCCCATGCAATCAACGAGACTTTTTTTCTTTTACCAAAGAGCTAAGATGTTTGGTTTGCCGATCTAGACCCTTTGTACCGGTTCGATTTGAATCGGGTCTGGGTTTAGGGCCGGTCTGCCTATATGGTTTTGGACGGGGTCTGTTCCCACGGTGGCCGATTTGATCTGGCTGGACCATGTTCAAACTTGGGCCAGAGTCGTGCGAATTTTGGCAGATAACTTGCGAACTTGAGAATAATTAAATACACGTTTGAGGAGTAATTGTATGTTTCGTCGAATGCTTTTTGTTCGATAAAAATGCTTTACGTTTGAGGAGTAATCTATGTTTCATCAAATTTTTGCATATTTAATAGGCAACGTCAAAACAAAGACAATGGATTTGTTTATGCTTTTGTTTCCTTATATAAAAGGGATAGGCATTGGTATGATTTCACAAGGAAATAGCAAGTCTGTTAGTATGAGTTCATAGGTTTAATCATTAATGTGAACGATAATTTTAACAATTTAAATAATTGTTAGCTTAATATAAGCTAGTAGTTGGAATTATAGCTTTAATGGGTACATTAATAACTTAATATCTTTTATTATATTATTATGTCTAGAGGTGTATAACATTTGCATAATGAATTGAAGAACATTCGTCTATAATGTCATTTATATTTATGCCTATTGACATTTTACACATAAAAATTTTAGTCTATTTTTTATTTATATATATACATGTAGTCTATCTATTTATTTTAAATTAAATTCTTAATTTTTAAATTGTAAATATTTGTCAATATTGAAAACTATATTCTTAAAAAATTTATTTAATAAGTATTATATATATATTAATTTTAAATTGAATATTATATTTTTTAGTTTAATAAATAATTCGTTTGACTATATTATTTAATAATATGTAAGAACCTCTACAGGTTCTAACTTTCAACTTGGAAGTTTGACATTTTGTCAAACACTTTGCATGCAAACTAATAAGTTGGTTTCACCAATAATTTGATTTTCAATGAGATAAACTTGCAAACAGCTATGTAATATCATTCAAATTTGCTTAATATTCAACATGACATTTTGTGAAATACTTGAAAATTATATCATTTGTAAAAAGCACCAAACTACTCAAAGGCATTTCGTCATACAATTTGCATATAATCAACTGCTGCGATTATTCACGAGAATTCCTCTTTATTCAATTCTGAAAATGAATTACATACAATGATCAACTAATATTATGAGGAACATTGCAATTAGAGAAACCTGGAATAAGATCGCAGCTTTGATTAATTGGCACAAAATGGATTGCTGCATATGTCTGATAGCAATTAATCCTTAGGCGCCAATGTAGAGTGACCAAATGGTACCCAAACCCCCAAAAGGTGCCTTCTCAATGCTTGATGTCACCCTACAAAGACTCATGTGGCTCTTGGGTAAGCCGTAAGAGTGCAGCTGCTTCATTTAATGCCAAACGTTGGTCTTTGGGCTGCAATTTGGATTATTAGCTGACTCTCTTTTCTTTGCAAACAAATCTGAATGATAACTATGAAATCAAATCCCAAATCCTTCACAATTAAGCACAAGCATGGCTTTTGTATAAAGCCATCGCTGGATTGCACAATTAGTTGGATGTTTCACCAATTCAAAGTGCTGAAGCCTATGTAGAATTCACAATTCCACCACATTGAAATTCTTCAAACCCTTGTTTCTTCACTTCACCCAAATTAACAAAAGCAAATGCACAATAGAATGGTTTGACTTTTGGCTTTATATAATTCTGCATAACAAGTCTATCTTCATCTTCACTCTTCACATAACTTGAAAAATATTTACTTTTGAAAGAAATTGCATTCAAGATTAAATTATAACTCCCTTTATATTTCTCACATGAAAATGACTTTGCTTTCGTTTTTTATTTAATTCATTAAATGTTTGTTTTTCATAAGCTCATGTTGACTTTGGGAATTAATAATAAACATGCCTCCTTTTGATAAATGACATTTAAATGAACATGTCTAAGTCATTTGGCCCCATTTTAATGATGAATTGACCCCATCATTAAAGTGCAATTATAACCTTATTTCATAATGTGCCATAAATGAATAATTATTAATAAAGTATTACTTTATTAATAATTAAAAGGACATAACTCCATGAATACTCATTATTCTTCAGTCTTGTCTCAATTAGGGAGTCAACCACTGCATCCACTGCACATCTAACTACCTTACTAAAAATAGCAAGGGTCCATCTATGATTCTATATCAATCCCAGACTTAGTATAATTAATAAATCTCTGAACTTGATCAAACCAAAGGTACTAAGGGTCGTCATTGCAAATGAGGCTGGTCTAGGCGCCCTACCAAGAATAGTAATCGGGCATAATCGACTTACTATAAATAGTAAGTCCCTCAAACTGAGCCAATTGACGAATGAGTCAATCACTGTGCATACCATGAGTCTGGGTGCTCCTGCCAGATATAGAAACTCCTCAACAATGACTTACTATAAATAGTAAGTCTCTGAATAGCTGCTCCAGTCAACAATACTGAATCTCAACGCTGCCACCAAGCTGTTCAGGCACCTTGCTAAAGATAGAAACATTTGCTTTCTTGAAATAGTCACTTACTATAAATAGTAAGTGTGTCGATTTGACTCAAACAAAGAGCAATTTTGAACATCCCTGACCACTGGAGTGGGAATCGGTCTCTGGCTCTCCCAACTGGACCCTCTAAACAACTCCATTAGCCTGAGGGTCAGGAAATATGCTAATCCTCCAAAAGTTGACGCTCACGAAAATGGGGACATTACAGTTTGTCCTTCCTGAAATTGGTTTTCCCCAAGCAATCTCATAAACAAAAAATACACACCAGTCCGCCTGGATCCCAAGGGTGGAACTATGTAATGTCCTTGTGATCACCAACTAGCTCTCGTAACATCATCACCAATCTAACTGATGAAACCTGCCAAACTGAAACAAATCTAGCGGTAGATGTCGCAGGACTGAACATCTCATAGGGAAGCAACTCAGAAGGCTGACAAAGCTTGCTTCCCAAAACTGTGCAAAGTGAGTTGTCATACACACTATCCAACACATGTGCAATTGAACTGTGCACGTGAAAGAGATCATGCACATAAGGGTCAAAGGTAAAACCATATGTACTCGACACCATGTACACATCCCAAAACTTCTCTGCGAGCCCTGTTTGAAATCGATATGCACTAGAAGGATCCCAAACTTTGAACATAAGCTTGCCAAAAGAACATCCTCTGACTCCTGTTGCTCAACTCTGATCTCAACTTCACTGTGCCCAAAGTGGTGAAGCCAATCAATGGGACTCACCCAAACTGCAGTGCTAGCCCTGTCATCGCTCAAGTCCCAAAGCACAATGAACTCACATCCATCCGTACTACGGAGATAAGAACATTTGAAAGTGTCTATACCACTACCACTATCTCCATCCTCTACAAGGCTCCCATGGATGTGGTGACTTTGCAAGTAATCCAACTTGCAGCCACTAATCCCATCTATTGCAGATGACAAATACTCATCCCTCGAAGGATGGTACAACCTCGGAGCCAATCCACACCGATGCATCTTCACATCCTCTGTGTGTGGATTAGAAAAGTAGTGATGAGTACTCCTCCCTATGGAGTCCCAATAAAAAGCTCCCACCTTGGTCAAGCGTTAACTGTCATAGTACTGAACATAACTACTACCATCCAACTCATCACCAACAACACTTGCAGTGGATGTAACCATGGGAGAACCTAATGCAACATGTGGTTCTCTGGCGCTCTCATCAAATGCACCCTTCTCAACTATATCAATTGCACCTGTAATTGTGATGATAACAATAGCTACATCCTCAATTGACTCACAACTATAACCCATGGGTATAAGGTCATCACCAACTCTCACTGTAGAGAACTGCACTGTGCCCATAGTTGGCGAAGATTGTGCCCGACTCAACTCCACAATAAGCTCCTCAATCTGTGACTGAGACTCATGAAAGGCCAACTGTACTCTCTCCAATGAATCTCTAGTCACTTCCAACTCATGGGTGAGCTCATCCACCTCATCTTCCTTTCCCCTCAGCACATCATAGCAAGTGCAACCCCACTTGAGAAGATAGTCTCTATTAGCCAATAACTGCAAATAATTTTGTTTCATTATCTTGATAGCTTCTCGAAGTGTATGAAACTTTGCTAGGGAAAGACTACCACCATAGTGCTCATCAGTCACAAGAGTGCTCCAACCATAGGTAGCCAAGATCTGTCGAGCAACATCAAAATGCTCAATGGTTGTGGCAATCTAACTGTCATTCACCTTTAGCTGCCCATCCAACTGATGTCACTGAAATTAATGGCACTTGTGCACACTCTCAGAATCAAAATCTGCACTATGAAAGGATGTTGTATCTGGAACTCTCACCTCATGATCAACATCATGTGTGCTATCACTAGTGCACACATCATCAACCGAGGTACTGCTACTATGTACCTCGAAAGTTGGCTCAACTGGTAAAGAGGAAGATTCTATTTTAGCCATCTCTATGCCCACTTCCGCTTCCAATGTAACTGTAGGTTGCTGTAAGTCTTGATCCTGAGACCTATAACCAAAAGATGAATTTTCTGATTCATTTTCCCAGGTCTGATTTATGAAATTGGATTTGCTTTGGCCCACATCTGCATCACATAACTCATTTGTAACATCCGAATCATGAGTGTCAACACTAGGAAACTCTATGCAACCATCTTTCACACATGGAAGGGCTGCTATCTCAGGCATAGGCTCACCATTATGACTGCTGTCATAAAAATTAGAACCATTATTGTTATTTGAATACATGTTTGCCTCTTTCTTCTTTGCAAACAAAGGTTCCGAGATTTCTGGATGTTGTAGAAGCCCTACTAAATTTTTATTGTAATCATGAAAGGCATGCATGAGCTTTGACATAAGATTCTGTATAGTCTTTGTTTTACCCATGATTCACACAAACCCTCTGTCCAGAATGTAAGATGCCTCCCCCACAGGATGGTAGGAAACTGCTCTGATACCATACCGCTCTGATACCATTGTAAAATCCCCTGTAGGTTCTAACTTTCAACTTGGAAGTTCGACTTTCAACTTGGAAGTTCAATATTTTGTCAAGCACTTTGCATGCAAACTAATAAGTTGGTTTCACCAATAATTTGATTTTCAATGAGATAAACTTGCAAACAGCTATGTAATATCATTCAAATTTGCTTAATATTCAACATGACATTTTGTCAAATACTTGGCAGTTATATTATTTGTAAAAAGCACCAAATTATTCAAAGGCATTTCGTCATACAATTTGCATACAACCAACTGCTGCAACTATTCAGGAGAATTCCTCTTTATTCAATTCTGAAAATGAATTACATACAATGATCAACTAATATTATGAGGAACAAATTTATTGCAATTAGAGAAACCTGGAATAAGATCCCAGCTTTGATTAATTGGCTCAAAATGGATTGCTGGATATGTCTGATAGCAATTAATCCTTAGGCACCAATGTAGAGTGAACAAATGGCACCCAAACCCCCAAAACGTGCCTTCTCAATGCTTGATGTCACCCTACAAAGACTCTTGTGGCTCTTGGGAAAGAGTGCAGCTGCTTCATTTAATGCCAAACGCTGGTCTTGGGGCTGTGATTTGGATTATTAGCTGACTCTCTTTTCTCTGCAAATAAATCTGAATGATAACTATGAAATCAAACCCCAAATCCTTCATCATTAAGCACAAAAATGGCTTTTGTAGAAAGCCATCGCTAGTTTGCACAATTAGTAAGATGTTTCACCAATTCGAATTGCTGAAGCTTCTGTAGAATTCACAATTCCACCACGCTGAAATTCTTCAAACCCTTGTTTCTTCACTTCACCCAAATTAGCAAAAGCAAATGCACAATAGAATTTTTCGACTGTTAGCTTTTGGCTTTATATAATTCTCCATAACAAGTCTATCTTCAGCTTCAAATTGCATTCGTAATTAAATTACAAGTCCCTTTATATTTCTCACATGAAAATGACTTTGCTTTCTTTTTTTATTTAATTCATTAAATGTTTGTTTTTCGTGTGCTCACGTTGACTTTGGGAATTAATTATAAACAAGCCTCCTTTTGATAAATGGCATTTAAATGCACATGACTAAGTCATTTGGCCCCATTTTAATGATGAATCCCTTCATTAAAGTGCAATCATAACCTTATTTCATAATGTGCCATAAACGAATAATTATTAGTAAAGTATTACTTTATTAATAATTAAAAAGACATAACTCCATGAATACTCATTATTCTTCAGTCTTGTCTCAACTAGGGAGTCAACCACTGCATCCACTGCACATCTAACTGGCTTACTAAAAATAGCAAGGGTCCATCTCTATCAATCCTAGACTTATTTTATAGTAAATCTCTGAAACTGATCAAACCAAAGGTACCAAGGGTTGTCATTGCAAATAAGGTCGGTCTAGGTGCCCTGCCAAGAACAGTAATTGGGCATAATTGACTTACTATAAATAGTAAGTCCCTTAAACTGAGCCAATTGACGAATGAGTCAATCACTGTGCATACCATGAGTCTAGATGCCCCTGCCAGATATAGCAACTCCTCAACAATGACTTATTGTAAATAGTAAGTCTCTGAATAACTGCTCGAGTCAACAGTACTAAATCTCAACACTGCCACCAAGCTGTTCAGGTGCCTTGCTAAAGATAGAAACATTGACTTTCTCAAAATAGTCACTTACTATAAATAGTAAGTGTACCGATTTGAATCAAATGAAGAGCAATCCTGAACATCCTTGACCACTGGAATGGGAATCGGTCTCTAGCTCTGCCAACTGGACCCTTTGAACAACTCCATTAGCCTATGAGGGTCAGGAAATAGGCTAATCCTCCCAAAGTTGACGCTCACGAAAATGGGGACATTACATAATATAATATAATTTCAAATTTATAGGAGGACCTAATGTAGATATGTGATTACAAATTTATGGTGTTTTTGTTGTTTACATGATACTATGAGATATTGTGTGTGTGTGTGTGTGTATCTCATGTTTTTTTGCTCATGAACCCAAATGAACAGAAACCCCATTTCAAAATTTTGCCGTACTGGCAAACCGGTTCTTTGAACTCATATCTGAACCAGAACCCCAGCCAGCAACTTAGCTGAAGAGCCTTGCCAAAAGAATTTTCTGGTTTCTTTATCTAGTTTCTTGCAAGATTTTGATGAAATTTTTATGTCGGACATTAAGAAAACTGGGATAGCTGATATGATTTTTGACATTAGAATTCTGTCTGCCCACCTCTCATTGCATGATGTCATTCTTTTCATGAAAGATTCCGATAATCGTTCCCATAATTTGGCTAAACAATGCGCTTTAAGCAGAGTGGGATTCCAAGATATTTTCTTTGGGGTTCCCCATCTTGAAATTTAAAATACTCAGAGTTTCCTTCTGTAGATTTGTTTCTGACCGGAAGAAATTTTTTTCTGATTTGGTTGTGTTAATTGCTTGTCCAAAAGCTTTTGCATAATCATTCAAGATTTTTGTTATTGTTTTAGTTTCACTTTTCTCAGCTGCTCTAAATAATAGAGTATTGTGAACAAATTGTTGGTAACTTGGTGGGAATGGGGATTTACACAATTGGTTATTGAGATCCCTTCTCGTTCTCCTTTCAAACATGTTTCTTTAATGAATCTTCCTAGAGCATTGTCCATTAATATAAGTAAAAGGGAGAGAATGGATCTCCTTGACACAGTTCTCTTGAAGCTTCAAAGAAACCCTGCAGCTACCATTAATCAAGATTGAATATCTTGGACTGGTTATTACTTATTAGACTAAAAATACAGTCTAACCATTGTTTGCAAAAACCTCAATTTTCCATTATCTTCAACAAGAATCTTCAGTCCACTGTGTCATAATCTTTTTTTATGTCTAGTTTTGGGTTTATACTTCTTTTAGTAGTATTTGTTGAATATAAATCTTCTCAAGCTATTATTGCTCCATCCAATATGGTGTGTCCAAGAACAAAACCACTTGGTTCTTTTGCTAGTATTTTTGGCAAGTTGTTTTTTTAAACCTATTTTCTATAGCTCTGGATAGGATCTTGAACATTGTGTTGCATAAAGATATTGGCCGAAAATCTTCAAAGGTAGTTGTTATCCTCTCTTTAGGGATAAGAGCTTTGAATGTATTGTTTAAATGCTTCAAAAGGGTTCCTTTAATAAATTGAAATTCGCCTAAAACATCAAAGTATTAATGAATTGAAAATTTATTTAAAAAAATCTTTTATGGAATTTTATGTTAGAATTCAAATTTTCTTACAAAATATTCTCAATTTTTCATTGAAATTAAGAATAAAATTAATACAACCCTCAAGCATATACTAAATGGTTGGGGCATTGAAAGTCGCAAGCAATGGTCATAGGTTTGAAACCCGCTTTACAAGTTGTGCTGAATGCAGGGTAACTTAGGTTATGGACAAGAAGTTTTAGTTCATAAAATAAAATTTTCTTAAAAATTATAATTTAAAACCGGTTTATTGGATACACACTAAATGCAATCTCTAAAATATTCATTATATTTATAAAATTCAATTATGTTTAAAAATCTATTAAATTTTTTGCTCGAATATAATTTAATTTTAATTCTAAAATCTTAGATCTTAAGGTAAACTAAATATTTCTGAGTGGCAAGACTACCTGAATGCTGATGTTGAAGGTGTTGGGTTCGATGTTTCACTGTGTTTCAGAGACAGGGATGGTAAGGGATGGCAGTCTGAGGTGGGGCAATTTTCGCATATATATGGAGAGAAACTCACTCAAATTTTTACCAGTTTATCTATACATGACTTCAAAAATAATCCAAGCATTGGAGTCTAGACATTTCATAATAACGATTCATTGATTTGATGATAAAATAAAAATAGAAAATGTAATAATTTTTTATTTATATGTTTCATTATTTAATATAAAAACAACCGTCAAAATGCACAACTATGCTACATCCAAGCTATCAATATCAAAAGAGGCATCTGATTGTTTTGTAGAGTTCATTAAAGGTCAAATTTAAACAATTTTGGACAGTTTTTAATGCAAATTTAAACTTTTTTGGGTTTCTAATAATATCTATTTATGTTTTGTGAATTTTGCAATATTGTGTTGGAAATTGCCAAACATTGTAACTGAGGAAGTATCAATGTTGGTCTTTTTAGTGTACACCAGAATTGTGAGATACTGGCCTGCCTTGCCCAGAAACATGTATCCGTTATTAGATGTGAATATGGATCCAGTGTGGTTGGATAGATCACATAAACTGTATCCATTTAGAGCTTATATTTGAGGCTGTGTATCCAATGTGTCTGGATATGGTGTCACACTGTCTGGTGCAGTATTCTAATTTATTGTTATGAACTTGTGACAAACATGCAAAAATTGCCAGGGACAAAAAGATAAACTAGGAAAGAAAAACATTAAAAATATCTTTCGCTCACCTATATTTAAATCACTCTAAACACATAAAATGTAACAAAATAAATAGTATAAGCTAAATTTTTAAATCCAAAATATTTTTAATTAACTATTTTTTTTTATCTTATGTTATAAATCTGTAGATATATAGATATGGATAGAGCAACTGATTGCCATACTTATCTGTATCTGTATCACATGGTTTTGAAAATCTGCTGTATCTGTATCTGATGTCATGTCATTTCCATGCAACTTTGGTGTATGCCACACAATATTTTAAGACATGCATGTGTTATTTGCAATTGGCACAGGATGACACATTTTTTCTTGCCCCTGTTCAAATTTTGAAGCCAGGTCCAGATAACATGTTCTTATTGCTATTGGAATTCTTCAATGTGAGGAGACTTCCGAGTGCTTTGTTACTTTTGGCTCTTGAGTGTAGCTCTACCAGCATTTATCAGATTGGCACCCTCTCCTAACAAAGTTGCTAGACTATATTGCCTGGTATACAGCTGTGATGACTCTGCACATCATCTTCCAGTTTTCGTAACTGATGATCATTAAGAGTCACACTTATTATTACATATGACAAGATTAACAGGGTGACATCCTTTGATTACTTGGTTACAAATTTTGTATCCAGTTTCATTTAACTGTCATTTTCTGTATCTCTCTATGAGATCTACATCAGCACTTATCAGGACACCCCTTCTAACAGAATTGTCAGATTATAGCATTGGGTAAACAGTTGCAAATGACTCTACACGGTCCCTTTCAGTTTCTGTGACTGATGATGAAAGGTCTCACTTGTATACCACAAAGACTAATCCTTTTAAGTTGTTGCTTATTCTCACATTCTCTTATGGTTGCGTGGCAAACATGCTTTTATTTTTGTTTGTTCATGTACTTTGTTTTTTTCTAACGATTAGACACACTGTACTTCTTTAGTCAGTGGTGACTGTACCATCTAATTTCCTTGATCATTTTAGTTAGTCATTCACATTTATATAACCTATATCAATTAATCGTTTATGGTTTGACATTTTTTTTAATGGAATAATGAAATTTCAACCTGAAGATGATTTAATCAATTGCCCTTTCTATTTGTTATGCTCTGCAACTACAGGCTCTTAAGGCTTTGGTTTTAGAGAGGATGGGAAAGGCAGAGGAATCGTTGCCTCTCTGCTTAAAGGCTAAGGATGTTGGTCCCATTGATGATCTTACTCTCAGTACACTGCAGATAGTATTTCAACGGCTAGATCGTTGTATGTGCTATGTGCATTATTTAATTATGATTTGTGTTTCATGTTGCTGTCCTTGTTTTGATGTCTTAACTTTTATTTATCTGTTGGGAATTTCATCTTTTTTTTAGTTGAAATTGTATTTGTTAATTTTATGTTTTGCTGATGTAGTGGATCTTGCAACCTCTTGCTATGAGCATGCCTGTGCAAAGTTGCCAAACAACTTAGATTTAATGATGGGTCTCTTCAATTGTTATGTACGTGAGTATTCATATGTGAAACAACAACAGGTAAAATGATGTGCTGACGATTTACTCTCTAATAATATCATCTCATTTTTCATTATTTTGTGTTTTAGTTTTATAAGGTAATCTGCAAAACTCTAAATTAACTCTGAATTCTTGTACAATAGCAACTAAATTTTAATTCTCTTGGCAGACAGCTATGAAAATGTACAAGCTTGTTGGTGAGGAGAGATTCTTACTGTGGGCTGTTTGCAGTATTCAACTGCAGGTGTTTAATCTTTCAATAAATCACATCTTTTTTGCTTTTATTTATTTTTTATGGAATTGTGTGTTCCATAGTATGAAACACAATATAGAAAAAGCTATCTTTGACCAAATTCCTTTATTTTGAATCTGGATTGATATTCTTTAGATGTTTTTCATTCCACAGGGAAAGTTTTTTGGTTTTTGAAAGATGCACATGATACAATATACTTCATATATTTATCTTGCCTATCCGATAGTAGTGAATGCATTTTACTTAGAGTTGTGTGGTCATGGATGTTGATACAATTATTTTTCAAGGTCTCTTCATATGGATACAACTTTGTTTTCAAGGCTCCCTATTAGGGATATGGTTCAATATAATAGCATTTGTAAAAAACACATGGATATTTATTGATCAAAATTAAAACTTATTTAAATAAAAAAAGAACTATCAAAATAAAATGAACTACATGCAAATTAAGAAATAAAATTATTAAACTTACCTAAAATGTAAATACCAATAAAGTAATAGATATGCTTAAAAAATAATATTAAAATTTTATGCTTCATAGATAACCATATATTAAGATGACTACCAATATCTATATCTAGATTCTATACATATTGTGAGCACAATGGCTCAGCTGGGTTGAACCTTGGTGGCAGCCTTAACAACGTAGTGTTTCAACCTCTGCTGTAAATGGGCCACCCCTTACTACCAATAAATATGAAACATAATAAATAAGATAAATAATATATATATATATATATATATATATATTTAAAATGTAAAATTAATAATAAATAACTTGTTCAAGGGGGAATTAAATCCACTAAGACAAAAATGTACTCAGTCAAATGGCTTTGTCCTTCTCTTGAGTCTGACAAATTGAACTTTGATGGACCTTGAAGAGGGAATTTGGGTCCCTTAGGTACAAGGTGTGACATCTGGGATCATTTGGGCTGATTAGTCAAGACAGCCTCAAAGAAACTAGTATGGGGGATCAACAATGAAGTGGAGATTAGGACCTTGGTATTGGGCCTCCAACTCGCATTTTAAGTCAGTATCATGAATCAGCAGATTGAAGGTGATTCCTTGGTCTAATTTATGCTATTCAAGATAAAGCTGCTCACAGTTGGAAGTGAAATGACGTCTTTGAATTCTTTGAATTGATTGTCTTATGAATATTGTTATTGAGATCATTTGATGAATTTAATAATGTGAAATCCTTAAAGGCAGGGAGTAAAATGAATGGTTGGACATGCTTAAAATTGAAATGGGATACTATTGATTGACACAATCTAGTTTCCAAGATGATGGGGACCCATTTCTTTATTTTCTATGGATTAAGGGGGTAAAGTTTTGGAAATGGTTTCATAACAATATTTCAACTTGGATCTAATAACTTTATTTTGAAAGGACAACTTCTGTGCTATTATTACTTTATTAAGAGGCCACCTACATGGGATATCATAAAGCTTTATGTATTATTTTATTGAAAAGTGTTTTTGAACATTTTAATTCAAATTAAAGAGGTCCAAGAAGCATCCTTTTGTTATTGCAATCGCATCCTTCAATTTGAGCTTGAGCTTTTGTGTTTACCTTCTAATTTGAGAATGAAAACCTTAGGTGTTTTGGAAGTTGGAGAACAGAATTTTTCTTGGTTATTATGTTGGGAACTGAGGTGTCTCAACCTTTACAAGTTCCTGGCATAATTTAAGTTATTGTATTTATTTATTTGCCTATGCTGTAATTATATGCACTTATTAATTAGTCATCTTGTGGGAGTTGGCATACCGACTTGTATGTTTTTGTCCTCACATGAGGAAGTAGGCGTCCCTTTGTTTTGGCATTATTCCAGCCACGTTTCAGCATCTTTTACTGTGTGTAAGAGGATTCAATCAACAACTTATGACGAATGACAGATCCTATGATGACGAATGGCAGATCCTATGACATGTAAGAGCTACGATTAGAGAGGAATTTTATGACATGTTATGACACATATGACAATCATTATGAAGCATCTTTGCATAGAGATTTGGGCGTCCAAGTTGGTTTATGACAGGTTGTAAGAGAATCAACTATTTTTAGTCAGTTATGACAAATTTTCTTACAGCTGTTAGTGCTATAAGTTATGACATATTCTATGCAACTGCAAGACGTGTGGCCTATTTTAGTTGATTCTAGGCATCCAAGCTTGGGAAGCAAAGTTAAGATGTTATGACAACTTTAAGGAGTGTAAGGGAATATTGTAGAAGTGTCTTTTTGCATGTAAAAGGTGTGGGAGAGTGGGCCATGTGTATTTGGATGCGCATTTCTTGTTCCGTCCTATAGAAGCTTTGCAAAGGCTTGTATTTGTTGTAAATAAGGCTCTTGAGGAGTCGTCTTCAATAGGTTGATATGTAGGTACTGTAATGTTGCCGAGATTGCTCTAAAATTGTCAAATGGTGAACTCCTTAAAAAGTGTAACCCTGCAAGTGTATTATAACCTTCATTGTTTATAGATTGACAAATTGGGTTGTGCTTTAGAGTGTGGGGTTTTCTTTCTTAAGGGTTTTGCCTGTGTATATTGGTGTTATGGTGTAATTTTTCTATTTTCCTGTATTTTCTCTGGATAACTATTAAAGGATTTAAAATTTGCACTATCTCCTCTCAGTTTGGTGTAGGAAGTGTCTCCACATGCCTTGCTGCTTTTCATTCCATTTGGGATTGAAGGACAAAAACTCTTTAGTTGTAGTACTTTTGAGAATACTTGGCGATATATAGTTGACATCGTTGATTAGAGATAATTTCCATCCCTCTAGCAGTTAATAAGAATATATCAGGATTCTTGGCGATACCTTTCTCACATAACATCAAGATAAGTCGCATTTGTATTGATATATCTTTCCTTCAGAAATATTGCTACTACTATACCATACACTTATTTGTGACAAACTTAAGAATTGAGTGTAAGTCATAGATAAAAGAAGTCTTTCACAAAAAAAATTCAGTCTCAAAATCCAGAGGACCCGACTGGGGACATTACAACAAAACACTTTTCTTTTCAAAGGCAATCCTTTAGAGATAGTAAATGAGTACAAATATCTTCGAATCGATTTTCACAACAAATTCAATCGGGAAACATGTAGAGTAAAAAGAACTCAGGGAGGCTGGAAAGTGCTATATTCCTTACAAAACATATCTAAGAATGCAGAATTATGGGATTGGAAAACCAAGAAGATGCTTTTTGGGTTGTTGGTTACCCCGGTTATCCTTTACGGGTGTGAGATTTGGGGCAGCAGCATGTCAGATCAGAAATGGAGGCAAGTAGAGAGAATCCAAAAACATTTAATCATTCGCAGCGTCAAAATAAAAACTGCTGTCCCATATGAGATCTTATTGGCAGAAACGAGCATCTTCCCTTTAGAGGCTTTGGCTGGTTTGGTTGTTAAGCTATCTAAAGTAAATTCAAAGCATGGAAAAACATTGTTGGCCTAAATTGATCCTGGAGGAAAGACTAGATAGGAGAAAGAATGTGTGGATGAAGAAAAACATCAAATGAATGAAAAAATTGAATGTTAATATGCATAAATGTCCAGATATCAATGAAGAAATAAAAAAGTTTGTAAGGGAAAAATTCAAGAGTATCATATGTCAAACCAAAATGGAGGCAATAAAGCCCACTACATCAAAGAATTTAACCCCACGAGAGATCATGAGGAGAAAGCATACATAGGAGCAAATATTAAATGGAGAGCAAAAATGCTTATAGCACAACTTAGGACTAGTTCTCACCATTTGAGGTGTGAAAGAGTCTGATGGATGGTACCTAAGGAAGAATTGGAAGAGAGAATATGTCTATTTTGCAACATGGGAGTGGTGGAGATAGAGTGATATTTTATCACGGAGTGCCCAACATAAAATGACATCGGCTCCAGCTATGAGGATATTTTAGAAGTAGACAATTCAGGTACCTTATTTGAAGAAACACAGCTAGACAGGACAGCAAACCTAGTGATCAAAATATATTGTTGAAGAATAGACTTAAAGAAGAAGTTTCAAATTGTTTAAGGTTCCAGCACCCTATTCTAGGGTGCATGCATTTTAGGGGGTCCCATAGGCTGCGTTGGCCTTGTGGACGTTGTTAAAATCTTTCATGCATTCATTCCTGTCCTTTGTTTAATATTGAATATCAATTGATTATCATTTTTTAATTGTGATATGAACACAGGACACATCCCTTCGTTTTGGGGCCAAGTTTTTTTTGAAAGGGAGATGTGGGAAGTCTCACTAGGCCTGCATTTAAGGGAACACATGTAAGGCTCTTCCTCAACTCCTGTTTTTGGGTATGTTGAGGGGATGGAGAAGTTTTCAAGTTCTTCCTCACTACTGAGGCACAAATTATTCTGCACCAATGGTACGTAAACATGTATGATGTTCAAAGAGTGTAATCCTGGTGGGTACAATTTGCCCAGCTTACTTTCTAATGTTTTGTAATGTCATAGTTATTTACTATTTAAGTGGTATTAAAAAAATAAAACAATTGTATAATATTAGATGAGATTGTAAGATAGGATAGAAGTATGGGAACTAGGTTAGTTGCAAGTCCTTATTTCCTGGGAATTTTTGCCATTGAAATATCTTGGAAATCTTTGAATTGGTGATAGCAGATGTTCATTTAATTAACCTCTATTTGGGTATGTGAGGGTGGAGAGGTGGGAGGAGAGAGGTGCTTGAAATATTTTCCTTGGGTCAGAATTCCCTGACAGATTTTTCATTCCCTAAGCATGCAAGTTGAACAACTGATATTCTGCTCAGTCTTCTGAACTTTGGGGACATTTGTTCAGTCCTGTTACCTTTGCCCTTGTTAGGTAGCAAGCAAGTTTTGAAATGACACATTACAACACCTTTGATGCCCAATAGCTTTGATTGTAGTGGTTGGATTGATCTCTACACTGGGCTGTAAGGTGAGCTAACTTACCTTACAGAGGGCAGCTGAACAATGATGCTTGAAAGTGAATATAAAGATTGTTTGCCCTGGCAGCAGCTCATGTGGAACTGCTGTATTCAAAACCAAATTTCCGTTTTTATTGACTGGCAATAGAAAGAAAGGAGGTAATCAGTTTAGTAGATGTATATAGACTGATCTAATAGTGATGTCTCTCGAATGTAAAGAATAAGTATCTTTCGAACATATAACAGAAAATGTTGGTAGGAAGCCTTTTGAGTTTGTGGACACAGAGTGATGTTTTCCTTGGATTTAATAGTAGAAAAGGAACATAAAAATAAAAGTGTCTACTCTCCACTTCATTGAGGGGAACAAAGGCAGGAGATCTGATGTTGTGGAATATGGTTTTCTTTTGGAATCAGTAATTGGTGGGAACATATTCTTAGCTGATAGAAAAGGGAAACAATTACAAAGAATGAAGTACCCTGTTTTTATGAGTGATCAAAGTAGGTTAATGGTAGAAGTGTATGCAGTTGCAATTAAAAAATTCAAGGTAAGCAAATGCTGTAGGAGTGAAATCTATGACATAGACCAGGTTATAAAAATGAAGAAGAGGAAATATCTACAACAATATAGTGGTTGATATTGAACTCTTGATGTGATTGTTAAAGTGTCAATCACTATCAATGGTCAGAATTAACGTTAAACTGTCTGAATTAGAAGCTAACACCTACTAATTCCATAAGCATGCTAGTCATGTTACTAAGCTTTTATTGAGTCATTTGAATGTAGATTTCAGTGACTCACTTGTGTCAGCTTGCATGTTATTGCTTCTAGAAGGCAAGTTTTGAAGTGTGTCTACAAGGGAAGTTATTTAATTTTGTCAAGAAATATTCCTCCAAATGCTGGTGGTGGGTTGTCTGAAGGGAACTATTTATGCTTCCTGCTGGAAATGGAAGCCTTCTCTGCTGCCAGAAAAGGGGTCGTTCCCCTTGGGAGAACTATTCTCTGATGCCCCTTTCAATTGGGTGCAGAGCTATGGTGAATTAGTGTGAACTTATGCTTACACCGGAACTTGAGTCTTAACTGATTGATATAAAGAATTATTATGCTCTCTCTCATCTTTTGCCATGTACGTCTTATATTAGAACTTTGGAGACTATCCATAAGTTCATTATTGTGTGCTTCTACCTTTTTTTTTAATTTATGCAATCAGGATAGATTTTTTAATTCTTCACATTGTAATTCATCTACATTACCACATTCACTTGCCAGACAGGGAATTCGCAAGTCGGCTCGCTCAGAAGTCAAAGTTAGTTCGAAATCGACTCAAATTTGTTGCCAGACTGATAAATTCGCTTGTAATTCGTCGATTAGGACCCTGTGAGAATTTGAAGCGAATTTCGTCGACTTTCCTTCAGCTTGTGCGAGCCCGGAGTGAATTTGAAATGGCTTTGGGCGAATTTGGTCCTCGTCGGTCAACTGCTGACTTTTTAATAAAGTTTTTAAACATTTTTTTTTGCAAAATGAAAACCTAAAAGCATACACGGCATTATTAATTAATAATACACGACACTAATGGTATTATTACATGACATTTTAATACATGGCACCGGCACGGCAGAGAGGCATTACTATTATACACTCACGGCAGAGGGGTATTTATTTTTAATATTTATCGTTGCATTCTCAGTGCTCACACTCACGGCAGGCGTAGTCTGAGTTCTCACTCACGGCAGGGGCTTCTCACTCTGACAGCGAGAGTGTCTACAGGCAGGGTATTTTGGACTAAAACGTTAATATATGTGCTGGTGTATTTTGCTATGTTGTTTTATTATTAGCATAGTAATGTATGAACTTATTTGCTGCTGCATATATATATTTGCTTTTTTATTTTTAAAATTTTTTTTCTCGTATGGACGAACCCAAAACGAATCTGAACCCAACCCAAAAAATATTTGGGCAAATTTCAAACCCAAATCTCAAACCCGCATCCGTACCTGAATCCGAACCGGCAACTTAGTAATTCATTTTAATCTTGACTGTTGGCATGAAGGTTTTCATATAACTTCAACCTAGGAGAGTGACATATTTCAGATGTTCATGACTTTCTTTCATATGGATTGGCAATGTTACATCACATTTTAAATAATCTGTCCTGAAATAAAACTAGAGGCTTTGTCAAAAACATTTTTAGGAAAATTAAATGCCTGGGCACCCTGGAAATAATGTCTTAGGCTTTAGCTAGACATTTTTGCTGATCTTTTTTTGGTAGTATAATAAGATTACTTTTGCTCTCACAGCACACAATGGTTGATATATGTTTCCCTATGCCATTTAAAATGTCAATATCGTTCTGTATCTTGTTAGGATAGAAGGGCCTTGTTTTATCATTTCTTCCAGTTCTTAATGCTTTGGGTCTATCCAAGCTCACTACAAGCCTTTGCCTTCTAATAAAAGGTGCTTATATCCTGATTTGTCAATGTTGTATATGTTAGGTGTCTTGTGGGAATGGAGGCGAAAAGTTGTTGTCATTAGCAGAAGCTTTACTTAAAAAGCGCATTGAATCTCATGGTTTACTTGAATTGGAAGGTAACATTGCATGTGTTATAAGTTCTACTAAGATAATATATGTTTAACATAGTTGGGAAATGCTTATTTACTGTCTATCATTCATTGGAAGTCTCATTTTCTGGCAGCCTTGCGTGTATATATTTCTGTGTTGGAGCAACAAGGTAAGTTTGAAGTGGCTTTGGATGTGCTTGCGGGAAAGCTAGGCGATCTCTTTAAGATTGAAAATGATAGATTAAGGATCCAGGTGAGTTCCATACTCACCAGTTACTTGAAAATCACTAAGTGAACAAAATATACACTAAAATTAGAACAGTTATTGGTTTGATGAATTCATCAAATAAAATTTGTTTAGTGTTTTTTTCCATTTCTAAACAAGTCAAGTAGCCACGCATCATGTATTAGTGTGTCAATGCAATCATTAAATTTTAAAACCTTAGAAGCTGTTTCTAAATTCTTCTAGTTGTTGGTTGTGGTAATCTGTGGCAATAAGCTGACAGGGGAAGCTGCTAATTTATAGACATGAATATGCTGCTGCAGAAAAAATCCTGAGGAACATCTTGGAATCTTGGTATGCATGAAAAAAGTTGTTATTTTCAGACTTTGATGTAAATATATATATGGCTGAAAAACATCGCTTTCATTAGGCTTTTGTACTGCATGATATGTCCAAAATTCCTTAGTTGTTGAATAAGAAGTTTAAAAAATCTGGCAAGTAAATCCAAATGTTGCATTGTCTCTGACCTGGCATGGTAATTTAAACTAACCTAGGTCATATTTAGGTTGTGTAGGATCTAACCGTGTTTCTTTTCCAACTCTTGGAAAAGTACTATAGACTTACATCCACTTACACAGTGATAGAAAATAAAGCAGTTGGGTTTTAAGATTGATGTGTTGGTAGCATACAGGCAGCTTTAAAGTTAAGCTTTTTATTTAAGCGATAGGATAGAGGAATTGTTGCTGGAGGACAAATGGTTAATTGGTGAAGCCTAATTTTTACTGTGGAATGTGTTTGTTTAATAATTACATTTATCTATCTACAAGGAGAAATGTGGTTTTATTCCATTCACTTTTATTTTCATCAACCATTTTCTCAGGTTAGCCAATTTTGGGTTGTTTAAAGGTCAGAATTTGTTTTATTTTATTTAGATGCGGTGTGCTTATTTGTGATCTTAGGTTTGTATTGTGAACTACAGGTTACCCAATAATAAATTTAGTGAGAATTTGAGTAGCTTTTCGCTTTCAATCTAATGCCACTCTAGTTGAATGCCAATACAATACTTGTCTTAAGCACCTCAAAGAAAACCAAAGAATAATGCCAATGGGATGAAGGATCTCCTAGAATTTTTCTCATTGATAGCATGAACACCTGTATCTATTAGCAATTAGAGGTTCAACAGGCTACATATTTATGACCTTCAGAACATGGCCTTGCTAGTAATTGTTGTCATGCGCCAAGGGGAAAACCAAAATAGATTAATGACAAAACTTTAGGAGAGGAAGGATGATGCAAACACATTCCTCCATATGAATATCTAAAATGATAAAGATTTTGTTATTGTCTTCCTTACATAGACAACATCATTGGCTGAGACAGTGATATATGATATCATTGTCTGCACCACTGCTGTTTGCTATTTTTCTGAAAAGAAAACAACTGATCTGCTATTTTTGTGCTACTAACTAGTCTTAGGTAAAATCACTCGATGATTCAAGGATAGGGGATTACCTTTTTGATGTATGAAAAATATCTATTGTCCCTGATTGTGGTCTATTAGGGTTCTTCCATGCGCCTTAACTTCACTACCAACCACCTCTCCAGAAGTGCTTAAGCCAAATGAAAGATTAATGCGTCAACAACTTGATCCTAAGTAACTATCTCAAAGGCTACCTTTTTTGTGTATGCAGTTTTGATTTTGATTTTATGTTTGTTACTCTAGTACTGCATGCTATTTACCTAATAACACATTGCCCTAGATTGAGCTCTTGGATTAGTTGTTCGTTATCTTATACCCTTTCATTTAGTCCCTTGGTTAACCATCATTTACTTTGTTATCTTTTTACCTTCTTGTCAAATAGATTATTCATCCTAATATTTGATAGAGACCACCATTGTCATGTCTCTCCTAGTAGAGGATTTTTATCATTTTCCTTTTTAGAGGTCAATATTATTAGACACCTTATGCCTAAAGTAATTGCTTTGTCTCATATACTGTTGCAAATATTGTTTTGTTTCATATGAAAAAACTTAGTAACAAATGATCAGATACAAATAATTCATAAATGTGCTAGGAATAAGAACAAAGTGCAAGACGACATCGATGTATCACATGCTTGGTATTCTTAAAGTTTAGGTCAAGATTGAAGACAAGTTCAAACCAGAGTGGAGGGGCTATTAGAACCACATTGGTAAAGACAACAATAACCATTATTCTAACGGTTCATTGTACCAACATCTCTCAAGTGCATCCTCCAGTAATGACCAACTACCTAACTACACTAACACTTCAACTGACCACATTTTGCCTCTACTCCTTTGGCATAGGCAATACCTACCAGATATATAAAATACCAATTATGAAGACCATTAAAACTCAAGCAATGGAAAACTAAAAATGAACACAACATGTCAAATTTGAAGGAAAACCATCTACTACTAGCAAAATCCTCTCTCAAGTAGTAAACGCAATCTCTATGGGAGAAGTGAACTCAAGATGGGAATGATCCTCCAATATACTAGTGGGTCCTTCAAATTTCTCTTTGGACCTAAATTTTATCCACTAGTTACAACATTAAAACCATTAAGGAGTGGAAATACGGGGTGTTGGTTTTGACAAAAAATGTACACATTTTAACAAGGCTCTTCTCAACAACACCATTTTGCTGAGGGGTGTAGGGTGTGGTAAGCTGGCGCTTAATACTATTTGTAGCATAGAAGTTAGAGAATAAATTGGAACAAAATTCCCCCCATTATTTGACCTAAGAGTAACGATCTCACATCTTGAATCATTTTCAGCTAATGCTTTAAACTCTTTTATTAAACACATGATTTTGCATTTATGAAAAAACTCTTATTTTTCTATTGAAATCATCTACAAACAGAAGAAAATACCTGGCAGTAGTGACCAATGCAATATTCATTGGTCTACACACATTCTGCATGAATTGGCTGCAAGACTTTGGATGCTCTCCAAGAGTCTCCATTTGAGAAGGGATTGTGATGCTGCTTCCTTGCTTGGCAAGCTCTATGGATGCCATGTGTTTGAGACTGAATCTCAGGTAAGTCATTCACTAGATTCTTTTGAGACAATTGAGAGAGATAGGGTATGTTGAGGTGGCCATGACATTGATGCCAAAGAGAACAAATGGATGAACTCTTTGCAGCGGTTGCAACTTCCCGAGACTCTCTAGTATCAAAAAGGCAAAATAATCCATGATCTTCGAGGCCAACAACAATTGTAGGCTTTGACTCTGCCAACAATATGACACTTGTTTGCATCGAAGACAACATCCAACTTTGGACAATTGTGCATAATTTGACTCATTGAGAGTAGATTTGGTTCCGTGGCCAAAACATAGTGTACGTTGAGAAATATGAGATTTCTCCCACTTGATGTAATATGAACGTTGCCCTTGACAATCGTATACTCTTCACCTTCGCCAAAGATCTTTGAATTAGAGCATGGTGTGTACTCTGCGAACCAATCTCTTCTGTGTAAAGTGCTGAGAAGCTCCAGAATCAATGTACCAGGCCGATGTTTTTACACGATCCACTCATCTTTTGGACATAAACGCAAAGGGGCAGACTCCTTTTGCTTTGCAACATGGGCCTTTTGGTGAGACCTTCCTTGGTTGAATGTTTTATTATTCAACCATTTCCTCCATTGATTCTTCATTTGGCTAAGTTTACCACATTAAATAAATTTGATTACCTTCTTGGAACACTCCTTAGATTTGCTTTGTTCTTTTTGTTGAACGGACTTGCTTTTGCCTCTACCTTTACCTTCGTCATTGGCTTTGTCAATAAACATTTGTGCCACTGTAGGTGTTTGGCTGCTTCCAAATCACTGTTTCCACCTGTCTTGTTGCAACAACTTGTTGCACAATTCATCGAACTTCAGATCAACATTGGTGGGTGTAATGTTGAGAGTCTTGATGAAGTGCTCGTAGGATCTTGGTAAGCTTTTCAACTTGATAACCACTATATCCCCTTCTTCTATTGTACAACCAATAGCCTCTAGCTAATTGTGGATATCCTTAAATCTCTATAAGATGCTACTACAAAGACACCTTATTGTCCATCATAATGCAAAACAACATGTTCTTAAGAAAGAAAGCTCTGCTCTTGTTTGACTATTCATGGAGATTCTTCAAATGAGTCTAAATCTACATAGTTGTCTTACTAGACGGCTTTTTGGAAGCATGTCATTAGTGATCAATAACTTGATGAGCATGACTGCTTTTTGATTGCGCTCATAGTACTTGTCCTAATCTTTGCTTGTTACAGTGGGATGAGTAGTTTTACCAAGTACAATTTGATTGGAGCATCGGTATTGAAAGATTGTGAGCATGCATAGTTTCCATGTGTTGTACTTTTTTCTGTTGAAGTGGTGATTGCTTTCCCAACATGATGTTGGTCAACAATGCCCTCTCACATCTTCCAATGCATAAAAAACGAGGTGACAAAGTACAGTCAAAATTGAACTTTGACCAAACTCCAAGGTTGGTGTAAAAAATAGAACAAGTTGCATCAGCATAGATATCAAGGCAAGCAACATAACAAAATATTGATTTTGTTCCAAAACAAATAACCCACAAGTTTTATTTTCAAAATCCTAGGTCTTCAGAAAACACTTCAGTAATGAGAAATACCCACAATTTTTTTCAAAAAAAAAGAAGAAGAAGACGCTGAAACCCTTGTGCTCTAAAAGAAATTTGAGAAGTTTCAATTTGGGAAAAATTAGGCAAAACAAAGAGGAGCTGCCACATTTTTTGAGAAGTTTCGATTTTGGAAAAAATAAAGTAGAACAAAGAGGAGTCACCACGATTTTACTCAAACATTTCTTCAATGGACATTATAGATGCTACATTGGTTTATGTTGTCACAACAATTTGCACCCTTGCTTTGGTGAGTGTTAATGACCTAGACAACCTTGTGAAACATGGAAACAACCTCCAAGTGTGGGACTTGAAATGTGAGGTTGAGTCTACGGAGAAAGCCAGCTTCCTTCCAATCTGGATGCACCTAAAATTAAGCTTTTGAGTGAAAAGGGAGAAGGATATGCTGAAAGGTAAAGGGGGTGATACACCAAGATTGAAATATGATCTACTTCTGCCTATAACTGCTCTTAAATTTCAATGAAGATCACAAAACTACACTACTCCCTATATTTATCAACCTTGCACAATATACAAGTTAAGAATTAATACAACCGTGTAAGGAATACAAGTATTCACTAAATAAGATTGATCAACCTAGATTAACACATTCATACAATGCTGCAAATGATGAAATATATCCAAATAATAAGGTAGAAAATCAAGCTACTTGGATCTAGAATAGGTAAACAACAACAATTTTTATTGAATAAGGCAAAATTCAGTTAGAAAGAACTCTATAAAAGAACCAGAAAGAAGAGAAGATCCCTCAAAAATATGTACAAGATTGCCTTTATAGAGTTCAAGCATAACTCTGATCACATCATGAAGTTTAAACCCTCAACTAGGGTTGAGTTACAAAACAGGACTAAGAGAAACAATCAGAAACAAATCTGATCTCAATTACATTTTGAAATGATAAAAAGGCTCAAAATTGAATGCCCTGCATCAAAGAAATCTCCCTTGCAACTTGAAGCAATAACTATGTCAAAAAGATCTTCACGTTTAGAGAACTACGCTTATGATTTGAACAAAAGGCATGAATTTATGATCAGATGGCATGTGCAGAGGATATTTATCATTGAAAGTTGATGTGTCTTGAAGAAGGTAGTTGAGAAGCAGATAGCATTCATGGTAACCTTTTCATACATTGAAGACAAAACCCTAGCTATCAAAACCCCCAAGTGGTTAGCCGAACATGGCTGCCTTTGGCCCAAATCCGCATTGCTTCCTTTGATATACTCCATACAATCGATCTAGACTGCCATCATGTTGGCTAAAATTTCTGTAAGTCACTGAAACCACAACTTACAAATTGTGACTTTAGGCAATGTCTCATGAGATTTCTCTCTCCTCTCAGCAATAGGGGAGGCTCCCTTCTTCCTGTAGGTGGCTTCAATAAGAACTTAACTAAAATTACAAAAATAGGGGTTCTCTTAATCAATTCCTCTTTTTTCAGGAATGATTTTACAAACAACAACTTTCAACTTAACAAAAAGTTCCTATTGCTACTATAATATCGGTGGCTCAGGGGTTGACATAAGAACAACACCTGAGACAATAGTCTCCTTATATATTTTGTGAAACAAAAACAGGAACCCAATGTTTCCTATGCTTGTCTCAAATGAGGATTCACTAACTGGAATAACCAGTAAGGCACAAAGTCTTTTACTGGAAACTCTCAAACTTAATAAAAATACCTACAACTAAAGCCCAAAGTCTTTAGTCCTAAGTAATTGCAGCCACTACTATCTATAACAATTTGTTCTCCTACAGCACAAAGTCTTCAAAAGTTCAAATTGGCTCTGAATGCAATAGGCAGCTCAAAGCATGCACAATTGAATTCAAATCCCTCCTGAGCAAAACTCCAAAACTCACAATCAATATCCAGAAAATTTCGTAACATAACACCTTAAATCAACACAAAGTTTGAAAGCAAGTTGCCCCGTTTATTGAAAGCAATTCAAATTTACATCTAAGCTCAAAGTCTTAGAGTGTAGATACAAACTATCAGAATTTTTTTGCCTTGCTAAAAGATGATTATTTACAATGAGCTCCCTCCTTTATATAGGAAAAGAGTGGAGAGAAAGGTGGAGAAAGATGGGGAAAACCCTTAACCACCTTGACTTATTCCCTAACTAACTAACTAAATAACTAACTTTGACTTATTCAATGCTACAAGGCCTAAAACACTTGCAACCTAATTATATGTTACAACTTTGCACGTGATATTATCACATGCAATTACATCTTGTTTTTACATTACATGTAATCTTTCAAATACAAATTACAAATACATGATGAAAATATTCTAAGTGCCTGACAAGACGCGACTCCTATTACATCATCTTTTATTGGTTCCCATGCTACTACAGGATGCCCGATGTTTAATATGCTTTGGTTTGGTGAAAGCATCTTGATCTGGAACATGAACCTGCAACCTTGGTTGCCTTGTATCATAATGGTCGTTTCCTTGGAAAGTATATCTATCTTGAAAGCATTCGACGCCCGCATCATTCCAGTCTTCAACTCTTTGCACTGGCATGGGAAGATTTCTCTCTTGTAAATGGGGTTTTTAAATCCCATCACATGTCATTTTGGAGAGCACTTGTCACCCACAAACAAGGTTTAGAGGTCCATTTGCAGCTTTTGGAAAAGCAAGAAAACTGTATGTAAACACTTGGAGGTGGGCTTTTAGCTTGCATTTACATGATGGGGAAGAACCTTCTTCTTCTTGGCTAAAACTTGCATTGTTTTTGAAAACAATACAATCACAAACTTTTGAAGCCAGAAATTCTTCTTTGAATCTCCAACCATGTAGCATGCGACATGAAAATTCCACAAGGTTAGAACATCTTCATGAGATGGATCCATTGCATACTTTTTGATGCACAAGTATGAGTTTTGGGGTATTGTGAGCATATGGAGATAGCTGGAAATTATGGGACAGCGAAAGAATGAATGGGTTTTAGCTCAAAAATGGTAAGGAAGACCCAAAAACGGGTTTCTCGGAGGTGATTGCATTTATGGACAACAAGAATTATGAAGAGGAACATGTATGCAAATGAGTGGATATGATCTCTACATATAATGGAACTAAGAATTTCCATTACAAGTGAATTAATTTGACCACCACCATGAGTTTTAAATCATGTGGCAGCGGTTAAATAGATATAAACAAGGTTCGTGTAAGTGGGTGTTTGGAAGGATTTGCTCTTCTTTTCATCATGGAACGGGGTTTTTAGTCCCGATTGCATATGCAAGTAAGTGGAGACTCTTGCATATGCAACTTGAGAATTGAAGGTAGAAGTAGAAGGATCAACAAAACAAACATAACACGTAAATTTGAAAATAGAAATGAAAAGTTACATGCTAATCAAGAACCAAAACACGAACTTGAAAAACTTGGGGAGAAACTCATAAACCTCACCTTAACTTCACCAAGAACAAAAGAAGTCTTGCCAAATCCTTGAGCAAAATCTAAAGTAAATCCAAGAAGATTCTCGGATTTAGAAATGATTAGCTTGAAAGATTATATATAGACTTCAATCCTAGTCAGAATCCTCTTATTTTGGAGAGTCGAAATGCAATAGTTGCCAAGTGGGAAGAAAGGAGAAACAAAATGCAAGAGAATAGCAACAAAAATTGGCTATTTTAAATGCAGTAATGGCAACCAAAAACGGCGCCTAGGGCATAAAAAACAACTTAGAAAGAATGATAAACAAGCTGCAAATGAATTGTAATGCCCAAGAACTCACCTTAGAAGCTAATCATTTGGATTTGACGAAGAAAAATGGCAAAAATTGAGCCGTTTTTGGCCAAAAACGCCCTAAAACGTGCCCTAAATAGGCTGTTTTGTGAACAAAATCCTTTCAAATCTGCACTTTTGAGTAGCCAAGAATGATCCTTGGGAGATTTAGTGCAAAAGCAACCCTATAGGAGCAAAAATGATTTAGTTTTGACCATGAATCTTGTGATTCTTTGCTTTAAAATCCCGTTTTTCTCAAAAACGCCCAAAATAAGTGGGTTTTTGCAAGTCTAAAACACATGCTTTTCACTTAGAAATCGCCACCAAAGGAGTTCTGATCAAAATGCATGTAATAAAGAGTAGTGATGGGCTTTTACAAGTCCAAAACACATGCTTTAGCTTCAATGGTTAAAAACATTTTTTTATATATGCATTTGCATATAAAAATGACACTCTATAACTTAAGTGATTAAATACACACTTTTTGAGTGCAAATACACATTTTAAAAGACATGTATTTGGCTTGGAAAAAGCCAACTTTTTCACTTAAGTTATACATACGAGATTTGTAATATCAATTGCACATGCAATTGGGCTTGAAAAAGCCAACTTTTCACTTAAGTTATAAAACATAATATGTAAATGTATTATAACAACTACATTTACACAGTTTTAAACTTTAAATATATGCAATTGCATTTAAAAAGTCCATTATTGTGACTTGGACTTAAATTTATTGAAAGTGGGTTTTGAAAAATGACTTGCATGTGGATGATATGCAATGAATGATAAAAACCTCATTTTATGTACTTAAGTGACTAAATTTAATTAAATTTAATATATAACTATAGTTTTTAATAAAGTATCATGAAAATAGACTAGAAAAAGCCAAATTTCATGAAAACATTAAAAATTATAGTCAAATCAACTTAGAATGAGTTGAAATTTAAAAATGGATGTCAAAATCCACTTTAGATATTAAAAATAATTTTATTTCGTCCAATTGACAATAAAAAGCCCACTTTTGGAAGATTTTTAATAAAATGTGCAGTTGGCCTAAAAAATCCCACCTTTTCCTTTATAACATGAGCTAAACAACTCCGTTTGATGCCTACGATAGCTCGAAACGAGCAAAATTCTAAGGGCTATTAACCTAAGGGAAAAACAAGATTAAAAACTACTTACAAGAAAGGGAAAAACAAAGAATAAACTTGAAGATTGCCAAAAATCAAGTGCTTGCAGTTAGAGAAGAAAAACTCGTTCTGACAAGCATTTACGGGGATTAACTTGATGGAAAGCTTTAAAAATGATGCATCAAATGTGCAAAATAAAGGACAATTCGAGGATGACAAATTGTCTTTACAATGCATTATCCAATACATCGAAAACATAGAGGATACGTCTACAAATCTATGAGAAAATTGCGTAGGGTTGCCCCAATTTGGTGATGTCAAAATTGAGAACAATAGCTGGCTCTAACTGGGGAATGTACCTTGCTTGTTCTTAGAAACAATGAGGAATATAGAATCCAGACCTCTAAGTGTCTTCCTCTACTCTGCTTCATGTTGTAGAAAAATTGACACTTTGCAAATCAAAATAAAAAACTTTTCAAGTTGTGTAATTATCTAGGACAACATGCCTTACAACAAGCCTAATCTGTTGTTCGTTCATGTCTGCAACATGCTCTGGTATGCCATAATGAGCATCAACTACTGCAATTCTATCAACATGTTTGTTCTGATTTCCAGGAACAGTTTGAATGTTGAAAGCTTGGAAGGCCTCAAGTAGATCCCAAACTCTATGTTTGTATGATTTGCGGAGGTTATTCGTTGTAACATTCTGATTTCTAATTTGATTAACAACCAACTCACTGTCTTCAAAGACTTTAAGGATTTTATACCTCTTCTTTGTGCAAGTTGGAGACCTTGAATCAAGGCTTCATACTCAGCCACATTGTCAGTGCAACTAAAATTAAGCTTAAATGATAAGTACTATTTCTCCAACCTTGGAGAAACAAGTATTACACCAGCACCTAAACCACTTTTGTTCCTTGAGCCATCAAAGAACATATTCCACAGTCTATTAGTATCTAAATGTTCTTTTATGAGATTTGGAATAGGAGCATCCTCCTCATGTATACAATAGGTTCCAAGGCTTGTCTCTTCAACCTCTTGCACTAGATCAAATTTAAAAGCATTAGCCCACTCATCTAAGAGATAATCAGGAACCACTGTCAAGAGAGTAGTAGGTTCATGGATTATGCATTCTTCTTCTTCCTCATCGAGTGTGCAATTCATGTTTATAGGGCTAGGTGTATAAAACTCTATGGGCCCGTTTGGGGGCTGGAATTAGACTGGAATTGGCATTATCTAATTCCGGATAATGTCAATTCCATGTTTGTGTCCATCCAAAAAGTTGGAATTGGAATTTCGAAATTCCAATTTTGCCCCAAAATGGCCATTTGCATCTTCCACTCGAATAGGTGGAATTGGAATTTCGAATTCCAATTCCAATTTCAATTTTTATAAAACCAAATTTAATATTTCGTGGGATCCGTGACTATAAGAATGCATATTATATTGCTATAAGGATGTGCACATATACATGTGTACATACATGTGTGTATATACATATGTGTATACACACACGTGTGTGTATACACACACACACGTGTGTATATGTATATACACACGTGTGTATTTGTGTATATATACTTGTGTGTATATGTGTATATATATACACATGTGTGTATATGTGTATACATGTGTGTATATACACACATGTATTTGTATATATATGTGTGTATGTGTGTATATATACACACATGTATGTATATACACGTGTGTGTATATATACACATGTATATATAAACACACATGTGTATATGTGTGTATACTCACACATGTACATACATGTGTGTATGTGTGTATATACACGTGTGCATATGTGTATACATGTGTGTATATATACACACATATGTGTATGTGTATATATACACATGTGTGCATGTGTATATATACACACACATGTATGTGTGTATATATACAAACATATACACACCATATTCAAAGAAATTAAAATAAAGAATTCGAATAGGTAGAATTGGAATTTCGAATAGGTGGAATTGGAATTTCCAATTTCAATTTTTATAAAACCAAATTTAATATTTCGTGGGATCCGTGACTATAAGAATGCATATTATATTGCTATAAGGATGTGCATATATACACGTGTACATACATGTGTGTATATACATGTGTATACACACACACGTGTGTATATGTATATACACACACGTGTGTATTTGTGTATATATACTTGTGTGTATATGTGTATACATGTGTGTATATACACACATGTATTTGTATATATATGTGTGTATGTGTGTATATATACACACATGTATGTATATACACGTGTGTGTATATATACACACGTATATATAAACACACGTGTATATGTGTGTATACTCACACATGTACATACATGTGTGTATGTGTGTATATACACACGTGTGCATATGTGTATACATGTGTGTATATATACATATGTGTATGTGTATATATACACATGTGTGTATGTGTATATATACACATGTGTGCATGTGTATATATACACACACATGTATGTGTGTATATATACAAACATATACACACCATATTCAAAGAAATTAAAATAAAGAATTAAAATTCCTTATGCATCTTCTCAGTCATCTTCCGGGTGAACCAAACGGGTTAGCCCATATTCCGGAAATCATTTTCAGGATTTGTATCTTCCAGAATTGCAGCATCTTCCAGAATTGACTATATCCAGCATTTGGTATTCCAGCACCCAAACGGACCCTATGTGATTGAGAGCCAATGACGATGCTTTTATGGAAGCGTTTGTTTCATATCGGTCCTAAAGAACATGTAGGACCGATCAAATGTAATATAACCACCTATCTTGGCAGTGAAATGCCTAGAAAGGCAAAGGGAAAAGTGTGCAGGGAGATCAATAACTGATATGTCTTGTATGACAGTGCAACCAAGGCATGTATGCAAGGCCAATTTTATGTTCTTCAATACTCCTACTTTCGGACATAATTGCCACCCAATTGAACAACCCCTCTAGTCACATTTTCATATTTATCTAGAAGGTCAACTACCTTCTTTGGCATGACTGAGCTACTAGCTCTTGAGTATATCATATAATTGTGAACTAGTTTATCTCCTATAATTAAAGAGAGATAAAAATGAGGAGGTTTATCTTTCTTACTTGTATTCTCCTCCTTTCTAGGCTACACAAGACTTGTTGCTTCATTTGATGTTCCACTTGTTGCTGGTCCCCCTTGAACATTTATATCTTCAACTCTTTTTGTAGCAATTCCAACTGAGGTGGAATTGTGAGGACATCCCACATAGGAACATTGATATTGATCTTCTTCATCTGATCCACTACGGTGAGAGGGATGTTTGTTGGCTTGATAGGACCCTTAGCAACAAGATCTGGTTTTTGAATTGGGGCAGCTTGAGGCTTCTTTGTCTTTTTGCTGTTCTGATGTGTATTCTGATTTTGTAATGGGGCAGTACCATCATGTTGTATACTTGCCGATTAGTAGATGTAACTGCTTCTGAAGTTAAAACTCGATTGGATGGAGAAGGTGAAACACTCTCCACTGCTCTTCTTTTGCACCTAGTATTATGAGCTATGCTATCATTGCCCTCTCGGTTAATACCACAAAAGTCCTCTTGTTGCCAATTTATAAGAGAAGAATCCCCCTAGTGTAGGAATTGAAATCCAACATTGGACTGATTTGTATCATACTGCTGTCCTGATTTTGTTGGTTCTTCTTGAACTGTCAGAGCTTGAAAAAACTCTACCCTTTGGCAAGTACACTAATCATAAGAAAGACTGTAGGTAGCACACCATTCTTGCACTTGAGCAAGATTGTTTTGGGGAACAAGTGTCCTCGCTATATTTGTATTTGTATTTGTAGGGGCAACATTATTTAAAGGCTTATTTTGGTTCCATGAACCTTGTCCTTGATTTGGTGGCCTATTGAATGAAGGATTCTGAATTGTGAGGCTGATAAGGCCTACTACCTTGAGCTTGTTGCCTCTCTAGAGTCACCACCCTGTTCCCAATGTTTTGCAATCCGAGATTAAAATCATGTTTGATGGATTTTTGCTCTTGCATCATACTTTGCATCATGATTTTGATCTCCTCTATCTCTTAGGAGATGTAGAAGTTGGTGGAGCAGAAATAAGAGGCCGACTTGCAGTTGTAGTAGGAATAGGAGCCATTGTAGGTTGATGTCTAGGCATCTCCGCAAATAAAGGCATTGGTGGCCTTGGAGCTAATTTCCCTGCATGAATTAGGCAATTCTCTGTGCTTATAGCTAGATCATATGCAGCTGGTAAGGTATCATCACCCATTGTCTGCAATGTAGTAGAAATATCACTACTGAAAGCTCTGATTTTAATGCAAAAAAGCATTAAAATCATGTTTGATGGATTTTTGCTCTTGCATCATACTTTGCATCATGATTTTGATCTTCTCTATCTGTTAGGAGATGTAGAAGTTGGTGGAGCAGCAATAAGAGGCCGACTTGTAGTTGTAGTAGGAATAGGAGCCATTGTAGGTTGATGTCTAGGCATCTCTGCAAATAAAGGCATTGGTGGCCTTGGAGCTAATTTCCCTGCATGAATTAGGCAATTCTCTGCCCTTATAGCTAGATCATATGCAGCTGGTAAGGTATCATCACCCATTGTCTGCAATGAATTAGAAATATCACTACTGAAAGCTCTGAGATAATGCAAAAAAGCATTACCAGGAGAAGGCCTCACTAAAGTAGGAATTCTATCCCATGTCTTTTGGAATCTATAATTGAAATCAGTTATGCATTCATGGGGTGCTCTCTTGATTGTAGTTATAACTGCTTTAAAAGTGATAGATGATCACTTTTATCCTCAATGCTTGCATAGCCTTTACCTAACTCATCCCAATTATGGATGGAGCTATGTGGCAATCCTCTATACCACTGTAAGGCTTTCCCTTTCAATGATGAAGCTAGAAGTCTGACAACAACATCATCCTCTGTAATACCATATATAGTGCAGATATTGGAAACCTCTTGTATGTGTTCTACTGGGGAAATGTAAGTTTCACTAGCGGAGTTTGGTAAACTCTTAAATGTAGCCACTGGTATATCATGTCTTTGAGTCAATATAAGAGGGCTACCACCATTAAAGGTAGCAAAAATCAGATTTCTAGGGACAACCATATGGAATAATGATCTATTCAATTGAGCAGATGGTACCCTAGGTTGTGTTCTTATAACCAGAGGGGTAGAAAGAGATCTAGATGGTGTAGGTGCTGCTTATGAACCCCTAACTGGTGAAATAGAAAGTCTATCCCTTCTAGAACTTGAAAATGAGAGTTGAACAAATTGAAAATTACCTCTAGAATATGCCCTTGTTTGAATATTGGGCATGAATTGTAGCAATTTGGTTTGAGAACTGAGTTATCGAGATGGACTCTCCAAGTGCTTGAACTTGAGCCTCTACGAAGGCTAGAATGCTAAGAGCAACACTATTTCCTTAGCATAGAAGTTGAAATCCTTTGTTTGAAAAGCAAGCCAATAGGCTTCTTCTTTTTGCAAGCTTGAATGTAGTCCCATTGGGCATGCCAAAAACTGTTGTCACAAAAGTTCGCATCCTTGCTTAGGTGAGTGTTAATGACTTAAACAACTTTGTGAAACATGAAAACAACCTCCAAGTGTGGGACTTGAAATGTGAGGTTGAATGTCTGGAGAAGGTTCGCTTCCTTCCAATCAGGATGCACCTAAAACTAGATTTTTGAGGGAAAAGGGAGAAGAATATGCTGAAAGGGAAAGAGGGTGATACATCAAGATTGAAATATGATCTACTTCTGCCTATAACTGCTCTTAAACTTCAATAAAGATCACAAAACTACACTAGCTATATTTATCAACCTTAGCACAATATGAAAGTTAAGAATTAACACAACCTTATAAGGAATACAAGTATTCACTAAATAAGATTGATCAACCTAAATTAACACACTCATACAATGCTGCAGATGATGAAATACATTTAAATAATAAAGTAGAAAATCTGCACAAGCTACTTGGATCAAGAATAGGTAAACAAAAACAATTTTTATTGAATAAGGCAAAATTCAGTTAGAGAGAACTCTGTAAAAGAACCAGAAAGAAGAGAAGATCCCTCAAAAATATGTACAAAATTGCCTTTATATAGTTTAGGCATAACTCTAATCACATCATGAAGTTCAAACCCTCAACTAGGGTTGAGTTACAAAAGAGGACCAAGAGAAAAGATCAAAGACAGATCTGATCTCGATTACATTTTGAAATGACATAAATGCTCAAAATTGAATGCCCTACATCGAAGAAATCTCCCCTGCAACTTGAAGCAATAACTATGTTAAAAAGATCTTCATATTTAGAGAATTACGCTTTTGATTTGAACAAAAGACATGAATTTATGATCAAATGGCATGTGCAGAGGATATTTATCGTTGAAAGTTGACGTGTCCTGAAGAAGGTAGTTGAGAAGCAGATAGCATTCATGGTGATCTTTTCATACATTGAAGACAAAACCCTAGCTGTCAAAACCCCCAGGTGGTTAGTCGAACATGACCGCCTTTGGCCTAAATCTGCATTACTTTCTCTGATATACTCCATACAATTGATTTGATCGATTAAACAATCGATCCAGACTGCCATCGCACCATCGTTGACCATTAGCTTTCAAATATTTGAATATGACATCTCCATTTCGTAGATCAAAAAATTTCAAACGACCTTGATCGCGCGAAATGGCGATGAAGCCTTTTACCTTAACTGCCACCTCGCCCAATTCAATAAAATCAAAATATGTGGCCATTGGGCCCACCATCCTTGGCCGCTTGACTTTAAACTCCTATTGCTGTTTTGCAAAAGGCCGAGGGTGGGCCCACCCATTCCCTTTGTGAAATAGCAAAAATCCCAGCCCTTCGCTATTTCACAGTCAAAATGTTGACCTGAAGAATATCTTGTGAAACACTGAAAAACTTTTTATTACGGGTTTGGGCCCACTGTTCTTTTCCATTTATAAACTCTTTTTGCTATTTTGCAAAATAGAAAATAGGACCTGACCATGCGTTCCACAAAATGGTGAAAAGCCTTTTCCTTCCTTACTTCGAGCTCACCATTTCATGTGGTGACCTTTCGTTGTTTCACAGTCAAAGAATGCTGACCAAAATGCTCCCTTGTGAAACAACGAAAAACCTTCTCTTTGAAGAGTTGTGGACCCCGCCACTTGATCGCCTTTGCCATTTTGTGGTCAAACAATGTTGACCTTTTTGCATCCATGCGATTGGCAAAAAGCCTTTATCTTAAATCGCCAATGTAGTTTCACAATTGTTTCATATCAAGGGTAAAAGACCTTTTGTGAAACTGCGAAGGCAATTAGGAAGTCGATAAAAAGGGGAAGGGGCCGATCATTTTGATGATGAAAGAGACATTGATGAGTAACTTTGTGATCTATGACAACCGGTCAACTGCAAATTATAACAAAGTGCACGCCTATTTGAAAGCCGAGGGGTTTATGTAGGGTTTTAGGACTTAGGAGATTTTTAAGGGTCTTTAGGCGTTTGCTCTAAGTTTAAGCCTTAGCACTATGTATATTGAACCCCTGTGATGGAAATTTAACCCAGAGGGTTAATGGTGACAAAAAGTCAACATTTTACTTTTGGTAATGGATGATAATAACATTGGCCACCATTTTTGGGGCTTTGGTACGGATACATGATAGCATTTGCTTTTTATCTTGGTCTCCAATTCTGGATTTTTTTAGCTTCAGCTCTTTGCTTCATTGGGTGGTCCTTTCTTTACGAGAGTATTTGTAGTTGCATTTGGAGCTGCTAGTTTGGAGTTGGATAACATTGTTGAACCTACTCATGTTTTCTTTTCTAATGTTTAGTCTCTGAACCTATCATTTATTTTATTGCATCTCCTTTTACTCTCTAATTTCATTGACCTATTGTGTTGCTTTGTCGACATGTCTATAATTTTTGTTTTCTTATGTATTGTATGATATAAATTGCAACAATATCGAAGTTCTATATTTTCTAGTAGGTTTGGATTTCCATTATATAATGGATTCAAATTAGACAATTCAAAAGTTGCATAAATTTCAGATTAAAAGGCATTCCCACTTTCAATTGTGTTGATTTGCTTCAGATTTTTGGGTCGCTTTATGATTTATGTTTTGATTTTTTTTTTTTTTTTGATGGGTAATAGGCCGAAGCCAAGATCAACATGGGGCTCAAGAAGACTTGAACCCAAGACCTCCCAAATGAGAGGCTCGCAACTTACCGTTGCGTTGTGGGGTGTTCCCCAATGATTTATGTTTTGATTTTAGTTTTAGATTCTTTTGACTTTTTTTGGTGAAAAACAGTGGTATCAAGGCACTTTTTTTCATCCTTGGTAGCCCACAAACTTTATGAAGAAATATTTTAAAAATATTTTTGTAAGATCTTATCAAAACTTACTGCAAGGAGTGCATTAATCAAATTTAAGGAATGCCACAAATTATGCGCAAAAGGAATACAATGTGCAAGTGAAAATCTGTTTAAGAGGAAGATAGATCAAATGTTGCATCAATTTCATAATAAAGACATTGCTACTTTCAATTCTATTGATTTGTTTAGATTTTCTGCTCCCTCTTGGATTTATGTTTTGATTTTAGTTTTTGATTTTTGAGGTTTTCTTCGGGCTGTTATTGAGGAGGCTTGACATTGCTCCTCGAAGGTTTATTGTTGCTTTGTGGATTTTCGCAAAGCTTTTGACTCTGTTTCGAGGATGGCCCCGTTTTAGAGGCTTCGTGACATTGGTATTTTAGATTCTTTTTACATTTATGATTTTTCAGTAGACTTTACGAGAGCTTTCTGAGACATCTGAGGACCTTGGGTGGCTTTTTCGACTTCATTAGGAGCATCATCGGTGTTAGATTGGGCTGCCCCTGTCTCCTACTTTATTCGGTATCTACATTGACGTGTTGGAGGGGTTTCTTCGTGAGCACTCTCATGCTGAGGACGGTTGCCTGGTTCACCAGATTCTTATCTCAATTTTTCTTTTTGTTGATGATGTGGTTTTACTAGCTTTCTCTCTAGAGGGTTTGCGGAGACAGCTAGATGGTATTGTGACATTTTGTGATCTTCATTAGTTGACAGTTAATTTGGGGAAGACTAAGGTGATGATCTTCAATTGTCTCAAGACCTCCTACTTTCATTTTTTCTATAGAGGGATGGAGGTGGAGATCTTCCTATCTTACACATACCTAGGGGTTAAGTTTTTTTGCCCTCGGTTCAATTTGAGACCGGCCCGCTAGCCACACATTAACAAGGGTTATGGTTCTTTGGCCCTTGAGAGATTGCGTCTGACATCACTTCTTGGACACCATGTCCAAATTGACGCTTTTGGACGCTCTGATTAGACCTAATGTTCTTTATGGTTTTGTGGATTGGGGGCCTTCTTTATTGGATCCTAATTGGGCTATTGCGGAACGGTTTCAGGTTCTTTGGCAGATTATTAGATGTAGGCAGTCCATTCCTCATAATATTATCCTTACAGAGTTTGGGGCTCACCCCTTCATACTTGGGGCCATGTTTGATGTTATTTGGTTCTTGCATCGCCTACAGGGTTTTGTTGATTCTAGGGAGGGGTGTCACAGATACCCCTACTTTGCTTATTGCTCCTTTGATTTCATCACTGCTTCTCTTCCTTCGGGCCGGGCCCGTAGTTGGTTTGTTGGGGCCTCAACCCTCCTTGGTTCTATTAGGATCAAGATGGATAGTCTTTATCCCTTTCAGTATTCTCTTGATGCTCCTCACTTTCTCCTCTCATCTAGACAGGAATTGAACAAGTTGATCAGAACTGACATCTACAGGCAGTTCATTCACACTACTTGGGTTAACCCCCACAAGGGTCTTTACCCAAAGATGGTGTTCTATGTTGAGCACTTTGTAGAGTTGAAAGATGAACTCATTGTTCGTCCTTTTTACTTTTCACACCACTGGGCGCATGCCATTCAGATCCTTGTTGGAGCTCCCTTCCTCTCTTTCTGCATTTGATTGTTTGTTTGTTTTTGCTGCTCTTCTTCGGACACCGTTTGGTGTCCCTGCTTTGGGCTGGCCCCTTTTCTTGTTTTTGGCAGTCCCTTTTACTTGCTTTGTGGTCTTTAGTTGGAAATTAATAGATTTATCTTATCTTCAGGTTAAATCCAACATTATCAAGGCACTTTTTAATCAACCCTGGTAGCCCTTAAACTTTATGAAGAAAGATTTGTAAAAATGTCTATAAGATCTTATGAAATCGTGAATCAGTTTTATCTAATGCCACAAATTATGTGCAAAAGGAATACAACATGCAAGTGAAAGCCTTTTCGGGAGTAGCACTTTTAATGGTTTGGGAAAACACCAATGGGTAAAATTGACAAGTAATTTTAGGGTAGAGGGTCTATTATTACCTATTAAATAATATTCCAGATTATTGTAATGTCCCCAACTATGAGGCTATCAATTTCCAATGTTTAATACACACTTTTATGCAACCAAGTTAATTCAACTTAAGAAGACAATGAATAACTCACAATACATTTGGTAATTAACATATTTAAGCCTACTTCCTTACTTGTCTCCTAAACTCAACCCTAAGGAGATTGTGTATTTACTTGTCGTAGGGTGCTTGACACCAAGCTATAATTGGTTCCCTCATGGCTTTGGGACCCCGTCCCTATCCAGTCTTGGGATTCACCTACCTTCTGTGGATTTACTCCACCTCTCCCTAGACCACACCAACCTATCCCCTTGATGGGCTATAGTGAGTGATTAAGGAACATGCTATATATATATTAATATCTCGTGTATTACCACTATATATAAAACATAACATACATCCCTATGCATTTAAATCAGATTAAGAAACAATTACTGATTTATAATACATACTTAAGTCTTAGTTCCTTACTCATATCCTAATCACTAACAGTCTAACCCTCAGTCAGATGGTAGAATTACTATGATCAGGGTGCAAAAACAGTCTACAAGCGGGCTCCCTCAAGGTTTCTACCCATGTTGAGACCCTCCCGACATGTGACCAAACTACTCTGCCACACACTTTACAAACTCCCTATCCTCTTAGTTGTATTAGCAAGTGATTAAGGAATTAGCAGAGTATATATTGCTATATATATATAAAATAGTTTTTAATATTTTCATAAAATATTTGATTGATGAAAAGTGGAAAAATACACAAAGCATGTAAAAATACAAACTTTTAATCTGTCTGAAAATTAGTTTATTTGATATCTGTTCAAATATATGTTTATCAGTTATGTATGTATGAATCTTTAGATACTTTAATATATTTACAACTTTGTCTCTTTAGAGATTTTACAAAATAATATTCCTTTATTTACTTTATATTTTATTTATTATTAAATTTTATTTCGGATAGGGGATATCACAGCCGTACCCTCCCCAAAATTGTTTGTCTTTAAGCAATTACATCTTTCCTCACTATTTGATAGTAACATTTGGTAACTTAACTTAAGACAAGTTTTCTCTCATTTTTTAGAGAGATGATCTTAGACCATCTTATAATGATGCCAATCGAATTTGGCCAAAATCCTATTTGGATGATAGTATGTCTCAGATATGCCTGAAAAATCCTATTTGCATGATAGTATGATAGTTATTCTATTATGCTAGATAAACCAAAGTAGAACCATTCATGGATAATGCACTTGAAAATATGGAATATATATGCATGAATATAAGAGTACACACACATTAATGTGTGAAGACAGGGAGCAAACACAAAGTAGATACAAATGCATGAAGACACAGAGCATACATGAAGCATATAATACAAATAGCTCTTCTTATTGACCATAATACATTCATTGATTCATCATATTACAATTTAACTGTGGAGATTTCTAGAGCTCTAGGATATGAAAGCATCATGGTTCCTCCATAAAGCTCCATCTATCTGTTGTCTCTTTTTCTTTTGATTGGCTGCTCTTAAGATCTGCTTCATCATACCTTGTTTTCTTTCTCAGGTTTCCTTCTATTTCTTTGTCGAGTATTGCTTCTATTTTGTGGATTCACTCCTTCCTTCCACATCTATGCTCTGGTTCCCATTTCTCTTTACATCTAAAACTTCTCTTTTTCCCTTCAAATTCTCCTCTATGACAAATGTGCCCTTGTCCCCAAGGTTCTCGACATTTGAAGCATAAATTCTTTTCTTAAGTTCATCGTTGAACATCAAAACCTTGTTGTGCCTATCTTCCTTATGGAAAGTTTTTGGATGTTTGTTTGCGGCTTTGATATTTGTAGATGATGTTTCTAAACTTAAGACTATTTCAATAGCATCATCTAGGGTAGTTGGTTTGAAGACAGCCACAAATCCCTTCATTGATTCTTTTAGCCCATCCACAAAAAGATAAGTTAGTTTTTCCTCATCTATTCCTGCGACTCTTACTGAAATCTTTTGGAACCTAGAGATGAATTCATCCACTGTCCCTGTTTGGTTTTGTTGAGTCAAATCTTTGAAATGTTTTTGGGGATGTTTGTGGTCAAACCTTTTGATCAACTTCTGTGAGAGTTCTTCATAAGAAGAAACATTCTGGTGCCCTTGGGTGAGGATACCATGTTGCCACCATTCATGGGCTGTGCCTTTCAAGTGTAGGATGGCAAATTGGACTGCATCCTCTTCTGTCATAGGGCTGAGGGTCAAGTAAGTATTTAATTTTTGTAGCCATCCATGAGCTGTGGTTTTACCCATAGATGGAAAACTCTCCGATTAATTGCTGAGTTTTTCAGCCAATTAATCGCACAAAAAATTCGATGAGTTTTTAAAAAAACAGTAAGAGGAGGCACAGTCACACACAATTTTTCCCATTACTTGATTATCTTCTTCTAGGCTCGACGAAAATCATCTGAATTGCTTTCCTATGAGAAGCGTGACCCAATTGAACTGTGACTACACACATACCACGGAAAGAGCAACTGCATCTGCCACTTGTTATGTTTTCTTATAGGCTCTCACCTTAGCCTGTTGATCCCCATTCAAATGCACTTGTAAGCTATAATGCCACAATCATCTACCTGGATGACTACCACTTGCTTGATAGAAGGCGAAGGAAAGAGGATGGAATAACTGCAATGTAAAAATTAGCATAGTAATGATTTCACCTTTCCGTCTACTCAGAAGGTGGAAACATGTCAGAATATTTTTTGTCAGCAATGGGAAATTTTTTGGCTACGTGAGACACTTATCAGATCGATGATTTCTCACAAAGAAGAGCCTATCAGCTCATTAAAAATAAAAGATCATTGTTTTGTCACATCATAATAGTTATGGAGGATACTCATCTATTAGATCATTTCCTCTACTCAGTCTTTTCTTTATATAGATTCAAAAAATCTCACACAATTAAATTGATAGCTGATGTATGGTTAAGTTTTACTGAGGAGGCACAGTCACGCCCATCACAAGGTTCCTCTTCTAGGACTAGACCCTCTCCCTTATATGCTAGTAGAGCTGGGAAGAGGAAGATGTGATTGTAATGATGTATTTACTTCTTTTTTTGTAGAAACTATTTACTATTTTGCTTCTAGCTATCAACATTGCTCATGACAATGTGATTTTGTACCCACTTTACATTTATATATATCTAAATTCTGCTTGTTTCTTTTGTGTTCTCATTAATTAACTCATTGGATGCATCTTCTCATTGAATTTTGCAAAAAAAATGTATTTTTAATTAAATTTAAGCTGTATTTTAAGTTCCCAAGTTTTTCCCCGATTTTTTTCAAAAACTGGCCAAATTTTTCCCGAGTTTTCTTTTTGGGGCTTGGCGAGTTTTTGCCGAGTGAGAGTTTTTCATCTATGGTTTTACCTGATCCGTCAAAGTTTGGGAGGCTTACCTTATTTATCTTGTGTTTTAAGTCCTTATTAGACTGTCCCCTTTCTCTCTAAAGAGCTTCGAATTTCTTTGCTTCACAATAATCCCTGAATGATATGCTCCTCCTTATTTCAGGTTTTAAATTGGTGTACGCTTCTGCCAATTCCTTTGTGCTGTTATGGAGGTGACTGATATCTTCTTCCTCTCCTGGGGTGTCCTTTCTTGGTAGGAAGGATGGTTTCATGATCTGAGGTGTGGATGACCTACATATTGTTTTCTGAATGGTTTGCACTAGTGTCTCTTCCACCTAGATGTGACCTAAGATCATTGATTGAAGGACTTGGGCTCTTTCATTTTGTTCCATTAATGTCATGGTTGTTTATTTCCATGAATGCCCTTATCTCCTCACCTGTCAGTTCGCCCATTGATTTGTTTTGTTTTGGGTTAGATTTTGTTACTAGTTTTTTTTCCCTTTCTACTGCCCTTTGAGTCCTCTGGCTAGTTCGCATCAACTACCTCTCATAGGGTGGCAGGAAAGAGGCTTTTATACCAATTGTAATGTCGCCTACTCGGAGGCTGCTAATTTCAACGATTAACGCACATTACTATGCATTTGAATTGAATTTATTTTAAGAAACAGTTAACACATTTAAACCCAATTCCCTCTTCTCTCTTAAACATGCCAACCTTAAGGAGGATGGGAATTTCCATGTCATAGGGCGCTTGACACTAATCTACAAGTAGGCTTCCTCAAGGCATTGGGACTGCATGTTTGTACCCATCTCGGGATTTTCCCTCGATGCATTGGAAATACACATCCTTACCCATCTTAGAATTCACCTATCTTGTGAGGATTTACTCCGCCTCTTCCGAGTTGACAGGAACCTATCCTCTTAAGGGAATATAGTAAGTGATTAAGGAATAGACTATAAACATTTTAATTCCTTTGTATTACAAATATATATTCATATAATGTATAACCATATAATTCTAATTATTATTGTTATTATTATTTTGAGATATATATATTTCTATATGTATATATCTTGATATATCCATTATCTGTAATAGGCTGAATTCTCTCTCTCTCTCTCTCTGTGTATGTGTGTATATATATATATATATATATATATATTGTATTATAGGTTAATTCAATTCTATTAACATAATCGTTTATATATTTGTTTATATATATACACATATATATTGGCCTTAGGTTCATAGTGCTTTATCTTAATTAATAATGAATAGAGGCCGCTTGCCGTCTAGTATGATTCCTGAGATCAATTCGATCTGTTTGTTCGATCATTATTAATTCCTTTATTTTGTATTCCTTTTTTATGTTATTCTCTTCTCAGCATACACTTACAAATTCACATATATCTCCGCTACCCCTTTCATCATACACTTCATCAAGCTTTTATATATTCTTCAAAGTACATGTCTTCATGAATGTATGCGACTCCTTAATAAATTGCACCTCCTCTTAATTATTAGTCGCTGACTTTGTGAAGTACATAATCACTGTGTATCTTTGATGCAAGTCGTTTGCCTTTGATGAATTTAATCACATCTTTTGAAGATTTGAAGATGCCTTCATTTGTCTAATCTCATTCCCAAACTTGGTCTTACATACCCTTCCACGCTGACTGCGATGTATTCACCAGTATTCTATTTGATTGATGTTGTTTACATGGAACTTGTATTGATGTGTTTATTATATCTGCAGTGAAAGAGATATATTTCCAATCTCTAAACCATGGAGTTCAGTACCCTTGTATCTGTGGCTGCTTTCTTTATTATTGTGATTGCTATATATATATATATATGAACATATATAACTGATAAACATATATAACTATATTAAAGTATCTAAAGAGACATACATACATAACTGATAAACATATATTTGAACAGATATCAAATAAAGTAATTTTCAGACAGATTAAAAGTTTTTATTTTTACAAGCTGTGTATTTTTCCTCAGAAACAAATGCTTCAGACTGTCAGTAACTGTTCACCGATCAAATATTTTAAGAAAATATTAAAAACTAATATCATTTCTCCCTATGAATATATATTTGTAATACAAAGGAATTAAAATGTTTATAGTCTATTCCTTGATCACTTACTATAGCCCCTTTAGAGGATAGGTTCCTGTCAACTTGGGAGAGGCGGAGTAAATTGTCACAAGATAGGTGAATTCCAAGATGGGTAAGGATATGTATTTCCAATGCCTTGAGAGAAAATCCCGAGATGGGTACGAACATGCAGTCCCAATGCCTTGAGGAAGCCTACTTGTAGATTGGTGTCAAGCGCCCTATGACATGGAAATTCCCATCCTTCTTAAGGTTGGCATGTTTAAGAGAGAAGAGGGAATTGGGCTTAAATGTGTTAACTGTTTCTTAAAATAAATTCAATTCAGATGCATAGTAATGTACGTTAATCGTTGAAATTGGCAGCTTCCCAGTAGGGTACATTACATATAATTCTAATTATTATTAAATATATATTTACTATATATATATATATATATATCTTAATTTATTATAATCTTCTTTTCCATTCTTATTCCTCGCATGAAAAGTATCCAAATATATATTCTTCTCCTATTCCATGCCTTTGGGAATGATTTCAATCCTCATTAAATATCCTTGGTATTGAATGGTCACATTTTATTGCCAAGAGACATATCCTTTTGTCAATAATTAACTAGTCTTTCTTTATTTGCTACTCTCTCTCTTGATGTATGTACTTTATCTTCCTTTTGCCCCCCCCCCCCCCCCCCCCCTTCCAAATTCTATTCTATTCTCCCTTTTATATCTCATGTTTGAGGGAGTCACATCTTTTCATTTCATGCCTCTTGACCATTCATTAAAGTTGATTTCAATTTAATTTGATTCTTTTATATTTTAATTATATTTCAATTTAGTTCTTTTATATTTTAATTTAGATTTAATTTATATTCTTTTTATATTTTAATATTATTATTTATTCTTAATTCCTATTTTAGATAGGGAACATATTTTTTACAATTTTGTCTCTTGTAATTTATTTATTTATTTTAATATTTTAATATCATCTATTAAATTCTTTGTTAGAAAGGGGACATCACGATTATGCAAAAATGTCCAAAGAAAAATGTAGAGATCTCTCTTTTTAAAATATGTGAAGCTTAATGATAGAGAATCAAAATGGTTATGATTGGTAATTGAAGAGGAGGGTATCGAAAACATGAGGAAGAATGAAACTAATTCATTTCATGAAGTCACCAGTGAATTTTCAGGCCTTATAGCACATCTTTATGAAAAGAAACATGCAGTTGTGCCCTTTCCTAATCATTCTTTTGCTTTTAATGAAACACATTCAGTTGGATTTGAGCTTCAGTAAATCTATTTTCCTATACATGTAGAGTAAAATTATAGCTTCCAACAATTTTGAAGACAATCATCTGAGCATGGATATGTATTCTTGTATCTAGTGGGTGAGCTTTCTTTTTTGTCAGTATGTCTCTCTTCTTCCAACTCATAATATTTGTCTCTTCATTGTGATGCTGCTCTCCTTCAAGGCATTCTAATGATGTTTCCCTCATTCAAGGCATCATGTACCCCTCGGAATGAGGTGCAATATACCTTCTCTGATTTTGCATTTTGTTCTTTTTTACGCTTTTTCCATCAAACAGGGTTATGGGGAACTAGTAAACAAAAATTTCTTTTATCTTTACCTTGAAAGGTTCATTGTTAGTAGAACTTTTAAGTGGGTCAATTTACTTTCTTCTAATCTTTGTGCATTGTCTCTTGTCAAATCCTGCATGGGTCCTCTTCTTGTGGTGGGTGATGTATAGGTTGTAATGTTGGTTTGTGCCTTCTGGATGCAGGGGCATTCTTGGTCCTCGGTGAATCTGCATGGTGGTTTGTTATTTGGCCGGTGTTACTCGGTTGCAGCCTTAATCAATGGTCTCGGTTATTGTAGGAAGCTCGGTTATTGAAGGAACTCGGTGGAACCTTTGGTGCTTGATAATGTTTTCGTTGCTCGGTGTTGCTTAGCGTGGTCGGTTGTTTCTCTGGCGCTCGGTAGTTGGTCTTACCGATTGGAGTTCTGTGTGATTTGTTGGGCCGACTTGGTGCATTTATTGTTGGTAGTTGTTGTTACAGGCCGACATGTTGAATTAAATGTTTGTAAGGCTATTTGGAAGCCGACTTATATTGCATTTAATATTTGTTTGTAGGAGTTAAGGGTGTCATCTAGCCGACTTGTGGCTGATGATTAGTATTTAAGGGGTGTTTGGGTAGATGTTTTAGGGACATGACTTAGAGGATCATGAGAGCTGATTTGGGAGAACTGAATAAGTGAAGTTGTGGAAAAGATCCTGCGAGATCTTGCAGATCAGATTGTATTCTGATAGTTTGTAATAGCAAGGCTAGTGGTTTGCATACTTGGAGACAAAGAGATTGCTTGGAGGCTTGCGAGCTCAAGTTTAGATCTGCCTTAGGGTTTCCATCAGTTGTTGATAGTTTTCAAGACTGAACTAGCTAAGAGTTGTATTGGATCTTAATGATCTTGCAGAATTGTTTCTGATTGTAATTGGCCCTAACCTGGAAGGCCTTACAGCCGGGCATGTTAATGGAAAATTTGATTTGAAACAATTGTTGGGTTGTGTTATTCCGCTATGTTGTTCTGAAGCTGCAAGGTTGGATTGTCCTTAATTGGATCCTCCCCACCTTGATCTGCATCACTTCCTCAACCATGTGAATGTGCCGCTTTCCAACCTTACTCTCCAACTTTATCTTCTTCAAGTCCCTTTGTCTGTAGCCCCTTGTTCATATGGCTTTTTTGTTTGGGTATTTATACTTGATATCAGCTTATTTAATGGTTAAATAACTGAACTAGCTTTAATTCCTTTAGTTATATATGCATTGTATTAGTGTATTTTTGACCATTAATAACTGTTCTTTTCTTTGTTTTCTATTGTTCATGTCTTCGTAAAGATCTTGTTTGTTTTAAAAATTTCAATCTTAATCCACAGGCTAAACCTTTTGTACATGTTGGTCATGAATCATGAAAGGGCTAAGTGTAGCAACTCTTTCCTCCTGTGTAATTGTACAACATATTTCATTAGTGTGGCTGTAATAGGTTCTTTATTCTTTGGTGCTGAATTTGTCAGGTCTAATGGTATCTTTACATAAATTATGAATTCTTGTACAGCACGGATGATTGGGAAGTGTTTCTACAGTACCTGGATTGCTCTTTAGAAGATGACTCAGCGAGCAAGAGGTTATTAAATTCTCAAAACCATCATCAGTCTGACAGAGGGCCAAATTCTTTCCTCTTGACTAGCCTAACAGAGGAAGAGGTAACTATTTTATATACCATTCCAATTAATAATTTTTTTAGGGGGTTTTCAAAGCAGTTCTTACCTGCAACTTATGTCTTGGGAGAGTTAAACTTGTTATATTTTCTGTTTTCTGTGAGACCTTATTTATATATTTGTATAAAAGTTTTTCATGCAAAATGTTCTCTTGCAGTTTGATAAACGTATATCAGATGTACGCTCCTTTATTGAAAAGCTTCAACAAATGGATATGCATGAGTTTAGAAGGGGACCCTTTTTGGCAAATCTTGAGATAGAGAAACGCCGAGCTATATTTGGGAAGGCAAATGCTGGAGAGTTCATGCAGGCATTTTTGGAATACTTTAAAAGGTGATTTTTGAGCCATTGAGTTGTTAAATGTCTTGGAACATATTGATTTAATCATCAATGTGTTAAAGGAATATTGAAATGCTCAATTTTTCTTGCCTGCTGAAATGTAATTGGCTCGCACTTAATTATGTAAAGCTCCAGTCTTTTAAGAAAAATGGAAAATTCAAATTTAAAATATAAAATATCCTAATATTTCTATGGTCACTTGAAAATCTTTTTATCATTATTTAACAAGTATGGTTCTGGCATATTGATGTAGTTGAAAAGTGAACCTACAGCAAAACGTGTCTCATAGCTGTTAGAATTTTAATTGGTCTCTTTTATGACAATACAAAACCAAATAGCGGATGAAGAAAACCTCTCTTAAATGCTGCAATGGAAGCTCCTTGATGCAATCTATTTAAATATTTATAAAAAAACAAACTTGCTAATATGAACCTTGTGCAATATGTTTTTTTAAGGTTTTCCATAATGATAAAATAAATAAGGTAACTTGGCCTATGTGTTTTGATCTCTAAGTTTAGAGCACAGCTTTGAAGAATCCTATCTCACCAATGATTTGTCTCAATATATGGCAGCACAAGCGTAAACAAGAATACAATCCAAGGATTGCAATAGAAATCTTTTGGAATTATATTAGCAATTTGATTTGGAAAACAAAACTAAACTTATGGAATAACAATGACATGAAGAAGAAAGATGAAGACAATAAATTATGGCAAAACATTGAAAGTTGCTTAACAGATTTGAAATCTGATGTTACAAATGAAACGTTGATGTTAAATATTCCAACACAATCTAATCGAAAAGATTCTTAAGCAAAATTTCAGTACGGATTGTGGAAAACTGATAGCTTTAACAGGTCTTATTAATTGGATTTTTCTTTGATCTTGAATTGAAATCTTGGCAGTATAAGCAGGCTTTGAATTCACGTTCTTTGTAGAATTTTTTTTTTAAAACAAGTTAACTTGACTTAAAACTTGAATGACAGTTTCTCCAGCATAAGTTTGGCATCAACTCTCATTATAATTTGTGTAAATGAAACATATTTATAGCCTTTTAATTGTTGTTTTTTGAAGCTTGAAAAATAATAAAATTAATTTTGTTGATTTTTTTTTAATCTTCATTTTTCAAAAGTAAGATAAAATGTTACTTCCTTTTTATTTGTACTTCTCGTTAGGGGCATCTATCTGAATCAAGGGCTTTGATCTTTTGATTTTGTCTTTAAATTGTTTTAGGTTTTAATTGATTTTGTTTCCTTCAGAAAATTGTAAGATTTTAAGGGCATCATTTTGAATGGAGGGCTCAAATTTATCATTGTTTTTTGCTTTATGTAACTCTATTTGATATTTATCCTTCATTAGGACCAATATACTAACTTGGATGCCACTTCTGCTTTAATCCCGTTCTTTGTTTTTGCAAGAAAAACCATGTTATTCTGGTGCTTGATTTAGTTAGGTGCCCATTTCTTTTTTGGAGGAGGCTTTGGAGGTTTAATGTCGCACTTGAGTAGATATTTACATCTCCCTTTAGTATACCATGAAGGAATATGAATATGGTTGCAACTCTTTATTAACTTAATTAAATTGCACCTCTTGGCATCACGCCTTATCTCCTCAACTAATTGGTGTTTAGTTGACAACTTCTTTGTTGGTGATATTGATATTTGTTTTCCCCTTGCTATTCAATGCTTGAAAATTTTGTTTTTCCCGAGCCTTCGATCTATGAGGATCGCTGTTTGTGAATCTATCCTTGATGTCACATTGATGGGTATTCTAATGCAATATCCGATCCTTTCATGATCAGCGGTTGTTGCTGATCTTGATGAATCACTTTGATGTTAAACGTACCATTATGGTCACATGGAAGTGTCGGTCTCTAAGTATACCACACTTGCTCCATGTAGACATAAGAGCATTTGATCTACATGGAATTGTTTAATGCAACCTTATATTGTTTGATATTGTTATCTGTTGTTGGCAATTGTTATTTGATGTTATTAATAACAAGATTTTTTGCTTGCTATTCAAAACCCCGATCATGTCAATGAATGAGTAGCTTTTGTAAACATAGTCGATCACTTTGGTTCTTCAGTATACCCTTCCTATCATCGTCAATTCTTTAATTGATGCTCTATGAAGTTCCTCAATGGAAAATTGTGAATTCTTATAAAAAGGACAATTTTCGGCTTTCATCTTTATGTCCTCCTTAAAGCAAATTGGCTATTCCATCAAGACTATACATTCTAATTGTTTGCTAGATTAGATGGGGACAAGTGCTAGGGGTGAAGGAGAAGTTTAGGGATGTAGGAAATTGTCCTTAAGCGGTCTTGAGGAGTCCTCCTTCCTTTCACTTTTTGCTTTTGATCATTTGCAGTTTTCTCTCCTTTGGAGAGGAATTTTCTCACATAGGGCTTTTTTTTCATTCTCCGTGTTTCTAAGAGATTTCATTTCATTGCATTGTAATTGTGCAAGGGTACCAAACATGGCCTTGTTGCCGGGACCCATCTTGCATCTCATATTGCATAATAATCTCCCCAAGTTGCACTTAAGGTGGGGGGGTGGTGGTGTTGGTGTAGGCTAAAGTTTACTTAGGCTACCAACATTTTTCATTACTAGTTATTTGTTGCTAGTTATATATGTTTAGTGCTTTTCTAATTTTTGTTGAGGTAGTTGTTGGTGTTTGTTCCCATACCTCCCTCTTGGCACCTCCATTTATAAAATCAAGGTGGCTGTACATTGTCTTCAATCTCATTGACTATTTACTCTTGGTCCAGTTGCTTTTCTCTTAAATTGCTTCTCTTGGTTGTTGTGGAGGTTTATTTGGTGTGTAGATTGTGTTTATGGGTGCTCTAACACCTTAGATCCCTCCCATCTGGGGTGGAATCTGTGGAAAGAAAGGAATATCAGGATATTCAAGAATGTTAAAATCCTTGTGGAGGATGTTTTCAAAACCCTTTCTAAATTGCTCAAGGAAATGACAGTCCCAACTGGTGCTGAGAGGGGAGGGGTGAATCAACATTTTGAAAAATCTTTCTTTTTCTTTCTTTAATCCAGTGAAGTAAACTTGCAGCACAATAACAAGCAGTTCTAAGCAAATAAAATAGCAAGTGAACAAACACAAAGTGACACTAGATTTATCACGTGGAAACCCGGTTATGGTGAAAACCACGGTGTGAGGAGACCTCACAATATTTGTACTCTTCTGAAGTACGCCCTGTTAAGAGCCTACCCAGTCAAGGGATAAAACACACTTGCTAGGTGCGACCCGGTCAAGGGATTTGTTACAATACGGTTTGTTAAGACCTGCCTGGTTAAGGGACTTCAAATACCTTGAAAGATGTCACCCGGTTAAGGGATTTTGATACAAGGGACTTGTTAGAGTCCACCCAAATACTGGGATTTGTCTATTGTAGTTTGCTAGAAAACTATAGAATCAAGATCTTTACAGAAGGCTCTGCTTAGCCAGATGTGATCTCTATTTGTGCTCTACTGAGAATTATCACCGGTTAACACAGGAATATTCTCAACTGTTGTTGTGCTGCCTTGCACAACCTATTATCTCTTTGTCGGTTTTCTCTAACCCTTGCTACTTCTCTAACCCTTGCTACTGTAGCATATAGGTTCACTCTTTTTCCCGGCAGAATGAAGGCAATTCTTCTTCTCAACAGACATAAGAATATATTTAGTTTTGTTGCCCTGATTGCGCCTCAAATGCATGACCTAATCCTGAGATCCAACGAATCCATCACTCAGTGAAGTGTTTGTTCTCTGAGCAAGCATCCGATGCAAGCTCTGGCTTCATCCACTACATGAAGAAAACAACAGTTGCGTGTCAGGCAACCTTTCTTCACGAGAGATAACACTTCGATTTAAAGCTGCTGAATCTGGCTTTAAATCCTTCAGTCGCGCCTCAAGAAACCATTGATTCCGGCTTTAAATCCTTTACTTGCGCCTCAAACTGATCACCAAGACAACTCAAGATCACTCGGATTTACTGCAATAAATCCCGGTCAAAAAGAGTTGGTTGGAACAAACAGTTGACTATGACTTCCTCGGTTCATACCGGAGTCTTATAATATATCGGTTGAGTTCTTCATGCTATAAACAGGTAAGAGTCTTAGAACGTCTCTTTCTTGGCTTACCGGGTACACCCCCTTGGTGTGGCAGATTACCGGTTGCACTGTTCCGGTGGTGTTATAGACATTAGTTGGATATGCTTTTATTTGTGCTTGTCTATACTTGTTGAGGTCAGTCCTTGGTTGATACTCTTTTCTTGCTTAGTGTAGTGACCAGTTATACAGCCTCTCTCTCTATCCTCTTTTGCCAATCAATGACAACACTTGGACCGGTAGAGAGCTTACCGGTTAGTGATGCCAACAGGAAAACCTGTCAGTTGCTACTTGGCAATGTCCGTCCTTTCCCCCTACCTCATTTGATGATAAAGTGGTAAAGAATTAGGATCTTCCCAACTCCTATGCTAGATTTAACAACTCTAAGAGAGTGGTGAGGAAGAAAAGCAAGTGGAAACCACCAAATCTAGGATGGTACAAATTAAATTTTGATGGAGCTGCAAGAAGAGCGAAAGTTGTGGCGGGGGGAGTCATAAGATCTAACTTTGGGGAAATGGTGGTGGTATTTATTGGTAATTTGGGAGGCAATGCCAATAATTAGGCAGAAGGAATGGCCTTGCTGTGGGGAATTAAAATTGCCCTTTCTATTCGAGTGAAAATATTGTCAATAGAAGGGGATTCTAAGTTGATTGTTGATGCTATTCAAGGATGTGCCAAGGGAAACTAGTCCATTGAAGGGATAATTGTAGATATTCATAAACTTTTTTTAGGGCTTGATCTATTTGAAATCAACCACTCCTTCAGAGAAGGTAACAGGGTGATCGATGCTATGGCAGCCCATAGTCTGGAAACTAATGGTCTAAGATGCTAGGGAAAGGTAGATTGTCTCCCACGTCATGCTCGAACTCTCATTCAGGGAGAGAGCAATACTTAAGGCATCAATATGGTGATTAAGAGTTATTGCTCATTTCGTTGTTCCCTTCTTTATATAAACTTGGTGCGAAGTTGGGGTGAAAATGACAACATTTTCAAAATGTGGATGTGGGAAAATGACTTCATGGAAAGTGAACCCAATTTGAAATTGATGACAAGACAAATGGAAAGGGGGACGTGGAACGGCTGGTGGGGTCGTGGATCTCATGTGGAAGATTTTAAAAGGAAGAGGGCAAGGTGGCACACAAGGGATGGTATGGGCCATGTGAATATTAAGCAAGCTTCTTTAATAATGCGATGGCCTCATATTGATATGACAACTAAAAGATATCTTGTATTTGTTAAATGAGGAAAGTTTGCGAACGATATGGTAATCTCCCCCAAAACTATTATATGTCAAAAGAGGTATTGTCCGCCGCACAAGCAGAGTATTATGAGAAGGCCAAGAAATAATTATTATGAAACTGGCACACAAATCACTCAACTCTACCTTTATGGTTTTTTATGCTGGTCTTCTTTATCAATGTGAAAAGTGGTAAGGTAATTTGGGTTGGGCTCTTTGCAACTATTGTTGCCATTAACAGAATGGGTGAGGATAGGGTTTGTATTGAGCCAAGTAAATTTGATGAGTTTAAAAATCATGCTACTGTTTGGTGCATTTGCTATGAGGGAGGAGTTTCTTAGTTTATTGATAGCATTAATGGGTATGACGAGGGGCTATCAATGCGATTCGTAACTTCTTGGTTGGACAGGAGGGTTCCTGTTGGGGGAATTTTTTTGGAAATAAATGAAGAAGTCATTGCTCAAGCAATTGGGTTGCTGACCATTGGTAGAAAATAGAAAAAACGAGCCATGTAGCTGATAACGATTGTCTTAATCAGTTTTTAAGGGGGAATGAGAGCCCGGTCAAGCTACATAGTGGCCTTGAAAGGGAACAGTTGCCGCCCTCATGGAACTAGGTATGTTGTATGATCATGAAATACTTTGCTTTAGAGGGCAGATTCAAAGTTTACTACTTATATGCCCTTGTTGAACCACTTTAGGAACCACAATCTCATCTCCTTTCTATTCTTTCTTCTGAATTCTCTTGAATGTTCGGTTAAGGAAGTGTAGAAATACTATGAACCAAGGGAAAAAATTCAAAAACACCTATCCCCTTGCATCGAGGCCTGATTTACTGACTACCATTTTCACCTATATTTATGCTCCCCAAAGCAAATTAGTTTTGAACTAGTACCTAAGTTGTCCTCACCTCAATCTACCAATATTATTGACACCCCTGGTCCCAACAAAAAGAAGTGCATCCATTACCCTGGGGTTTCTAAATTCACTTCCCGCCTTGGGACCTGCGGAACTCCCACACCCTTTGTGGTGGCTAGTGAGCTCTGTAACTTGAAGTGTAAAGGCCCAATTCCCAATTATGGTACCATGAAAAAGGGTATAAAACCTTACCCTTTATAAAAAAACCCAAATTAAACGTTCAAGAGATTATCAACAAAGAAGAGGATGATGTTGTGGAAGAGACTACCAAAAGATGAAGGTAACTTGAGACATTCCCACAGATTGGCGACCTGGTTGGTGGAGAAAGAAAAAATGAAAAATCTGGTGGATTATGATACTAAAGAGGAGGAGAAGCAGAAAAGTGAAAACAATAAAGAGGAAGAAGGGAAGAGCAAAGGGGCTGATAAGGATGGAGGAATTGAGGAAGTGACAGATAGCTCGGAGAATTCAACAAATGACAACTCCAACCATATTTCTGAAGCATAAAAACAGGGCCGATAGACCAACCTATGACACCATGTTAGAGGAAGTGGAGATGAATAAAACTAGTGCAGAAGGGACCCGTAAAACCAATGCAGAAGGGACCTGTACAAAATGCAAAGCAATTGCCGAGGAGCTCGAGCTGCTCAAAACCAAAGTCATGGACAGAAAAAAAGCTGGGGAGTGTTTCCTGGTTCAGCCTGCAGGTCATGCACAGATCAGCCACCTCCCTCTGCCTGCTGCGAATGATCCTGGGGAAAGACAGAGAATGAAGGGAACTATAAAGAACTTTATAAGTTCCTTACTGGGTACTGGACAAATTTCTTCCACCAGACTAGCTGCAAACTTAAGACCCCCTGTCATGGTTAATTTGTTGCTGTCTGCAAAATCAAGATCCCCTGTCATGGTTAATTTGTTTCTGTTTCATACTGTTAGTACTGTTAATGGCCCTAGGTGGCCTTATGCTAATACTTTTTATAGTCTAGAGTTAAAAACTTTTGTTTATAGTATGTTGTTAAACTGGTATAGTTTTTGATGTTAGTTTGCTGTTAAAGTGCTGTTGATGGTTTTATGCCTTTTGGGCTGGTTGTTTGAAAGGGACAGCACCCTTGTTTCGCTGCTTATTAATATCAACAAAAAAAATATAATAAATTGAAAGTACCAGCGTATTTATAAAAAAAAACCAAATTTAAATAATCCAGATTTGCTCAAAGACTATTTAAAATTATGCTGATAATATTAAGATTTCTCCTCATTCTTAAATTTGAACTAAACATCTGAGACCACTAGTTCGAATTAGACTCGAGATAATTGCAAGAATTATAGAGACATATGTTAAAATAGCTTTGCTCAGATTCATACACGTAAACCGTTCAACAAAACACTAAATATTAGTTGAAATTCTCATTCAAAGCTGTTGAAAATATGTTGTATTTTGGCCAGAAAACCTACTTTAAGAATCCCTGAAAATTGTTTTTTTTTTCCAACTGTCAGTGGGAGGACTGGTTGACCCCTTTTCAAGATCCCTAAATGAATTGTACAAAAAAAACTTATACAAGCCTTTCCTTTGGCTGCTAGCTGGTAGGCTTTGTGGTCAATGTTGATCTGTGTAGGATTCTTTAATCATTCTGTTTTGAGCTTGGCTTCTATTGGAGCTAGATCTTTTGTTATTGTCTGATGATCTTCAGTGGTCAATTCTGTGTGCACCTGGATCCTTCTTATTCTTTGTAGAGGCAAAAATGATATTTTAGACATATATCTTCTCAGGATCTGAAGACCATTATCAGTTATCTCAGATAGCCGAGGTATCTTGTTTTTATTTTCCTTTGTTGTTAACTTGATTTATTCAATTTTAATGTCGGACAAGAGGACTGAGGTAGCAACTAAAGTTTTTATGTGAGCATTGCCATCCTGATCAATATCCTACAGGTCATAATTAAATTTTGCAAAAAGGGAAATAAAACACGAAGATTCCCATTCTATAACAATGAGGAAAAGCTCATGCCTGATTCTCAAGGCTCTGAAAAACAAGTCAACAGATCCACTGCTGTTTTCTCTACAGGACTGCCAATGATCTCACTCTTTTCTGCTTACAAGTAAAGCTGTTTTGAGCTGTCATCTATGCTGCTTTGCTTGTATTTTCTATTAATATTATAGCAATGCAGTCGTCGTGATCTTCATAGTGATGTGGTCTTCTAAGCCTCATGCGATGTTGTTTTGTATACTTTATGCATATATCAATATAATACTTAAAAAAAAAATCTCGCGGTTCAAGTTTTGAGGATGGAGAGCACACTCCGAGGAAGGTGTACAGCCACATCACCATCCTCGGAGGCCGTACCTGGTTTCCTCTTGGTTTTTTTCTGCATGTTCCTTTCTTGTCCTTACACGTCGGCCTTGTTTTACTCGTCAAGGATCGTCCCTCTTTCTCTAGGCTTTGTTTTTTTTTCTTTCCTTGTTTTATTTTTTCTTCTGTGGCCTTGGCCCTCTGATTTAACTGTGCATGTGTGAAACTAATACCCTGTACCCACTTGCCGAGGGGTTTGGCCCTTCAACCCTCGGCACTGCATTTAATCCCTTCGTGGGAGTATGGAGGACATTAATGGCCCTCAGACGGAAAGGAATGATGTTCATTAGAAATCCCCTAATGATGAAGGTAAAACTGCTTGTGAGTTTCAGAAACTGTTGTCTAAATCTGTAGTTGCAGAAGATTCTCATACAATGTGCCCTCCCTTGGCTTGTTTTCATGGAAGAATCCTGGGAGACCCTGAAATGGAATTAGGATGACTGCTAGGGACTCGGGGAAATGGTTTGGGAGATGGAAGCCTCGTCAAAGATGGAGACACCAGGGGGAGGAGGAAATGCTAAGTCTCCTTTTTCTGCTCCAAAGATTCTTTCATTAACTCCTAATGATGATATGGTTAAGGCCATAAAGAATAAACTGTCTATTTTCTTTGTCTGCATGGATGCTAATGTTTTATCTTCCTGTATATTCTTTGATGACTGGCTCTGTAATGTATGGGGGAAGAAATTGGGTATATATGTGAGTTTTTGCCAGATGATGCATAAAGGGTTATTCGTGGTCCTCCTCAAAGCGGATATTATGCAGGAAAGGGTCCTAAAGAAAGGTTTTTGGAATATTGGGCAATCTCTCTTTAGGGCCTTTCTGTGGTCCCCAAAGGCTGACGTGGAGGAAGTTGTAGCCAGATCCTCACCGAACTGGTTGGAAGTAAAATATGTTTACCAGAATATTGGTCCTTCCTCCCTCAGATTTTGAAACTCTTTGGCAATGTTTTACAGGTTAAGGAGTTGAGGGTTACCCTCCCTCACCTGAATGCTAGAATTCTTATTGCTCTAAACCCTGATGCTATTTTCCCAGATAAGATTTCTATTGCTCTGGAAGGTGATTCTTTCACTGGACATTTCTGTTTTGGGAAATCTAAATGCATGTTTTCACGCAAACTCAATGGACATACCAGAAGGGATTGCCTTTCCCTAAAAAATCCCCCAAAAGGTAAATTTGATGTCTCAAATATGAGGGGTTCTCAGAATAAGACTAGTAATGGTGATATCAATTTGCAGAATTCGAAATATGGTTTTTCTGAGAAAAATGCTCCCCATGATTTGTCTAAAGATAAGCAGGAATCCGATGACTCTAGATCTCTAGAGCCCAACTTCAAAGGTTGTGAGGTTATTGGTCATGATTCAAACTTTAAAATTTCCCTTACTAACCCTGTATTCAAAGATGATATTGAATTCATTTCAGCAAAAGTGATTACCCTTTTGGATGCCCTAGCTGGCTCTCAATTAGAAACCCCCAATGGAATAGTATTGGCTAGGAAAAATGCCCAACTATTAGCCCTTGCCACTATCAAAGACAAAGCTGAATTTTTTTTAAAAATTGATGCAACTCCCCTCTCAGTTCAATAAATCCCTGATTTAGTCCATGCCTTCCAGCATTAATACTGATATTGGGATCACTGGTAAAGAAATTGTTCGGTCAATATTGAAATTGATATGAGCGATACAGTTCCTTCGAAGAACAATAACCATTTTGAAGAAGTTGTCTCTAAAAGTACTTAGAAAAAAAGAAAGATTATAGACAGACAATCCTTGTCCAACACAAATTCTGGCAAGTCTGCGAGTAAAAAAGGAGCTGATATCCTGGATTGTTTTAATAGACTATATAAAAACCAGAAACCCTCCCCCAATTCCAAATAATATGATGATCAATATTGCTAGTTGGAATGTGAGAGGGTTAGAGATGCCTGACAGTAAGTTTGTGGTTAGAGATTGGTGTAGGAAACTCCCAGCTAAAGATATTGTATGTTTGCAAGAGGTTAAAGCAGTGGGATTCAATGCTTCTAGTACCATGAAATTCATATGGAATCAATCCATCTCCTTTATCTCTGGTCACAAAAAAGGTAAAGGCAGAGTTGCAATTTTAGTTGGACCAAAATGGGCAGACAAGATTACTGTATCTGGCTTCTCCCCTGTCATAGAGCTTGCTGGATTATATGTAAACATATGGATAAAAGCATTGGTATCTGCAACGTATATGCTTCTAATGATTACAGAGAAAGGGCAGCTTTATGGGATTGGCTATCATCTTCACTCCCTAAAGCCAATTGGATCTTGTCTGGAAACTTCAATATGATTGAATACAATGCAGACTAAAGTGGCAGTTCAAAAAACTTGTTGGAAAGGTAATGAGCAGTTTTACTGGGCCAAGTGCAAGCAAATACTTAATTTGGTGGATCCCTTGGAGAAGTGCAAGGAGTTTTTTACAGGTATCTGGTACACTTGGTGTAGTAACCAATCTGGTAAACAGAGGATCTACTGCAGACTAGACAGAATATATGCAGGCCCCTTGCTTTTTTCCTGTCCCCTTGAGGTTAATATCTCTCCTGTGGTGGTGACCCCAACTAACATTTCTTATCATTCTCCTATCTCAGCAGGTATTCTGATAGATTGTGATTTTGTGAGCTCCCGGAGGGAGAAGAGTAGGAGTCTTTTCAAATGAAACACTTCCCTTCTCCATGGTAAAGATGCTAATGCTGCTATCAAGATGGCCACTTCCTTATCTAAATTTTGTAACAATAACTTGAGGTCCAGAGAACAATGGGATGTTCTAACTTCTAACTTCCGTATGGCGTAAAATGTTTTAGTTAATGGGGGAAAATAGAGCTAAAGACAGGTATTTTGCAGAAAATGAACTTCAGGACCGACTGAACTCTATTGAGTGTCAAATCCAGACTAGTGGCCAGTGTCCTGACCTAGAAGAGGAATTAGCAATGGTCAAATCATCCCTTAGAAAGCTGCAAAACTATGCCTTCAATGGACAGAGGTTAAGAGCAAAAATGACATGGTTAAGAGAAGGCGACAAAGGCACTAAATACTTTTTCAATCTTATCCGAGCCAAACAAAAGAGGGAAATGATAGAAGAGATCCAAATGTTTTTAATGAGAGATTCTCTCCAAATGTATTGGTATGGTTCCCAAGAAAATCAGTAGAGAAGAAGCAAAAGGCCTCGAGAGAGATATTACTATTGAAGAGATTGATGATACTATTAGATCCCTAGCTAATGGGAAATCGCTGGGATAGACGGACTCCCTGCATAAGTTTATAAATATAACATTGTTTGGGTCTCTGTGGGCCTGCTAGAGTTGTACAAGGATGCTTTTGAATATGTGTCTCTTGGCAAGAATATCAATGGGGGACTTATTTAGTTAATCCCTAAGACAGGTGACCAAACGCTTGTGAGGAACTGGCGACCAATCACCCTCCTCAACCTGTCATACAAAATTATAGCTAAGGTTCTGGCTAGAAGAATTATAGGTATTTTGGGGAATATTATATCTATTACTCAAATAGGATTCATAAAAGGTTGATATATTTTGGAGAACTTGATTACTAGTTGGGATGCCTTAAATTGGGCAAAGGAAGATGGGCAAAATATAGCCATGGTTCTGTTGGATCTTGAGAAGGCTTATGATAAAATTGAATGGCCTTTTGTTATTGGCATGCTTAAGCCCTTTGGATTCCCCCCATTCTTTTGTAAATGGATATATATTTTATTCGAAGACTTTTCAAAAGCGATAGATGTTAATGGCACAATCTTTGAACCAATCACTTTGCAAAGGTCCATACGACAAGGATGCCCAATTGCTCCTGCTCTATTTGTGATAGCTATTGATGCGTTATACTACATATTGAGATGCTCTGAATTGGGATCACTAGTGAAGGGGTTAATACTCCCAAATCAATATGTTACTGAATGCCCAATTTGCCGGTGATACTGTATTATTTTTGGAGTTGTCTGAAAGCAATTTTGATAATGTGATGGACAAACTACACCTTTTTTGTTTAGCATTTGGAGCTAAAGTTGCCCCTCACAAATCTATTGTTCTTGGGTGGTCAAAATCTCCTTCTATCTGGCTACCAAGGAAGGTGTGGGTTTGGGTTGGGCCCAACAAGATCATGAGATATTTGAGCATCCCTTTTTCTGTTTCTCCTTCCACTAAAGATATGTGGGATGTTGTCGGGATATTTGAATGTACCGGTTAATATGTTAATTAAGTGTTATGTTAGCCTTGGTCGTTAGTGACCGAGAGGTAAACCGTTACGTCACGACGTTTCGGTCGTGCCCCTTTGGGTAGTTTATATACCCTCTCGAAGGATGGACACGAGACTATGGTATTATCCTTATGATGTAAATGTACTTGCCAGTCTGGAATAATTAATGAAAGTATCTATTATTCTCTGATATATTTTGTGTTTATTATATTTCTTGTACTATGTCTATGCAATATTAAGTTTACCCCAATGGGCAAAAATCTGGCGCCGTTGCCTAGACGTACTCGAGAAGACAAGAACTGGATGGCGTGCGGACACGATGGGCCTACCAGTTGGTGAGATTAACCTAGAGGCCAACGACGCACGTACGAAGCTCTACGAAGGAGAAGACACTACAATGAGGAAATCACTCAATTGAGAAAGTGGTGTAATAAAATGACATGAATGAATAAAAGTGTTTTTTAAATGATGTGTTGATTATTGCCTATGGAGAAGTGAGGAAAGGATTTATGCCCAATCAATTGAATAAAAATAGAAATTTAAAGAAGGAACTCGAGGAGGAACAAGTCGCTAGAAAAGTCGTACTCGCACAACAGCAAGCCGAGCGAAGAGAGAGATTCAAAAGACGTGCCGAAGGACTACCAAAGGGAGTAAGTGAAGGCAAAGGTCTGGAGGAATTTGACCGAGAGGCCGAAAGAAGTGACGAGGACCGCCTAGAGGAAACAAGGAGCTTGTTCGGGTCCTTAACCTTAACCCCACAAACGGAAGCAAGAGAAGCCTAAAAGAAGGAAGAAGAGGAAGCCGCACGGAGGGAGGCTTAGGATACCGCTGTCGTCGAGAGTATCGAAGTGACAGAGGGGCACGGGGATCACAGTAGCCCCCAGGCTTGGACAGTTCTAGTAGTTCGGGGACATCAAGTGGTACGATACCAAACATTTTCGGAGTACCGACGCCGACATTACCATCCTAGCCTGTAACACAACCGGTGGTGCAAATACAGTCGACACCTAGTAAAATAAACATGGCGACTAACAAAGAGAAGCTGCCAAAATTCCATGGAGATGGGAAGGAAGATCCAGTACGACATTGTCGTACGTGCGAGACAATCTGGTCGGCGAATGGAGTCGCTGACCATGCAGAATGAGTAAAATAGTTTCCGACCACACTCAGAGGGGTAGCCATCGACTGGTACTCCGATGTGGACAAAACAAAGGTGACCACTTGGGCCGACCTCAAGAAAGAATTCAAGGAGTTTCGACTCTTGTGGGATGACAACAATGAAATTGTTACTGAGATATACAGTACCAAACAAGGCAAGAAGGAGACCATGTGGGCTTACGATCGTCGACTGAAGGAGTTAGTCGGAAAAATGGATAGCCAACCAGCGGATGGCCTGAAGAAAAGATGGTTCGTGGAGGGCCTGAAATCTAACCCACGAAGGAAAATGAAGATAGTGCCCCCCACCTCATATGTAGATGCCTATAACCGGGCGATGGACTTGGAGAGCGAACAAAAGACCTCCAAGAAGAAAAGAAGCAAGTCCTCTTCCGACGACGATGACACTTCAGACGATGACAGTGTAAGTGATAGAGAGTCGAAGAAAAAAGTCAGGGCACTCCAAAAGGACATGGAGAGAATGATGGAGTTCAAGACCATGAAAGGGGGTACCAACAAGGGGGAAGATGACGTGTATGAATTGCAAGGCGAGCAACCATACGAAGGGGTCGTGTCCCAAAAAGGCATTTTGTGACATTTGCTAGATCATGGGCCATTCCACCAAAGAATGCCCATACAACATGAAGGTGAGGAACCAACAAGTGCTATTTACCCAAGAGCAACCATCTACATCGGGGGCAGAGATTAACAATAACGCATCTTTGGGCAGGTACGGAGGCAATCGACGCGGTGGCGGAAGGGGAAATAACAACACCAACACAAGGAGTCAAATACAATACGACTCCAAGGGTCGACCGATGATCCAGTGCCGAGCTTGCAATCAATGGGGCCACTTTGCAAGGGACTGCAACAAGGGCGACACCCCGCAGAAGCTATGCTGTTGGTGTGGACCTGGCAACCATGAGGATGCCAACTGCCCAAAATCTAGGGTCAACTTGCTCAACATCGAGGGAACGAGAAGTGATGAGGGGGGTACTAGCCATCACACGAGCACACGCAAAACAAGGGACACGTGAGGGTAAGGAAGAAATAGAGAAGGCGATGAAAGCACAAAAAGGAACATGGGAGATGGCCACCACCTCGGGCCGGAGGGATGTAGAACAAAACATTCTGAGACAAATGTTACAATTAGAGGTACCGGTGAAACTCTAGGACCTCCTCCACACCATGCCTCACTTGGGAACGACATTGTTGGGGAACTTGGCCACGCAGCCAAATACCACACATACGGACATCCCCAGAGGGTTTGCAACTGACCCGATGATACTTGTTGTAAACAGCAGAAGGCACTCGACAGTCGTCGAGATGGGCATCCTTGGCACCATCCTGATAGAGACTATAGTGGACGGAGGGTCAGGAGTGAACGTCCTTCCGGAGGAGACATGGAAGAAATTGGGCAAGCCAACCTTGTGGGCCCCAACCTTCAACTTATTGGGTGCCGATCAACAGGGCATCAAACCCCTCGGAACATTGATGGCACAATGGGTCACCATTGGCTCGCAACTATTTGTACTAGACTTCGTGGTGAACCTTTGAAAAAGAAGGGTTACGATGCTATTCTGGGTCGAGGGTGGTTGGTCACGGCGAAGGTAAACCACAATTGGAAGAAAAACACCCTCTCGATGGAGAATGGGGGGAGGAAGTTCACCATCAACCTTCACACCCAGATGGTGAGCGAAGAGATAGCCTCTTCTTCAGACTCAAAATCTGACAGTGAAAACGATCGAAGGGATGAAGGAAGGGACGAAATGGAACCAAATAGTGAAGGTGTGCTAAGATTGGGAGAATACTTAGAGGATGATGCAGATTCATTGAACGGTCTCTTCCACTGGCAAATGGAGGACTGCGAACTCTTCCGACCAGCATGCAATGTACTAAGTATTGAGGAAGTGCCAGAAACATTTCCCTTAGAGTACGGTGAATACAAGGAAGGGGATGCAAAAGTAAGCAAAGTCCCGACGCATAAATTTGATGAGCAAAACCCCATGAAGAATAAGGAGTCATTTGTCAAACCAATGAATTTGGGCAAGGAAGAGGAACATAAGATCATTCCTGTCGACCCGATTGGAATTCTGTGTGGAAGACTGTAGCCTTCAAAATATTTATTCTCCTTATGTACGGGCAAGAGACCGTGGTGCCTGTAGAATTTATGGTTCCAAGCCTTTGGATCGCCATTGAAAACAGACTCAGCGATAGGGAAAGCTTGTCTAAAGAATGAGATTAAGCTAGGAAAGTTTTGGGAAGTCGGCTACGACGGGGCTGTCAAATTGTGGACTCTCGACCGACTAGAGATACATGAGTCTATCAATGGGTCCAAATTGAAACCTTACCCGACGAGGATGGACCTGAGAGGAGGGACCGAACATTTGAGAGGATGGAAAGAGCACCCGAGAGTATGGAAAGGGACTCGAGAGGTCAGGCAGGTGACCTGAGAGCTGTCCATACGGGTGACTGGAGAAGCATTCGGAAGGTAATGAAAAAAATAAAAAATAAAAGAGGAGAGCATCGTACGACCGTATGGCGAAAACAAGCCAGAAAGCACACTCACCGTACGACAAAAACAAACCAAAAAGCACACTCAGTACGACGCGAAAACAAGAAAAACATTGACCGAACGTACGGTGCTTAAAGATCGTGTTTTCCCGCTAGGGTAAACTTAATATTGCAGACATAGTACAGGAAATATAATAAACATAGAATATATCAGAGAATAATAAATACTTTCATTAATCATTCCAACGTATGAGTACATTCACATAATAATCCATGTTGTCCCTTCACCCATAGGTGATACATATTTATCTAACCGAAGGGGTGTGACCAAACGTCACCACCCAACCCAACTACCCTTCGGTAAGAACTAATTACCGTCGGAACAACATAACTAATACACAACATATAATAAAGTAGTCTTTTCGGCTAACATCATCCCCCCCAAAAAGAAAGTCGTCTCGGGCGATCACAACAAAAGGGAGATGAAATACACCACATAGAATAAGAAAATCACTGAGAAGGGGTGGAGGGGCATCCCTGAAAAAGCTGGAGTGCTGCCCTCTCCATCAATGCTGCTTCAAGTAGTTCTTGTTCCGTCACATCACATTCCTCCCGTGCTTGCACCAAATTGGTCTCCAAAAACACGTTTCAGTTGTAGCCTCCGCTAACTCTTGTTCAAACAATACTCTCTTCCAAGCCAATCTAACCTCGATAGCCACCCGTGCCGCCTTCTCCGCTTCCAACTCTGGGGTACGCTGAGCCAAGTGTCGCTCTACTGCCTTCAACCGGGTGGTTAGCTCCTCCCGAGCTCTCTATGCATCCACCAAGACAGCCTCACGTCCAGCCAACACCCACTCCGAGTGCCTCAAAGCGTAGTACCCCTCTCGAAAGGCTTGCTCCAATGCTCTCTCCAACTCCGACATGCAGACACTCCATGCCTGTAGCAGCTCCGGGTCTCATCAACTGGTCACACTCCCCAAAGGTTGATAAATGAACTGACTGGGGGTCTAGGGGGCAATGCCCCCAGCGGGGTCGAGGGGCAGCCAAGACCAAATTAGCACCCTCAAACCCACACAGAAGCCCATGGAACACACCATTTTTCTGATTTTCTTCCGATCCCATACTCTTTCTACCAACCGCCTATGTTCTCGTCACTACCTGCTTCTGTCCTTCCCTTCGGTACCATATGTTATTCACTATGAACTGTTTTTATTTGTCGTCGTTTTTTTTAAAACCTTCTCCTCGTTGCTGCCAGTCCTTGCCGTCAATAAACTGTCTTCTTCCATTCTAATACCATATCCTTGTTCTTATTTATTTTCCTCTTCCTCTGGCTTTTGTACTGTACGGAATGCAAAAAAAATGATGATACTTGTGTTGATCTCCGTTTCGCCGTGTGGAGTTACCTCTTAACATTACTCCTATGCCGAACGACTACTTGTCTCGTACGGACATAGTTCTTCTGCTCGTGAATGCCTTCCCACACGTGGCTTTATAATTCATGCCGTACGGAACTCCTTACTGACCCCTCCCATGGCCATACAGTCCCTACGGATGCTCCTGCACGTGAACTCTTCTCCGTGCGTGGCTTTATGGTTCTTGGCGTACGTCTGCTTGCGCGACTTCCCCATACGGTGGGTCCTTGACCGAGCGAGTAGTGTGAGCTGTACGACGCTTTAAATGTCATTCTAGTCGTACGGTGACTTTGCTCTTCTTTTCCCTTGTGCGTACGGTCCTGGCTTCTCGTTTTTCGCATAGTGAATTGACCATACGGGTTAACTTGTGTGCCGTATGGCCAATCGCCGTACGGTGGCTTTTCTTTTTTCCTTTAGACCGTACGGTTGTCCATGTCTTCCTCTCTTTTTGGCCGTACAACCGTACGGTGCACTTCGGTTGTTTTTTTATTTTTTTCCCTTTTGTTTTTTTTTGTTTTTATTTTTTCAATTTACTGTCCGGATGCTTCTTCGGTCACCCGTCTGGACGGCTCTCGGGTCACCTGCCTGACCTCTCGAGGCCCTTTCCATCTTCTCGGGTGCTCTATCCCTCTGCTCAGGTCCGGGTAAGGTCTCAATTTGGACCCATTGATGGCCTCATGTATCCTCAGTTCGTCGAGAGTCCACAACTTGACAACTTCGTCGTATCCGACTTCCCGAAATTTTCCTCGCTTAATCTCATTCTTTAGAGTGTGCAGCCGTTCCCTCAAGCTTTCCTTGTCGCCGAGTTTGTTTTCAATGGTGATCCAGAGGCTTGGAACCATAAATTCTACAGGGACCATGGCCTCTTGCCTGTACATAAGAAGGAGAATAAAGATTTTGAAGGCTGCGGTCTTCCACACAGGATTCCAATCGTCGTGGACATGAATGATCTTAGGTTCCTCTTCCTTGCCTAGATTCATTGGTTTGACAGACGACTCCTTATACCTCAGGGGGTTTCATTCATCAAATTTATGCGTTGGGACTTCTCTTACTTTTGCACCCCCTTCATTGTATTCACCGTACTCGGAGGGAAATGTTTGCAACTCTTCCTCAATGCCCAGTACATTACAGGATGGCGGAAATAATTCATAATCGCCCATCTGCCAGTGGAATAGGCCGTCCATGGAGTTTGTATCATCCTCGAGTTTCAGTATCCCTTCGGCGTTGGGCTCCATACTTCGTTCCCCATCATCTATTCCGTTGTTCGATTCCGAATCGGAGGAGGATGCCATTTCTTCCCCGACCATTTGCATTGTGAGATCTATCACAAACTTCCTTCCCCCTTTCTCAAATGACAGGATGTTCTTTTTCCAGTTATGGTTGGCCTTGGGAGTCACCAGCCACCCCCTTCCTAAGATGGCGTCATACCCCTTCTGCTTCAGGGGAATTACTACAAAGTCCAAGATGAATGGTTGGGTCCTGATGGTAACTTGTTGCGCCATCAAGGTGCCGAGGGGCTTGATGCCGTGTTGGTCGGCCCCTAGCAGGTTAAAGGTTGGCGGCCACAGTGTTGGTTTCCCGAGGCTCTTACAAGTTTCCTCCGGTAGAACGTTCACCCTAGATCCACCGTCAACAATCGTGTTAGTGAGGATGGTACCCAAGATACCCATCTCCACCATTGCAGGGTTCTGTCCACTGTTTATTGACAACGTCATGGGGTCGGCTGCGGAGCCGCTGGGAACCTCCGTCCGTTCGAATGTCTTGCTGGAACGTTTTGTCCTAGGAATAGGGTCGTTTTCAGATGCGGCATTGTTTCCAGAAGGTTCTTGACCTTTACCGGTATCTCCAGTTGCATCATCTGCCTTAGGATATTTTGCTCTGCCATGGCTCGGGTGGAAGCGCCGGTATCTATGGAGTCCCTTCGGTCTTGCATACCCTTCTCGATCTCGGCCTTCGCCTCGAGCACCCTTTGTTTCTCCGTCCGAGGGTCAGGGTATGTGGCCTTCTTGGTTTGCCCGCGTGTGATTGCCAGGATATTCTCAGTGCCCACTCGTTCCATGTCAAGGATGTTGCAGTCGGGCTTCGGGTAGTTAGCGTCCTCGTGGTCCCCTGGTTCGCATCACCGACACAATTTTTGTGGAGCGGTAGCCTCTTTCTGGCAGTCACAGGCAAAATGTCCCCATTGATTACAGTTTCTACATTGTATCATAGGTCTCCCCTTCGCATTGTACTGGATCTGTGGCCAATTATTGTTGTTCTCATTATTGCCTCTGACTCCCCGTCGGTTGTTTCTGTAACCCCCAGATGATGCAGCATTTTGTTGACCACTGGCTCCAAACGTGAAGGGTTGCTCTTGGGTGAAGAGCACTTGTTGATTCCTGGCCCTCAGATTGTAGGGACATTCTTTGATGGAATGTCTCGCTATTTGGTAGATGTCGCAAAAGGCTTTCTTGGGCAAGAACCTTTCTTGTGGCCTGCTTCTTTGTAGTCTGTGCACCACACGGTGTCTTCCTTTGTTTTGCTCGAGCCTCCCTTGGCGGCCTTCAGTTCCTTCATCATCCTCTCTAGATCTTTCTGTAGGGCAAGCACTTTCTTACTCGATTCGCCCTCGCTGCTTTCCGCCTCCGATTCATCATCTGAAGACTTAGTCTTCCTTGAGGTCTTGCATTCACTCTCCAAATCTGTTCATTAATCATAAATTAGAGAATAATATCAAAGAATAATAAATACTTTCATTATTCATTCCAACGTATGAGTACGTTCACATAATAATCCATGTCGTCCCTTCACCCGTAGGTGGTACATATTTATCTACCTGAAGGGGTGTGACCAAACGTCACCTCCCAACCCAACTACCCTTCGGTAAGAACTAATTGCCATCGGAACAACATAACTAATACACAACATATAATAAAGTAGTCTTTTCGGCTAACAGATTGTACGACCAAATCACTGTACGACTCACACGAGCAAGTACCAAGTAACCGTACGACACATAAAGAGGAAGGCGGGAGCTTGTCGTACGACACAAACATGGAAAAGGAAATAAAACCTCCATACGACGCGCAAGGAGTTTAAATGCAAGGTACCGTACGACGTTCCTCGTTTTGAAGCACGCAACAAAAATACCATACGACTTCATTGATTAAAATGCAAGCAAGGGGAAAAACAAATTGAATACCGTACGGCATTGAGGACCGTACGACAAGAAGGAAAGCCCTTGGAGAAGCAAAAGTACATACGACCTAGATTAAGTGTGCATATATGGAGATAGAGACTGTACGGTCTGGACAATACGACTTGCATACTAAGAGCAGAAACACCGTACGACAGGAAGTACTTGGTACACGAGGAAACAAATAGAAGAAGGCCGTATGAATCCCAGCAGCCAAGTCCGTACGGTACGGCTAGATTGAAGAGAAAACGACATAATACGAAAATAAGAGGGTCGTACGACTAAGAGCCAATAAGAAGCAGGGTGCGGTATTAAAAAGGAAGACAGTTATTGATGGCAAGGAGTGGCAGCAGCGAGGGGAAGGTTAAAAAAAAACGACAACAGATAAAGAACCATTGAATAGCGTATGACACTGAAGGGAAGGACATAAGCAGGTAGTGATTGACCATTTGCATAGGCACCGTAAGCGGTTGGCAGAAAGTGTATGGCATTGGAAGAAAATCATGAAAAGGGTGTGCCCCATGGACTTCTGTGTGAGTTTGAAGGTGCTAATTTGGTCTTGGTGTTGCCCCCCAGACCCCCATTTTATTTTTGAGTTACACTACAATTGTGAGTTGGGGCATTGGAACGACACGGGGAAATTATTAAGTTATCAGCCTTTGGGGAGTGTGACTAGTTGATGAGACTCGGAGCTACTGTAGGCATGGACTGTCTGCACGCCAGAGGTGGAGAGAGCACTGGAGCAAGCCTTTTGAGAGGGGTACTACACTTTGAGGCACTCAGAGTAGGTGTTGGCTTGACGTGAGGCTGTCTTGGTGGATGCATAGAGAGCTTAGGAGGAGCTGACCACCCGGTTGGAGGCAGTAGAGCAACACTTGGCTCAGCGTACCCAGGAGTTGTAAGCGGAGAAGGCAGCACGGGTGGCTATCGAGGTTAGATTGGCTCGGGATAGAGTATTGTTTGAACAAGATTTAGCGGAGGCTATAGCTGAAAAGTATGTTTTGGAGACAAGTTTGGTGCAAGCACGAGAGGAATGTGATGTGACGGAAAAAGACCTACTTGAAGCAGCATTGATGGGGAGGGCGGCACTTCAATTTTTTTAGGGACGCCCCTCCGCCCCTTCTTCTCAGTGATTTTCTTATTCTATGTAGTGTATTTCATCTCCCTTTTGTTGTGAGTCGTCGACGACTTGTTTTTTTGGGGGGGATGATGTTGTCGGGATATTTGAATGTACAGGTTAATATGTTAATTAAGTGTTATGTTAGCCTCGGTCGTTAGTGATCGAGAGGTAAACCGTTACGTCACGACGTTTCGGTCGTGCCCCTTCGAGTAGTTTATATACCCTCTCGGAGGATGGACACGAGATTATGGTATTATCCTTATGATGTAAATGTACTTGCTAGTCTGGAATAATTAATGAAAGTATCTATTATTCTCTGATATATTCTGTATTTATTATATTTCCTGTACTATGTCTATGGAATATTAAGTTTACCCCAACGGGCAAACATGGGACTGGGTATATAGCAAGGTGGAGAAGAAACATCAAAAGTGGCAGAATCATTTGCTATCCTTGGCAGGTAGGGTGCAAGTGGTTCAAAAGGTTTAAGCCTCTCATGTAATTTACTATTCTTCCACATGGATTTTCTCTAATTACTAGATCAATAAATTAGATAGAACTATGAGGGATTTCCTATGGTTTGATGGGAAAGGATCTAATAGGAGGCACTGTGTTTCCTGGGAGTGGTGTTGCCTCCCGAAGAAATGTGGGGGGGGGGGGGCTCGGTCTTCATGATCTCAAAGCTCATGAGGCTGCTAAATAGGTCTTCAAGCCCATTAATGGAAATGAGCCATGGAAAATCTTGATTAGAAACAATATCATGAGATCCACGATAAAAAAAGGTAACACTTGGAAGGATGTTTCTCTATGTGATAAGCTGATTGTTGATTTTGAGCTAAAAGTTTTTGGATCCCCAATCTTCTCCATTTGGAAGGCATGGACACAAGCTAGGAATTTGTTGTTCTATAGAGATGCTATTGGGGGCCTGCCCTTCTACTTTGTGGTTGATAGATCTCTTTGGTGGGGTGTACAATTAAACAATAAACCCTTGGCTTTGACTCAAAGTTGTTCTACTAAATTGTGGGCTTCTCTTGGTATCTCTTCCATTGGGGATATTCTAATTAACAACCAATTGGCATCATGGGAGGAGTTATGTAATAAGTTTGGGGTTCCCCCCACACATAAAAAGACATATACATTGATTCAGAAGGCCATGGGGAGCTACTTCCCGGGCAAGATATTAAAAACTGACTCCTTTCTTGAACAGCATAAGTGGCAGGATGGCTCTCCATTCTTTGGCATCTCTACTAAACAGATCTATGATATGGTAAAAATGGACTCCAGAATCCCACTTTGGATTAACCAGTGCTGGAGGCTTGAATGGTCGAATTCTAAATTGCATCAGATCCTTAATCTTATGTGGCATCAACCTGTGGAACAAACAAAACTCTGTTTTCGTTGGCTCTTGTTGCTTAAAAAAGTTGCTTTAGGCAAAGTGTTGTCTTCTGTGGGTGTCAGTCCGGTGTCATGCTCTATTAGTAATGTGCCCGATTCTGTTGAACACATCTTCTTTGATTGTCATTTTGCCAAATTGGTTTGGTCTTTTTTCTTCAGTTATCCCTTCTGTTGGAATCATCAACATGGTCTTTCTTGGATTGAAGTCTTGGCTGGTTATGTTGAGGATTTTGATGATTGTTTGTACAAATTTTGGTCAGTACTGTCTGTTGAAATTCTGTGGTTCTTGTGGAAGCAAAGAAATGAGGAAATCTGCCAAGGCAGAAAGAGGAGTCTTACTGAGTTTAGCTTTAAACTCACACACTAATTATGATTCAGGTAGTGGTTGTCCTAGAAATCCTGAAGAGCAGGTTCATGATCCTTGCTCAGGAAGGTGCTCTCCTCATTTACAAAAAGGATATCAGATCTGCTCACTATTTTAACATCTACAGAGACAGGCTAGATAAAAAAGAACTAGAGGCTTTGGAGCAACTCATGAAAGATAAGGGCATATCAAAAGAAGATGTTGATGAAGCTAACAAGAAGCCCAAAGGCCCACATGCTCCAAAATGGGATCCTGCTTTCAAGGCTGTTCCTGAGATTGATTCTCCAGTTGGTAGATTTGCTAATGATGAAGCTGAATGTAGCAATAATGTTGTAGGGTCATGGGATCCATGATGACCCAGGTCCTCTCCCTTTTTGATTCAGATGTGTTAGCAGTGCAAAAGACTTCCGATGTAATACTTTGATATGTTTATATGTGGCTATAGCTGTAGGATGGACTGATAGTCTTTAATGGTTACATCTGTAGGTTGAACTGATTTATTAGACTCAGATATTTTGATCATGTACTCTTCTTTTTTAAACTATCATTTATAGTAAAAAAAATCTTGCTATTTTGTAAACATCAGAGATTCCTAACATCGATTAATAATGTAATTGCGATCTTTCTTTTCTGACATATAATAGATGTGTCTTATGATCTTTTCTAAATACTGTGCTCTATCTATTGTTATATTGTTGGAATGTAAGGTGATCATATTGCTTATGCAACGCAGGGTTTTTTTTTACACTAGTACTTTTTAAATGTAACTTAATGCACTGAGCAATCTCATCCACCTTCATTTGTGAAGATTAATGCAATTTTTTGTCATTCTTTCTTTCTTGAAATATAAAAAATGTCTAAATTTTTTTATCTCTGTGTAAAGTTATTTGCTTAGTTTTGCTTATACTTCTTTTTTTTCGGAAATTTCAGATTTGGATATTTGGCTAGCTTCACATCTGATGTTGAAGAGTTCTTACAATTGTTTCATCCACCCGAAAGGCCAAAACTTCTTAAAATGCTTCATGAGTCTTGTTCTCAGCTATCCTCTGAGGATGCAGTTCGACGACTGGGACGAGCTATTGCAGTTTTTCAAATTGAAGAGTATTTTGATATGACATTTACTGCATCCAATGATGGTAAGATACTGTTTAAGAATTTAATTATACATTCAAGACATTCCTATTTATTTCTAGTTTGATTCAACTTATTAACACCCATTGATTGTCATGCTAGTTTGTTGGCTAAAGATTCAAGATTAAGTACATGTGTAAGTCTGCATCACAGATTTTAATTCTCTTGTTTGACATTGAATTCTTCTAGTTTATCAGCTTAATATTCTAGCTTGAGGCTTGCTTACGGATTTTCATTTGGATGTCAACTTCTTTTGGAGACTCTAAAATGTTTGGAAATGCTTCAATCAAGATGTACCTAAAATTCAGACTGCCCACATGGCTAAGGTGGCAGCGGCCCATCATGACATTAAATGGGCTGTCCACTTTGGATACCAAAATCTTATTTGTGAAGGGGATGCTCTTAACGTCATCATGATGTTAAAAGGGTTAGCGAACCCAGGGTGAGACTAGTGATGTCATCTCCAAAATTATAGATTTGATGTCCATGCTGAACAATGTCAGAATTTAACATACCCCCCCGTGAGGGGAACAACTCAGCAGATAGGTTGGCAGCTATTGGTCGTTACACTACTACTCTCCAAACTTGGTTTGTTCTTCAAGACCTGCCTTATGAGGCACGTGCAACTATATCTCAAGATCATCCCACATATGGTGATGGACATCCAGCCCCCCTACTTATTCATGATGATCCACCATGATTGTAGAGATCATAATTACATGGAGGAAAGGCTTTTTATGGGAATGATTTCCCTGGTTTTCCTCAAAATCTATTTTGGAAACTTTTCTCTTTGATTTTCCCTTTTTTGTTCTTGTGGGGTTTCTTTCTTACCAGACCGCCATGGTAAGGGAGATTATCCAGATTGAACCTGATAACTACAAAGAGTTCAAGGATAATGTGCTACCCTATAGCCTATCCTTTAATCAGGGAATATGGCTAACTATGTGGAGGGGATGAAGGGTTTCGACCCAAATTTTTCTAAAAAATTCTCTAAATCTTGGGATAAAGTAAAGGTCACCATTGGTGGGCTTTCATTTGTGGTCTCGATGGAGTCAATTGCTGTCGTTACTGGTTTGGTGGTTGAAGGTCGCACCTGTGTAACTCCTTCGAACGAACCAACCGTCTAACTACCCAAATTACCCGACAACACGACTATCCCAAGAAACTCGAAAGGTCATTACAAGCATAGATGGCACACTCGCAGAGTACTCGACAAGTTGCAAAAACTTGCTGAGTTTTTGGGTCAGGCGAGTTTTTGCAACTTTTACTTGCACCAAAAACTCGGCGAGTTATACATTAAAACTCGACCACAGTCCAAAATCAGCATTTGAAGTCAAAAAAACGGCCCCAGTCAATTTCATTGTTGACTTCTTCACTCATATTTTGCTAAGAGGGGGAAAAATAACTCCGTCGCCTTTGTACAATTATAAAAGTCATTTTTGGCTTCGTGGGGCGCTCTGCCCGTGGACCCTACAAGGCGCTGCCCCTAAATTCTCGTTGAATAAATGTGGGGGGAAACTGCGTTGCTAAAAATGAGAAAAAAATTAACCTCCTAGTCTGATTAGGCTCCATATAACAACGCAGTCATGCCCCTCTAGTTGTACCTCTCCCTTAGTTTTTACTAGAGTTGGGAAGAGGAAGATGTATTGTAATGATGTATTTACTTTTAGTTTTACAAAAACTATTTACTATTTTTCTTCCAGCCATCAACATTCCTCATGAGAATGTGATTATTAACCCACTTTGCATTTAAATATATCTAGACTTAGCTTGTTTCTTTTGTGTTCTCATTTACTGACTCATTGGATGCATCTTCTCATTGAATTTTGCCAAAAGATGCATTTTTATTTAATTTAAACAATTTTTTAAGTTCTCGAGTTTTTTGGTGCTGGCCGAGTTTTTACTGAATTTTCTTTTCAGGCCTTCGCAAGTTTTTGGTTTTGGCGATTTTTCCAACTATGGTTACAAGAATGATTTCAAGAAGTTCCTCTGCCCTGGCAAAAAGATTCCTTAGCTTCAGAATGGTTTCAACTGTGAAGAGCTCCTGGGAGAATGGAAAGGCATGGCTTTGGTGCTCATCAAATTCATCACTCAAATTCATCACTCTTGATGATAGATTCAAGTGTTTCCATTCTGATCTATTCCCTATGCTTAATCATTTCATACATGGCATAAAGCTCAATTTTCCCTTTTGGATTTTGTTGTCGCTCTCTTAGTACATTAAGAATACCAAAACCAAAACCAATGGGGGGCTTCCTTTACACCAATGGCTTATACATAGATTATATAAGTTCCATTTCACTCACACCCTTGGCTTGGGCCCTAAACCTTCCCCTATTGTTGTTGAACTCTCATACTAGAAGGATGGGAAAAAGGTTTCTTCCTTTGCTACTATCACCCCGTTTCCGAGTTCCTTGACTAGGATTAATCCCCAAAAGAAGGCCAAGATGAAAACCATGCGAAAAGGGAAAAATGTGACTCCTAAGGAAGCCCTTGAAGTCTCTAAGGATTCTTCTTCCTCTTGGTCTATGGAATGGGAATGGGTTTCTCAGAATACCCCTCTTAAGAACTTAAATTAGGTCCATGAGCCCCCCTCCTCTCACAAGAGGTCTGTCCCCCCTTTGGCTCACAATGAAGGCCTTGAGATTTTTGTATCCGAGTACTCTTCTTCCTCTTGGTGTATGGAATTGGAATGGGTTTCTGAGAATACCCCTCTTAAGAACTTAAACCAGGCCCTGAGCCCCCTTTCCCTCACAAGGCCTTTATCCCCCTTTCCCCTCACAATGAAGGCCCTGAGATTTCTTTCCATCCGAATGTCTCCTTCCCTTATTCTCGTAATCCTAACTTGGAGGGTGAATTACTTGGTTACCCTTGCATTGTGGGGAAAGTTGATAGCTTGTGCGTCCTTTATAATAGACAAAATGCAATCATCAAATGGTTATTGGCATACAACCGAGAAAAAGATAAATAGGCTTGATGCTTTGGTGGAGGCGGATGTGCGAGCAAGGGACTGGTCACAAGGTGTTGAGGATACTTGTACTTGGGAAGCAACGAATGAGCTATCTATCAGATTAGATAATTGGGCCTTCATTAAGGAGCAAGTTCGTGAGCTTCGTGATTTTATCCCTTCAGAGGAAGATAAATGCTGTATGCTTTAGCCAATGTCAAGTCTAATCAGGATTAGGTTAACAAGAAGCTTGAAGAAATTGTTAAATTCAGCAAGGACATGATGGAGAGGACTTCAGGCTCTCTCCAAATCCTGCTGGAGGAGCTTGAATATAGAAAAGGCAAAAGAAGATGGAAAGAATCGGCAATGTTGATGGAGGCTCAGCGCACTCAGAAAAAGGGCTCTTTCTTAGAGATGCTGAAGGATTTAAATTAGGAATGGAAGGAGGTCAAGGTTCTTCCCTTAGTCTTCAGGCCTGTGTTTTTTGGCCGTTGAGGGGGTTTTCTTGTTTGTTGTCTTTGCTGGTTCTTTTGTCTGTTTAGTTGCTGGGTGTTTTGCTGGTAGAAATCACTGCTTACGAATTCTCTTTCAGTCTGCCTTTGGGCTTGATGTAAAAGGTTTGAGCCCCCTCCTGATTGGCTTAATCAGAACATGTAGCTAAAAGTAGAAATCAAAAGTTGATGGAAGAGTAATATTGCTGGCGTTGGCCAAATGGAATTTCTGTTTATTGGGATGTGGCTAACTTTTTAATGCTGTCTGGATTGAATCTTATCTATAGCTTTTTTCAAAGCATATGGTTAGATCGCGTAAAACAAATTTCATGGCTTATTCTCTTTTATGTCTTTTTGTGTGAGGTAAGCAATTCACACTATGATTTAAATCTTTGCTTATTTTTCCTTTTGTATTGTGGTCTTTGTTTTGCAGATTGTGTAGTGCAGGCTGTGGACCTAATGAGACTTTATATGGATAACTTAAACCTGTCAAAAGACCTTGATCCTCAAGAGAGTATGCATGGTGAAGAGTTGTTGACTATGGCGTGTAATATTTTAGTGCAGGTATAGATGATAGTTTCTAGCCTATAGCTTTTTATTCTTAATGATTGTACAAAAATTTATATAATTACTTATGGGCTGTAATCTGTCTGTTTGGTGTCTAATTTAGGATGGATATTTTAGTCTGAAATCACGTGTCATACCACTAATAGTGTTTGAGGCCTTTGTGACAGACTGTACTATTAGATGTCTTTAGACTTTAAAATGCATAATGATTTTGCATCTCCTGGTCTAAAAACAAGGTCGATTTTCTTGCTTCATGCATATTATGTTCCATAGTTAAATAATGTTTATAACTTATTTTTCAGTCTGGTATGATTTTTTTGTAGTTATTTTGGCGTACACAACATCCTGGTTATTTGTTGGAGGCAATTATGATTTTAGAGTTTGGTCTGTCAATCAGAAGGTAAATTTTATATCGAGTCTTTCTTGTAATGCTGTAGATGTGATTTCAAATGAATTTATTTTAACTATATAATGTAAGAATAAGAGATTGGCGAGGGTGGAATTCTCTCTTTGTCAGCTTTGGTATACATTTCTGTTAGGAAGCTATCAACCATTCTTTCAAGCCAGATATGAGTTTCAAATTTTTAAAGCAAGTGTGAACAGATTATTTTTTTTGCTTCAAAAAGACTACCTTAGTGATATCAAAATGTTATAATAGCAACTACGAAAGTTGATACTTCTTATGATCTTGTTTGCCTCTTTTATATGCAACTGTGTAACATGACAAGCCAAACTCTAAAAATTGCTGTGCTGTTCTGTAGGTGGTATTATACAAGAACATATAATTTCTGTCTGACATATTTTGATTTAATGATAACTTTGTTTTCTGTACCAGACATATTTCACAATACAGGATCATGCTTGTTCATATGTACACATATTGGGCTGCTACTCACTCGGCATTTGAATGGTACATTTAATAACTCCTTATTTTGCAGTGTGCCTTTATTGTTGATGCATTTTTCTGCAGCCTTTATACAGGTTGCTTCTTTATCAGGTATAAAAGTTTGGATATAAAAAATATTCTGCTGGAGTCAATGACACATCATATATTTCCTCAATTGCTGAGCTCCCCCCTCTGGTCTGAATCATATGAATTAATGAAGGAATATCTTAAGTTCCATGAAGATTACATGAAAGAAGCAGCAGACCATACATTTCTGGTCTATCGTCATATCAATTACTCCAAGGTAGGTGTTGTCTTTTCCAATGGAAGCATTTAGTGAAGTTCGGCTCAGAATAATATATTCAGTGTGGAGATTTTGAAATTAGAGTTTAAAGTGTCTGCTTCATAATATTTCTCATCCCAGAAGCTATTTTTCCAATATGGTCATATGATCTAGCATATTGTTTTTTCCATATTTACTTGGTTTTGACATTGTAATTCATATTGGTCTATTCCATTTACGTCTTTAACTCTAACGGGGAAACATGAGGATTCATGTTACAAATTAACATAAACCATTATTGACATCCTTTTTCCAAGAGTTAGCTCCCATATTGCATATGTTCTATACATTATGCTTTTGTTAAACAAATGTAGCTGGATGCGGTTGCCTCTTTGAAACTATGTACATTTTGTTAAGTGCTGATTGATTCTTGCTTCAAGATCCTGAATGACTCAGTGAAATGTCTAGATAGAAGTTCAAGTTGAAATGCTGTTAATTTCTGAGGGCACTTTGTAAACCATAGTTGAATGGATATGGATATAGTATCAAACAAGGATATGGCCATTCTTCAAGACCTCTTATATGGACAAGGCAGGATACAACATTCGCAAACAACCACAAACACATGTAAAACCATAGAAGCATAAATCGTTTGGGGAATAAATTGGCAATCCAGAGGATTAGGATATTTTTTTAAGTGGGGAAAAATTGGCAAAACAATGGATTTACATAAAAAAGTGAAAAATTGAAGAAAAATAGTCAATAACTATTTAAAAAATAAAATTAAAGGACATTTTTATAGCATAGATGATAAAGTTTAGGTGATAAAGGACTTATATAAATGATTCAAAAGCACTTGCACAACCTCCTTACATATTTTTAACTTGGAGGACTCGAAGTTTAACATTGATTTTGTTTGTATAAATTTCAATCAAGCTGTGATTTGAAGTAGCACCAAAATATGATGCGAGCTTTCTTATTTTTCAATATCATTATGAAGCTTTCTTCGCAAAATATTGTCAATAAAAGAAAATCTTCATATTCATATAAGTAGGATTTATTTTCTAGAATATTCTTAAGTTCCTTTTATTATATATACTCAACAAACAATTGTATACAAAGTTGGCATGATATACAAATATGTGAAGTGATATATACACATGTATATACCAAAACAACTTTATATATGTTGAACTTAGTGACTGAATTGCATGAATTATGAGTAGAGTTTTAAATATCTAGCAATTTGATTAATCCTAAGAACTTACATGTCATAATTGAGAAGCCCAAAATGATTAAAATGATTATTGTAGGGTTCTTTGTTTTCTCCAAAATAAATAAGGCAAAACTTTGTTACCCTGCTCTTTTAGATCATATCACAACAAATAAATAAGGCAGCTTTGTTATGGTGTTCTTTTGTTTCATATTGCAACAATTTAAATATTTCAAATTTATACAAACAAAATCAATGTTAAAAAAAAAATAGTATCAATCTATACAATATACTCAATGTAGAAAGGGAGGAAAATCTGGTTTGTAATCGCCTATCTCCCATGCAACTTCTCAACTCTGCAACATTTTAGGACTTTGCAACACTTTTGACCCAACTTTATCGGCTGCGTCTTCGTGTCAATTTTGTAGAGAATCATATCATGTTTTTGCTGGTTTGTCCCGTCGGCATCGTTTTTAGGGAACTTGAGAAGTAGGTAAAAGATTTTGCACATGATATTCTTTCGACATGTATGTTAACTAAAGTGCTTTGTCATCATATTCTGGCCTACATGGATCTTTTATTTAGAGCTTGATATTCTCCATTGGTGTTTGGCAATAGAATTTGATTGATACTTGGCTCCAACATTCTCTCCTTGTCCTATTAAATGTGTGCCTTGCTTGAGGGAAATTGTTTGTGGTGGTGGAGATTGGATTGTCCATTTGGGTGCACCACTCCAAGTGCATAGGGGGATATGAGTAGGAAATGAATGTCTTTGAGTGGCCTTATAATAGAGATGGTCACATGTGTCGTGCATTCCATGCATACTTGTCTTTGGTGAGTAGAGACGGCTTTGAAATGTAGGGTGAAGGGCTTCGTATTGGATGTTCTTCTTATGTGCCTATCAACTGAAGCTTCTTCTTGCTACCTTGCGACCTATGTTGATGGTTTCGACATGCAAGGCCTTGAGCATTTTGTAGTTCTTGTACTCTCTCAAGCTGTGGATGGGTTTGTTTGGTTGCAAGGAGGAATGAATGCTCCCTTTTTGGTATCCCATGTGGATAGGTTTGCAGGTGGCCTCCTAATATCCTTGTGGTGGCTTGTTCATGGTTGGTAGCTACTTGGACGATCTTGCTAGTAGTCATACCACTTCTCTCAAAGATAAAGACATGCATGTCTAAGTTGAACTATTTTAGATTGTGGAATCACAGAAAGCTCATTAAATCAATTTTAGTTTCTTTGATGGTGCTTTGCTACTCAAATAAGCATAGTAATTGTAGAGGTAATATGTGCGCCAAATCTCAATCCCAGAAGGATGTATCTATAAGATAAAAGGCCAGCGCGGGCTTGCTTGCTACTTTGATGATTCATGATAACTAGATAGATCACATGGCCTTTGTGTTGGCAATGCTTTCGTTAAATTTTGCTCTATTGACTATCGATGGTACCATAGAGGTCTACCATGGTAGTGATGGGCAAAGTCACAAGGTTCAAATTCGAATTTGTGTTCGGCAACAATAAAATTCAGATGAAGTTTGGCAAGGGAAAAGTATTGAGAAAAAAAGTTTGACATTAAATTCAACTAATATAAATAAATACATCCACTAAATAAAATTAGTGAATTGTAATAAATATATAACATTTTATATTTGATATATATTAATAATTTAAAATCTAAAAAATATATTTTAAAATTGAATCTATAATACTAAGTTTAAAGAAGATTAAAACAAAAAAATCATTTTGATACGTTTTATTATATTAAATTTTATACAAAATAGAAAATAGGGGTATTCTTTTATCAGCCTCCTCGTTAATTACTAATTACATGTTTTAAAAACTTAAAAGTTCGGCTTTTATTCAGCAGACATGAATATGAAAATTGATCACTTGATGGGAAGACTTGCTTGTGATGTGATCAGGACAGATGCACTCTCCAAGGTTTTGAACGAAGTAGTTGCTGATGTGGGATGGCTCCAAGTGTTTCGAGTATTCACTGCGTTTTAAAGATTTTTTTTAGTAAACAATCTTTAGGCCCTTCTCTGTATGAATTTGGGGCAAACTTGAGTGAATTTTTAAGATTTTCATGAAATTTCTTCCTTGAAATTTGGTGAATGATGTGACTAAGATGATGGGTGATGGAGGCACTAGGGTTTGATTTTGGAGAGGGAGTGTGGGAAACAATGACCACATCCAGAAAAGCAACATGCATGCAAATGATCCAGTCCTAAAGAGGGGCTGTAGGAACTATAAATAACAATATTGGGCTCATTGAGTTTGGGAATTGGAATGAGTACTATCTAAATCCCTTAATGAGGATCCATTGGAGGGCAAGTTTGGTGCTAATAGCTGTTGTAAATTTAACTCAAATAGTATTTATTTAATTGTGGCAATGAAAAATTTAGTAGTTGGAGTTCGGGTTTTCATGGTCGGTCTAGGTACTTGGTGTGCATTGGCCCTCACGTGCCTTATTCTGGCAATGTATTCCTCACCTTAATTGGTCGGCTTGTGTTTTTAGTGTTGTTACTTCAAAAAAAATGTAGTGCAAAAAAAAATGTAGTGCCTAAAACAAGCCTACACTCTGAATACATTAGCATGGAATAATGTGATAGGACTTTGTTCTCGTAACGTTGGTCGTCAGGACTAGTGTAATGATTAATAAGTATTGTCAAGGGCATTTGTATTTGATAGTCAGAGGTGAAATTTATAGATTTATTGTAGTCATTGTCAGCTGCAGAGAGAGACTGAATGGATTACTGCCAATTGCAACCAAACAAAAACATAAAACATTCATAGCTAGCATGCCATTGTACCTTCTTTATCATTTTGGGAAAAGGTTTTTTAATGGGTAAATCTTCCTATTAAAGTGCAATAAAGAGCCAAAAAGAGAATGCTATTGACTAAAATTTCTGTCCGATAGTAATTTAAAAGATTTTGTAAGAAACTATTGTATATTGATTGGAACTATAGCTATATTGAATAGTGTTTCCTTTTGCTAAACTGCCAAGACATTATCAAAATCTTGAGATTAATATGCTAACAATCATGGAAATTTATATTTATGCTAAAAAGAAGCTGTTGTGAGTAGCGCATAGAGTTCAATTCAAGTGCTCCTTATAGGAACATATTTTTATCATGCATGGTAGATGATGTCGGGAATGTGTTTTGTGAAAATTGTCAGAGATATTAAAATTTATATGTCAAGTGGAAATGAATTGGTGTATTGATTGATACGGTTTGCTTTATGTGTGTTCTTTTTCATAGCATGTTTTTATTGTAAGTAATGGAGAGGGAGCAGTATTCGCGTGGGCTAACTTTGTCAATGTTACATGGAATATTGTAAGACTTCCATTTTTTTAAGAAATGGAAAATGTGCACTTAACTATCTGCAACTAAGGTTTGAAGGTGTGATTCATCCAACTAGTCAAAATAACACGTCTAGTGGGAGTTTCCAAAAATCACTTTTTAAAGCTTTGACTAAAACTTAATCTAAAAATCACTAGTAGTTGAATAAAAAATATCATTTGTTATTAGTAGAATATCATATTTCTGTGTAAAATATAATGTATATGAAACTCAAATGGACCAAATACCTATTAGTAATCATAAATGTTTGTTATCTGCAACTTTTATATCCAACAAAAAAGGACCAATAGCTGAACACAAAAAAAATATTTGTTGTTATTAAAACAACACATTATTATATAAAACACAACTTATATCCAACACAAATGGACCAATAGGTGATCACTAAAACCTTTTGATAATCCCTCACATTTCATGGGAAAATAGAAGGTATTTATCGTGCACACTGTTTCTATCTGTGATAAGACATTATTAATATGAAATACCCCAATGCATACACGTTGCCACCCCAATAGTTGTACACATAAGAATAATATATTATATATTTTCTCTATGAGAACAATAGTTGTTTAAGTGAACATCTTATTATTTTAAATGAGCATATAATTTTATAAATGACACATTTACACGACAGCTATTATATTTTATTTGAAACAAAAATTATTTATTTCAATTTTAATGAATTTATCTTTTTATGTTTTTATTTAACATATATAGGTTTCGGGGTGTTCAAGTTTTGGTCCCTTTTGGCCTATTATGGTGATTGTGTATTCAATAATGAAAATGGAGTTACATTATAGGCAATTGCATTACGATGTTTCTAAAAGAAACAAAGGTAAATAGAAGTCGGAAATAGAAACTACCTAAACTAAGATGACAATTAAAGAAACATTACAATATTTTAATACCCTCCCTTGTTGGTCATCGTTCTAATAATGCTATAGAAGACAATTTGCAGGTCTTTTGGTCTCAAATGCATAGAAGGCCGCCCCCATTTGTTCACAAATACATAGAATGCCTTGCAAAATGAGTCTGCTGTTCAGATCTTCTGGGATTGTGCAAAACTTCTGGAAATGACCAAAACAACATAAAATCCTTCCAACCTATAATGTTGGGAAACAAAACTGCCCCTCCTTTTAGCTAGAGACACCGAGTTAAGCTTCTGAAACTAAAACCACGATTTGAGGAGAAAATCGCCAAACCTGAATTGCTTAAGAAAAATAGCCATGATTTTGTTGAAACAATCGTAAAAAACTATTGCAAATGAGCACTATGATCCAAAACAGATTTCAAGAAACCATGAATTTAATGGAAAAAACTGACAAAACCCTCCAATTATTTTTTTGGAAAAAATCAGAAAATCCTCTCACAAAGAAAGAACCCATGATTTTTGTAGGAAAAATATTGAGCAAAAATCAGAAAAACCTAGACTATTTTTTTAGGAAAAAATCACAAAAAACCCAAAAGAAAACACCACAATTTCTTGGAAAAACGTGAAAAACATGCCATAATTTTTTCTGGCAAAAAATTAAAAACCCTCAAAAGTTGTAGACAAACAACTTCACAATTCGTAGCAAGTAACATTCGATTTTTGTTGTAAAAAATCAAGCCAAAAAACTCGTAAAAGTTTCACAAGATTTTTTTTGGATTTCCATGAACGAATCTTTTATTAAAAAATTTGTCAGACTCTAAAAACCCCGTCACCTGCTCTGATACCATGTAATGGTAATTGTGTATTCAATAATGAAAATGGAGTCACATTATATAGGCATTACATTACGATGTTTCTAAAAGAAACAAACGTAAACAAAAGTTGGAAATAGAAACTACCTAAACTATCTAAGATGACCATTAAAAAAACATTACAATATTTAAATATGACCAACATTTGGTAATTTTTTAAATTTACATGTGGCTATTTATTTACAACATATAGTTAAAAACATCTGGCAAGACTGAATAATATAAGCACAAGTGGGTTTACAAGTTACAACTATTGGCCTCTCTTGAAATAACCAAACTAGGGTATTGAATTGAAAGAACTCTTGAATCAGAATAGTAAAAGCATAACCCTTATACATAACTAAAAACAAGATTATTCCTTACAAATTTCTGAATATGATTAATGGTCCTGAACTTCTATTGAAAGTACTAAAATGGCATTAACAATCTCTTAAAACAATATCAATGAAACACAGGAAAATCTGAAGAATACCCACACTTTTATTACTGATTTAAATAGAGAAATTGCAGGTGATATGCATGCGATGGTAAAGTGGTTGTTCTCCTTCATCCCATTATCGTTGAACCTTTGGCTCAGTCTTACAATTTAATGTATTGTTCCTCGATTTGGAATCATAACATACTGAAACATTTGGAAAGCTGATGGTGGTTAATCCTGGGTAGGCGTCCAAAGTTGTTTGCTAGCAGGGGTTTCGTCCTAAGCCTCTGAACTGATGGCGGCAGCAAGTGGAGCAGACATAAGAAAATAATAGTATCATAATATCCTTTCACAAACTCCAAATTCCCAATAAGTATCGCCCAGCAACCCGAAAGCTTATGCTCCATCAAAAGGCCTGTAAATCAGGCGAAAATCTAAGAAATAAATTAAGTCATCAGCGCCAGCAATAAGGAGAAAATATCATTTAAAGGATAATAAATCTTAGTGTAAATGGCCCCAACCCAACGACTGAAAAATAGGAACTCACTTAAGTGAACATGGACCCACTACCTTATTGATAGCAAACTCCTCTTTATTCACTAAAATCGTCTAAGTGCTGGAGGAAAACTACACTTTGCGAATTATTCACTGAGCTTCAGCAGAGCTAGAGAGAGGACATGACATCTCTCCCTTAGTAGCTTGATTTTGAGAGTATATCATTTTTGTTTGCGAGTAGCTTGCCCACTTGTGGTTACTTGCAGGTCAAAGCCAGCGAGGCAGTTGCATTCTCTATACATCACTGATGTTTTGGCCAGAGTTTTTGCCGCATCCTCTGGAAAAACTCATGCAGCAAAAACTCTCCAGCAAGCAGAAAATATTTTTTTTCTTTTTGAAAGAAGATTTTGTCATTTTTTTCCATTGCGGTGAATTTAAAGTTCTCAACTATTTTCCTAGCAATGCAAGAATTAAGTTTATATCTTATGCTTTTTAATACTAGTTTGCATGTTATTTATTGCTTGTTTAGGAACTTCTGTATATTTTTACCGTGTTGTGTTTTTGAACTATGGCTTGTGATTTATTGTTCTTAAATCATCTTCGCACTGATGGCTCCTTAACATGTTGATTTGCAAATTTCAAAGCATTAGTAGATTTGTTTTCTTTCAGGTTTTTGATCTTTAGTATATATATTATATTTCATTATAAGCATCACTGGAATACGTTCCTAGTTGACCCCTGGCCTTTCTGTATACTATCCAAGCCTCTATTTGTTTTAATTTCAAGGGAATATTTTTGGCTTGGCTCTTAGAGAGAAGCTGCCCCATTGGAAGTAGCTGCCGTTCCTTGTATCCTTCTAACAATATAAAAAGAACTCTTTTGCCTGTTTTCATATGTATGCCTTTTTGACTGTTCAGCTTTATACATTGTTTACTGAATATGCATATTTATGCAGGTTCTTGAGTTTGTAAAATTCCGCGAGCGAATGCAGAATTCATATAACTATTTGCTTGTACAAATAGAGCAAACAATCTTACAGCTGAAAGAGAAAGCAGATAATTTTGAAGAAGTAGAGGTCAGTCTTAGTTTCCTCAATTATATTTGTCTTTATTAACCATGTGGCTGTTTTCTGATTTTTAATTTGTTGCAGAATATCTTGATGATATTGAACTCGGGAATGGAAGTGCTCCAATGGTCTGAAGAAAACCGCCTTGATTGTCTTTCATTTAATGGAGACTGGAAAACACGTCCTTGGTGGTCACCAGCTCCAGATGAATGTTATCTTACAGGTTTATGTGATGATGTGGTTCAGTTGCATACTTTTCTAGCTGTTTTTAGTGTACCTTTCCTTTATTTAATCTTTTGTTTTTGTGTTTAGCAACGATTAACAACTCAAGTAAAGGAAATTGACATCAAGAATTATGATGCTAAATAGCATTTTCATATAACATGAAAATTGAAGGCTGATTTTTCTGTTGTCGGTATCCATTTCTATGTTAACCGTTACCTACATATTTGTGACATTTTAATTCACATACTATTGTTGAACTTTGAGGGCAAGTACAGTGTTAACTATTATATATTACATAGAAATAGTGGATCCTCTGAATGAACGTTTAATCTGTTGTACAGATCCTTTTGAAGGGGAAGCCAGTCATCAGAAAAATGATTTGGTAAGCTGTAGGCACCTTATTTGCAAGTCTTTTTGGTTCAATCCAATCATAATTTTTTTATAAACTCAGCTTCTGTTTTGGGGTTGCAATGCACTTCATGAGATTTATTGTTGATATTTTAGGCTTGCAAATCTATATATTGAATATATTTTGAAATCATTGTAAATTCACATATTTTAGTCCTACAATTATTCTTCAATTGAGCATCAGGGTCGATGGGAATATCTTGTTCTGTAAAAGCTGGAAATTTGATGACTTGCTTCAAGAGGCATAAAAGTACACACCCCTTGCAAAAAATATACTTCTGAATACAATGCGCACAGCAACATCTTTTTAAATACAATTCGTGTCTTCCACGCAGAATCCGGAACTATCTGCATGAGCAGCTACCTCCATCTTGTCTTTCAATTACCATTTATGGCAGACAAGTTACAACCTTAGCTTATTCTGTGACTTTCATTCTGTTTCTGTTCATCTCCAAGAGCATAAATCAAGGTTGCGTGACCTTTATTGTAGAGTTCTTGTAATTGATTCAATGATGTTTTGTTTCATCTTCTGTATAAGATATTTATCTTTTATCGTAAAGGAACTCATCCAAACTGAGATGCAATGGCTATTCGAATGCTACTGGGTATTTTTGCCCACATGTATGTGCTGCTATCCTATCCTAGTAATTAATTAACCTCTAAGCTTTGTATCAAGAATGTTTCCCGAATCATTCATCCATATTTCTATTGAAGTATTGACTATTTTAACATATTTCTTCATTCTATACTGATGTTCTAGATGATAGATGTTTGCCCACTAGGGTAAACTTAGTATTGCACTGACATAGTACAGGAAATATAATAAACACAGAATATATTAGAGAATAATAAATACTTTCATTAATCATTCCGGACTGGCAAGTACATTTACATAATAATGATCATACAATACTATCCCCATGTCCAACCTCCGAGAGAGTATATAAAGTACCCGAAGGGCCACGACCAAAATGTCGTGACGGAACTGTCTAACCTCTCGGTCGCTAACGACTGAGAGTAACATAATACTTTACTAATATAATAACCCATACATACAATTATCCCGACAACAATAGCTATCTTCCCTAGTAGTTAGCAACTTAACATTTTGTTATTTACATCTTTTGTGAAGTTTGCAATAATCATACATTTGAAATGCATAGTGATATACAATTTATCTTTTTTTCTACTTGATGTTTCCTTCCGTTTATATGAATTGTCTTCAACATTGCTTGTAATTTAGACAATTAACTAAAAGTAAATATTGCAATTTGAATTTATCAACTTGCAGGAGCGTCAACGTCCAAGAGAAAAGCAAATGCAGATAGCTATTAAAAGAAGATGTCTTTTGCCTCGTCTCATATGCTTGTCGATTCGGTGTATGGCCTTCCTCATGGACACAGACGCAGGAAAAGCCCATGATATGTATGGAAGTTGTGCAGAATTTCAGCAGCTTCTTGTACAATATTCATCATCACTTGGATTTTCCTTTGATGAGGCATTAGGAATCCTTAGCAATATAGCATCTGGGCAGAAATCATTCAAGGTGCTGTTCAGTATGATTCACATGGTTGTGTGGAACATTAATAGATTTGGTGTTTGCTGTACTTGTTCTGTACAAAAATTATTGAGAGGCTAATTTTTTTTTATTTCCCTTTGAAATTCAGGAATTGAAGCTGGACTTGGTGGATTGGATTACCTTGGCAGTCTTTTACAATGCCTGGAAGCTCTCTGCAGAAGGAACTGGGTTTGCAAGCAAGGAAAAGTTATCGTTTGATTCCTCACTTAACATTGACAGACTAATAGAACTATCTGTTGAGGAGTTAATTAAATGTTCTGCTTCCCCTCAACTTTACACATCTGATTGTTCCTTAAAGTTAGTACCTGCAGGGTCTCTCATGCCAACTATGGCTCGTCTTGTAACAGAATCATTTGCCTGGCATGGGCTTATCTTACAATCTTGTGTCCGATATATGCTTCCATCGGGAAAGAAGAAAAAGAAAAGTGGGGCAATTGGTAGCCACATTGATGGATCCTCTTCATTAATTTTTAAAGTGATACAAAGTTCCATAGCCTCATTTACATCAACTATCAAAAGTGTTAAATCTTGGTTGGGAGGATATCTTGATGGTTCCAAGGATCAGGAGTTGGATTTGTTTCTTACACTTCTGGAGGGAAGGGGAGAGACTGATGAAAGTTCTTCGGGGAAAATCACTGCAAAACCAGGTTGCGTCCTTAAGATTTTGGAATTGAGTTCAAGTATGGTTTCAGAATTAGGCCCCAGGATAGGTCAAGCAGTGGAGACATGGGATGCAACTACAGTTCCTAGAAATATTATAAATAGCCATCACAGATTTGCGTTACTTTTGCAGGATATTTGTGAGTCTAAATTGAAAACCTTAAAAGCAATGAAATTGTCAGTGTAAACATATGCATGATTAAACAATCTTCCCAGGTTGTGTTGGCTGCTGCTCCTGAATTTATTCAAGGGCAATTGAGATTTTTGAAGATTCCATTCTAGTCTAATCGTGTACGATTAAACAATCTTCACAGATTTTGTTGGCCTCTCCTACTCAAATTATTCCAAGACCGCAATTTTTTTTTGAAGGTTCTATTCTTGTTCGATTTAGCCTGGCACATGTTATTGAGAACCTTTTTAGAAACTTGTAAATACTCTTAACAGCCCATTTTTTTTGCTGTTTAATTATTTATTTCTAGTCTTCCTGTGATTGATATGAAAACCGTTGGTGAATGATTCATTTGACTGAGTAATACCTGTCAGGTGATTTTGCAGCTTCTCACTGACCTGGATATCTTGAAATATTCTATGACATGTTATTGATATGGCACTTTGTGTTGTCTCTGGTTTACTGCAATGCCATCTTAGCACATGAGCCAAATTCTTAGAAGAAACGAAATTTCGCAAAATCTTCTTGCAAGAAATTATCTTTTGCATAAATAAAAAGGGTCTACAAATGCTTATAGAAAATATGGATGTTATTGCTATCATGGACGTTATTTGAAAGTATTATGCAGTTGCTCAGTTAACACTCATATTTATGTGCTTGAGAGAGACATCCATAATTATTTGGGACACTACAAGCTCAAAGCTTAATCTTTGTGGGCATATGTATTCCGTGAGATTTGATTAAGCCAGTTCCAATCCGATTCATCCAAAACCAATGGAAGAGGCATGCAATGTCTGGATCAGAGAGATGCCATTTTTTGTTTTGTCCGTTTTCTTTGTAAACTCCCTCCTTGATGTGCACAGAGCTCAAGCTTTCATGATTTTTTATTATGATCTGAAAATATATGCCTTCACATCTATTTTATTTTAACATGGAAATGAAGGAAAACATGAGAGGCCCAATTGGCACTAAGAAGTCTATCTTATGAAATTGTGTTAATTTTGTCATGTGGATCTCAATGCGATGCCATTTTTCTTTTGGGGAAGATTTGCTTTCGAAAATGCATATTGAGTCTTTATTACATAAAACCATAAATTTTATTACTAGCTTGATTTTTGTGTATCAGTTGGTACGTGTTATATTGTGAACACACGTCCTATTGAGCTTGGTGTTTACTTTAGTCATCCTTAGGTTGGCAACATTTTTTGGGTCTCTTAGTCTCCTAGTTCTTATAGATGTACAAGTCAAGTTGGGAGTTCCTAGGTAGAGATTTGGAATGGGGAAATTTTCGAGGGTTGAATCTTAATGTCAAAATCCATGGTTGAGGAGGATTTCCTGGATCAAGGTTCACCTTGAATCCCTACATAAGTTGAGATGATGATTATCTAGGAAATCCATGTTTGATATATGAATTCAGGATTAGAATGTGGAAGTCCTTGTCTGAATTGCAAAGTATATTGAGATCATTAAATTTGTCTAATAAGTATGGAGTTGTAGTGTCAAAGTTGGGTATTGAGGGCGAAATTATGAAAATTTCGCAAAGTATAAAGTTGTCAAAATGTTGTAAGAGGTGGTCAAAGTAATGACAAAATGTTGTCAAGGTTGGGCATCAAGTTGTTGAATGGATTTTTTGGAAAACAAAGAAAAGATTCTTAAATATCTCTAGTTGAAAATTGTAAAAAATTGAAGTGAATTTTCAAATGAAAATGAAAAAAGTCCTTAGAATTCTACCTAAAGCTGGATTTTTCTTCATCACTTCTACTTAAAATCAACTTTCCGCTATCACTTCCACCTAAAAGTTGATTTTCCACTTGCATTTCCACCTAAAAGTTGATTTTCCACTTGTACTTCCACCTAAAATGCTAAATTTGACCCTTATTTCCACCGAAAACCTGAAATCCTGCACGTAAAAGGCAAATTTCTGACCTAGATCTTGGAACAAATTATACATGCAAAAAAGTAGGGCTCAACCCCCATCAAGGAGAGGGTAAATCCCAAGTTTAGTGCCCTTCTGAGAGATTTAAATGCAGACATAACACTTCAATAAGTCAGCCCTGTTAGCAATTAAAAACTCAAGTTTCAGTGTCATATATAGGAGAATGAAAATGCCATTCATTTCCAATCATTCAATGCAAATTAAAAGTGAAATTCAAGCAGATCCAAGGCACAAATTACCAGCAGAAAAGGGCGTAAATCAAAAGTGAAGGCGAATCAGCAAATAAAGAAGATTTGAATATGTATCAAGGTGAAATTTCCAGAATTCAAAGCGAATCACATCAGCAATAGGGCGAATTCAAGCAGACATGAACAAAATCCGAATTCCCTAGCAGAGACATGAATTTCAAGCAGATCAATGTGTGAGTTAAAGCAGAATTAGAGCAATTTTCCAGCATACATCTAAAATCAGAATTGAAGAAGTGAAATCAGATCAAGGGAATGCAGAACCAGATCAAATACGAGGGCAGATTTCAAGACACATTTTCATGGCAGTTCCTAGGAATTAAAATAAGACTTAAGGAAGACAAAATCAGATCTACAAGGCCAAACTCCAACCAAAGGGGAAAACGTCATCTCACCTTAAATGCAACCTGATTCCTAGCAAAAATCAGAGTAGAGGGTGGATTAAATCTGAATAAAAGTAGATATGAGCAGAAAACAAAGTGAATCTAAATCATTAGGAGGGGAATTAAGATCAGGAGGGGCAAAATTTCCATATATAATCCCTAAAGGGAAGTGAATTCCATCAGATTTGAAGGTGAACAGAATCAGATAGGGTTCAAATTTCATACCCAAAGGTGAATTCCCTAAGCAATGTCTGAATTGCAAAATCAGGAGGCAAATTTTCAAGCAAGAAATGTGAATTTATCAATTTTATTAAAGTGAATCAGAAATACAAAAACAAAATTCCAGATCAAGCAGAGTGAGAAGGCGATCAAAATCAGAATCAAATTAGGGTTGAGGCAAATTTCCAGTAGAGAAACATAACAAATTAGAAGTACAATTTCAGAATTAAAATCAAGTGAAGAAAATCAAGAAGAGGTGCAAGACAAGACAGATTCCACGAGCGGATCAAAGAATGATTTCCATCAGATTTATCATTTTTCAATCGGATAAAAGACAATTAAAATCAAACTCAAGTAATTAAGACCTAAAAGGGCCAAGTGAAATCAAATTTTCAAAATCCCAATCCAACTTCCCAATCCTAAGATGCAAATCAAATTCCAAACTCTAAATCTAACAACCCAAAAATCAATATTTAGGATCTAATTCGAGATCAAATCAACGATCTCTTTGAAGAAGTGTTTTCATGAAGATCATTTAAAATTCTTCAAAATCCAACTGCATTATTCATGACTTTGATACAAGAGTTCCTTTCTCTTTGTAGGATTGATGCATAGATGATGAAGGATGATGATCAACCTCGAGCACATGAATATGGAAGGCAAGCTTGAGGAAAGGAATTCAAGACAAGACTCACACATTAAGCATGAATACAGGATGTATAAGGAAGCAAATAGCCCTACAAATGAAGAATGCTATTATAGTCTTGGATTTCCCTTGGAAATCCAAAATCAAAATGAAGAGCTCAATTGATACAAGAAGATCAAGATATCAAGACATCCAAGGAGAGGAATTCTAGGAATAATGAGGAATCACTATGAAGAACGAAGAACGTTCAAGAAGATGATGCAATTTGGGAATATGAACCATCACAATCGTTTAGAAGAAGTTGATAGTTTTAAAAGAGTTAATCAAAGTAAGAGAGATAATGTTAAGTATCAAGAGATATTTGTTATTTGCAATGATTATAAAGTTTGCAAGATATGCAAACTAAGGTGGTGCCTACTCATCTCTAGCTAATCAAGTAATTTCAATTTTACAAGTCAAAAGTCATGCAGCTTAACTCATTCACAATTGGACACGTGGAAGACATTTAATGTAAAGCTACAATCAATTTTCTCTTTGGTTCATCTAGACTTGTAATTTTCTCGTTGGATGACATTAAATGTATGATGGTGGTAGTTGTAACTATCTTGATTAGGGTTCCAGTGAATTATCTTGGTCGTTGATTTAAAATTAATTCAAGGTCTTAATTTTTAATTTAGAGGTCTATAAAAGATTAGAAGATTAGAGATAAATTGTAGAGTAGAGCTTAAAGCAAGTAGCAGTAATAGTAGGTGGAGACAAGAGATTTTTTCCAAGATTATGCCTAATTTAATATACAAATTTCATTGAAGATATGTCAGATATTTGTGTGTTGTTTTAACATGTTGCATGGTTTTTATTTCTCAAAATTATAGTTTAAGCTAATTGATTTTAATGGAGATATATAATGAATTCTTTGGTTCACACCCATTTGTAGTTTGTTGATTGCAAATTGTAGTGTATGGTTAGTCTGAACCCACTTAAGCACTAGTTTGATTGTAGGTGTTCATTTGGATTGCGTTGGTATAGGGTATTTGGATGAATGTTACAATATGAAAATATTTCATTACCTGTGAAGATTGCATTAAGTTGTGTGTAGTTGTTTCCTCACGGCGAAGCAAAGCTTGGTTTAAGGAATCCATTTATCAAAATATTATCCATTATCATCATTGTCTTTAGTGTTAGATTAGATTTTCTAAACTCTTATCATTTTTGCCTTTTAGTTAAAGTTCAAGTTCCAATTACTTTGAGGGAAAAGAGTTTGAGTCAATCCAAGAATGGTTGTGTAAATCCCTTTGTGTGTTACTAGCAATATCACATCATTTCATTGTCTATAAAGTCGCATGTTTGCACTGTAATTCTTGGGGTTGCCTTATTTGATCACACAATTTCACATTGTTTATCAATTGAGGTTTCCTTGTTCAAGAGAGGATATAATACATGGTATTTTATTATGTGTTGGCCAGTGTCCAAAAACACACATCAACACTATGCATAATGATAAACAAACTGTTTGGTAACAATTTGATTAAGGAAATGGTTTAGAAGTCTATAAGAAACTTGACAAATTAAGTTGTCCATAAGAAATTAGATAGTTTGTAGGAAATGAAGCACCCCATGCATATTGGATTTGACCATTAGAATCATGACATTTTAGCTCATTAGAGTGTAGCCAAATATTTGAGTGGTGTGATTCTCATCAAATTGGTATGGAAGGGTGTAGAAAGGAGTGGTGTGGGTGAAGGTTGGTGTGGGGACTCCTTGAAATGTATCTATTCTAATTTTGCATACATAGAAAGTACTTGAAAAGGTGAGAATGACAAGTTCACTAATTTTATAAATATTGCTTACCTCGATTACCTAATGGTCTTAAGGAACAAATTAAGATCGAGTGTTAGAATACATTTTTGGCTAAACAATGTCAAATTTGAAGTGCCATGGCAATTAAGCTACCATTGTGGCACATTGATTCTTAACTTCTTGTGTTTGAGCACTTGTTGGAATTCTACATTGTCTTTCCATTATTGGGAGCACATTTTTCTCATCTAGTTAATGATAGTAACTGTAGTATTGCAGATTGCACCAAGTGCATCTATGACACTTGAGCATTAAACCTGTGCATTTATGAAAACAATCCATGATCAAATATTCATATTCTAACATCTTGAACTTCAAGAACAAGGCATTCATGACCTTTGGACCACATTTAAAGTCAATATGGTTAGACAACAATGCAACACACAAATGTCCACAAAAGATTCTGTTTTAAAAAAGTGCATATTTGCATATCAACCCACTTTTGGCGCATCCCTTCTCTTGGACATGTTTGAAACGACTACTATTGCCTATCCTAAGAAACATAAACCCTCCATCCTCCTTAGTTCACTCTCTTGGATTCATTCAGACTCTCTGGCACTTATCTCTCACTCTTGGCAATCAGTTTGGTTTCTACATCAAAGCTCT